>WOFM01000296.1:1640856-2042458 GCA_011428145.1 Ericerus pela | reverse complement strand
GTTTACATTAAAAATTTAGCCCTTCAAAAAGTTTCAGGGCATGAACTATAAAATCAATTCCAAGCTTTAGCAGCATGCTAGAAAAGTATTAAATAAGTACCTTTTTCAAATTTTATAACTGTTTCTTCACACATTTAGCCATTTTAGAGCCACTAAACTGCACAAAATGCAACATAATCGCACCTACACGACATACCATAAAGTCAATCCAAACTGAAATAACTAAGTCTCGTCCCTGTCTCAATATAAATATATGTACCTACCAAATTTCGTGACTGTTGAAGAAAAATTGTATCATATATCTCATCGGAAATATCTATACATACAGATAATACGTATAAATATATACCTACATAATATATTATGCATATGAATTTTATTTCCGAAAATGGTAGCAAAATTTTCCTTGCCTTATGAAATGAAAAAGTATTAGGTCTCATCCCTACGTCTTTCCATGAGAACGGAAATAGTTAATAAGTGTATTTTCGTAGAAAACCTACTTAAAAATAAATTATATATAAATAATATTATAAAATAGGTAGATACTACGGACGAATTTTCGTTCTTAATGTCATTAAGTTCTGCGGCCGCTCAAGAGGGAGTGGGGTTGTGACACCCACTTAGGCAAGCTGTTGTGAAAATGAAAAATGTGCAGGTGACCTTTTTTATTTTCGTTATTCTTCTAATAATTAGCGGTTTTTTTTTGGGGGGGGGAATTTTTTTGATAAAAATTGCAATTTTTGGGTGCGTTGTGAAAATTAACCAGTTACATCTCCCCCTAACAATGTCGCTTCGCGAGGCTACTAATTAAGTTTATTTTGTCCTAAAAAGAAAAACTGTCAAGGTTTCAGCTCCAAGTTCAGTCACGTGGTCAGTTTCAATATGAATTAATAAAATTTTATCCGAATGACCGTTGGTGGATCGAAACTACAGTGAATTTTTTAACATAAAAAGTCGAAAATAAATTAAAATATAGAATACTTTCCTCTCTCTCTCACACAACTGTGAACGTTAAGGATCGAGAAAAGGGTCTACTCAAAAAACAAATTTTTAATTTGTACATTATAGCTTCTTGAGAACCATAAAGTGATCAAAGATTGTTAAAATCCACCCTTTTCGAACTACTTAGTACGTAATAAACACGTGCAAAATCAATATCATACTGATCTCGATCATGATCTTGGTATTATACCGGCAGCCTTGATCTTGATTTTTTGGTTTTGAGTATCTAGTCTTGATAATTGCATAGATTTCCAGTTTGGTTCTATTCTCAGTCTTGTGTAGAAGATTTTTACTTCTTTTGGTGGCTAAATCAAACCTACCGTTCATGTCACTCATGTACGTATGCACCACCAAAATCTGAAAGTAAAAAATTAAGTAGGTACTAAATATTGCGAGTTATTTAAGTTCCTGTTGTAACATTACCGACATTTTTAACAGTTCATATCTTTCTAGTCTTTGTTTGGTCTTGATCATACTTACACAATAGAATCTACGTCTTGATTTTAGTCATATTCTTGTATCGTAGTATTGGTCTTGGTTATGTTATAGAGTGCGGATTTTTTGGCATTATTAAGGTTAAAATTCGGCAGTAAAAACTATATTTTCGGCGTTATTTCATAAAAGCAAAAACAAAAACCTTTAGACAATGAGAATAATTCCAAAAGCTTCAAATTTCAATTATTTTTCAAATTCTGAAGTTTTCTATATGAAAATGATGTATTGTTTAACGAGAAATTCAATGAGCTCATTCCCAGAGCTCTAGATATTTGTCATTCATTAACAAGATGAATGCTTAGCGTCAATTCAGCTCCCTGCAATTTGAGTTTTTCTCTCTTACAGACAATAAAAATAGCACCTAAAAACTTCAAATTTAAATTTTCTCTCCAATTTCACAATTTTTCTTGGAAAATAGGCGTTTTTGAAAATTTTTTGGCAATTATGTCATTTTTGGCATTTATTTCATTTTCAGAATTTTTCGTCGAAATAAATTTTTTTCCCTAGCCCCTCAAAACCTATGAAACGAACTTCAATTTGGTATCCACGCCCTTGCCCTTTAAGGAAATGATTCGGAAAATGTCAGAGAATCCGCGCCCTAGTTACGTATCTTCAAGTGTTGGTCTTATCCTCGGATTTCTTGTAAGATTCTTACTTTATTGATAGATGAATTAAACTTACCATTCCCGTTTTTCAAAACTATGGAAGAAAAAAATGACATAATCGACCAGTTTTTCTCATCACTACTACTGAGTACCATCGTTCCTCTTTCGGTCTTTAGAAATGTTACTCGACCAACTGGGGAAAAGATTCACTTAACTTGAGCAAATTTAATTTCTATTAGCATAGTTTTATTGAAACCAAAACTTCACTAAAAGCTCTAGCGCAGAAAGCCAGGTTAGAAAATGTAGGTTTTCTTATCCAAAAAAATATTTAATAAATAATAATACAAAAAAAAAAAACTGAAATTTCAAAATAATAGTTTTTTGGTTCGTCTGGAATATATCTTATTTGCCAAAAGTTTCCTAGGGTCATGAAACGAAAATCAAACCTACCTCTGACTCCGTGTCTCAATACTAGATCAATTTTAATATGAAGATTTTCTTCGGAAACCTGCATAAAAAGCGATCCAATGTTATCTCATCAAGCGTTTAATAATTTCGTAAGTTAACGCCCAGAATTTTCAATTCTTTCTTTTTTCCCCTTTTTTCTTTCTTGCAGGAACTACAAATGTATATTGTCGCCTTTTCTTGTTCTCGCACATACAAAACTGGTGGTGGGGTAAAGAGGACGAAAAAAAAAAGGCTTGTGGAGAAAATCGCCCGTACCGAGAGTAATGCAATTGCTTTAATGCAAGAAAAATAAGGGAAAATAATAAGACGTTCGTTCTTTTCCACGAGAAAGTATATGACAAAGCTCGGAATGTCATAAATAATACTGGGATTAAAGGAAATGACAGATAAATTGGCTACTATAAACATTTGAGAGACTGTAAGTAGCTTATTCGTGACGGCTGCGGCATTAATATTTCTTTAACCCCTCGGCGACCGCCGCCCAAAACAATTCCAAGGATTCATTTGGCACCGCCTCCTTTTCTTCTTCTTCTATTTTCCCATATTTTCTTTCTTTTCTGCACTTTTCATCTGTCTTTCTTCGTAATTCGTTCTTCTTCGACGAAGTATTTAAGAAACGTAAAAATCCCACATATTCCTACGATACAGGCCTATATATCTGCTAAATACTGGAAGAAAGTTTGAAGACTACATGAGACACCAGCCAATCCACACGCGTAAATATATTTTCCTTTGACAACAATTAGTGTCACGACTCCGTAGGATAATGTGCCCAAAGTTGTAGAAAAACGTTAACGATCATAAATATATATGTGGTTATATAATATTATAGGTACTATGTCTATAGCTACGAGTCGGTGTAACTGCGAAAGTAATTTATTTCTAAATTTTCTCAATTTCCACGAACCTCGTCGAATAACGTACGTTACGTATAATATACAAGACTGACTGCTTCAGGAGAAGAAAATCCAACTGAAACAAATAAATACCACGAATGTGTATTTACAATATGGAGAAGGAACGATATGTACGAGAGTTTGTGAGAAAAAGTTTTCTCAAAGTTATGTCGAACGTATTTTTTCCGGGCGAGTTTTTCGATAAAATCGTCACAGATTAGTGGCGCGAATTTTTCTTTGGCTGCGAAAAAACATCATCGGAACTTTTTCGGTGCCATTTTGGGCGAAACTAAACGAATGTACCCAAAGTGGTATGATGTTGATTTTTCTTCGATGAAAACGTAACGTATGAATGAATTCCAAGCTAACCACTCGTAGCAACGAGTGTAAAACGTTAGTATTAGGCGAGTATTTGAGATTAAAAATTTTTGTAATTGCCCCAGGAATGCGAAATAAACGAGAGTTCGCTCAAGGTAAAACAAACGTCTTTTTAGTTTTCTCTGATTAACTAACTGCAATCTGTTTATGTTTTCCGCCTACCTACCATAAATATAGTAGCGTGGGTGGCATATTTACATTCCTGCGCTCACATTAGAAAGAGGGCGGTACGTACTGCTGGCTGCTTACTAACTTGACCACCATATCATTATTACGGCCGATTTTATTGTGAAATAAGTGATCCGTCAGGTTTCATAGCCATCGGTTTAACCAAAAAATTTTTGAAACACCCGAAACAGCACTCATAGGATCAACTAAACAGACCACAATTTGAAGCCATTTATACCTTATAACTGGTATTCTTACATCTGCAACCTCTTGTCAAGCACTGTTAATAGAATTTTATTTTTTCTTCAATGGGAGCGATTAGATAATTAATTGCCATAAAATAGTATTTTACTCTAGTAGTTAGGAAAACAAATGATCGTTAACAAGTGGCTAATTAGTTAAGTGCGATATTTTTTTCAATAAATCCACCAAAAAGAGGTTACTATTTAGTCTATTAAATAAATAGATGGAGAGGTGAACTTGGTTATTTGTAGGCATTACCATAATTATAAAACAGCCTTTTTTCATAGTGATATTTCCTCACTTGTGTAGATACGTGTAAACGGTGCCATGAAGAAATAAACAAAAAACTCTAGCGCAGCAAGCTATGCTAGAAAATATGAATTTTCCTAACCAAAAAAATAAATAAATAAATGCAATAAATGTAATAAAAAAATCAAATTGTGAAAATTATGTGAAAAAATGCTTTGTATTGCGCAGTTATAAAAAAGAAAAGATTTTGTACCGAGAAAACAGGATGGAAGTGAAACTTGTTATGCTGAAATTTGCATTTTGAAGAATGAATGTTTTGTTGGTAGCATGATTTTCCATATTTGGTTTAGCATAAACATTGAAATGCAGAAAAATTCATCTATATTTAATAAACTCTGTTGCAGCAAGCCTTGCAAGAAAAATTAGGTTTTTGAGAAGAAGAATCATGAATTTTGATGGTGTTCTGTCCTGTTTTTGCACACGATTCAGTTTGTCAACAAAAACGTGTCGAACAAATATAGACAACTATTATTCCTAATTCTTGGAATAATAGCTGTCTATATATTACCTTGCTTCTCACGGACAAACAACACCAAATATGCTGACAATAAAGAGTCATCATATTTGGCGGATGTTCCATGTCACGCCACCTTTTTGGTTGGCCATTTTTGATCTATAACAAAGAGAACGAAGATAATGTCTTGTCTTCTATTTAAAGACATATTCATTCCTGAACTAGCAGTTGAGTAGAAACATTAAGGTCCATACTCGATGTTATGGATATCAGGTCTCACTATTATTAAGTATCAGTAATGAGTTGAAGTTTAAATGTGTTTTGTAATAACTTGAAGTTCAAATTTAATAAAAGATAATATTTAGAAATTATCTTATTTGTTGAGATAATTCAAACATTGAATTATTCTCGCAACAGATGGTCACATTAATTATTTGTAAGTTTATATGCGTTAATAGTATATTATGATTGTATGAAATGTGTTAGTTGCTGACAAAATACCAGACAAAAAGAATTTCAAAAGCATTATTTCTTGAAAAAATGAAAAATTATATATGATGATAATGTATGGTAAGTACATATAATCATATAATTTAAAATAAAACCAAAGAAATATACTAAAGTTATGAAATAAAAAAAATAAAAACACAAACATGTGGTTAATTTTTATAAAAAGAAAAGTTGATGCAAATTAGAAAAAAATAGGAAAAATAAGCTTTAACAGAAATACCGCCGGTCAATCCGCACCAAAAATTGGTAGCATGCTACAATAAATTATAATGAATATTTATTTCAAATTTCGTACATATGCTTCCAAAATTCCACATTTTATGACCAATATAAAACCAAAAATGGTAGTGCCTGAAGTACTGTCCAACAATCCACACCAAAATCAATAGGTCTGATTCTAGGCTTACTATAAATGTTCATACCAAATTTTTAATTATCGGACAGAAATTGCGACCTGTACCGTGAGAACATGAAATTGACTTATATCTATTTATATATATATAATATATATGAATTAGATTTATTATCGCCATAATTTTCCTGAGGTCATGAAACAAAAAATGTACACACCCCCAACCCTGGAGGCTAATACCGTACCAAGTATAATAAATAGGTTTTCTAAAAAGGAAACGAATCAAATAAGAGTTGAACGGGCCTAGCTTTCATAAGGAGAGTCAGCAGAAACGTCTCAACGTTTTAGTGAAATTTTCCTTTTATTAAGTACATTTTCCAAATAAAAATACAACTATTGCATTCAGTGCAGTGCCAGGACCTGGGGGTGGGACCTGTGGAAAAACTCCGGTCATGAGTCATAGATCACAAATATATAGATCAATCAAATTCTTCTGTACACAATATATATTCATAAACATATATATATATTTCCACTTATTGTTCATTTTGGCACTTTTTGGGAGTCTGTGGGAACTCCATTGTTTTACCTATAGCAATGAAACTTATGGTAGTGTTAAAAGCTTTTGTGGGCTACAGATTTATGTTAAAATTTCTGAAATCCATCCGCTAGTTTTTGAGGAAGAGGTCTCAAAGTGTTGCAAAATCACCATGTTGTCATCATAAGAACCCCGTAAATTAAAAGATTTTGACTTGAAATTTTTATGGCAGTTGTAGACTATTAGCGACTGATTTTCAAATGGCAGTCATTACAAAATTTGACACTTTTGGAAAATACACACTTACCGCGGTTATTTTTGTTTCATGTGATTTTTTGCATTACCGTTTTTAGTTGATTTTGTCTTACTGCGATTTGTTGCATGACCCTCTTTATTTTACTACCCAGTGCAAGGAAGTTTCACTTCAAATATGTAGGTAGAGAAGTTATTAAGTCATTGCTTAACAAATAAAATAAAAGGAAGCCTGCATTCGGCTAGCTTTTTTTGGTTTGTCTCGAATTTGTCTTTTTTTCTTTGCAATTTAGGTAGTTCAAGATTATTTTAAATCACCTCTACGGATGAACCATTCAGCCGATTGAAAAACAATTTTTTCAAAATGATGGAATATAATATATGCAATGTCTGTACCAAATTTTGTGACTATTGGTTGAAAATTACGTGATATAGAACAATTTAAGACTCAATAATGCAACATAATAGGATGTAATAGACGAACTATTGAACTGATCTAGACCAAAAACAATAGGATTCTTCTTTATTTGGATCCAAATAAATGTTCCAAATTCAAGACAATAGGATTAAATTAAGGCCTGTATTGTGTTCAACGTAAATATATATTGTGACATCTGTATACCCATAGCCTTTCCCTTCACGTTACCATCGAATGTATACTAATATTACGATAGGGAACGGCTCTCGAACCTTAAGATTGTGGTAACGATAAGATGAACGGGAAATACGCCAATTCCCCAATGGAAATAAATTCCCCATTCTACAAAAACGGTGAAGACACGTCGAACAACTATTATTTAACGATATGCTGACGTGTATAATTACGATATCGATCATCGGTGAACCAATTCTTATCTTTTTGACTGTTCACATTTTTGGCCTAAGAGTGAACAGTCAGTCTCGTTTTAGACGTGATAGTTTTCCGTTTGTCGTGAATACGAAATATTATTCACGACAAAATACAGCTCTTTTATGCGACATCAAGTCACCTTTTAAATTGTTTTCACCGATACTTTCGAATGTGAACATCAATAGTAACCTAAAAAGTTCGCGATACTACTTCTCCGAATTCGAAGATGAATATTCAATCGAGATCTATTGGTTCACCGAACTTCGAGAACCATGAGGCGACATGATATATAACCCGCACGACCTGATATTAGTTACCATATTTGTAAGTAACCTTTTCGATTGTAATAAAATGTAAACTGTAATAATGGGTTGGCCAACTTATTTATTTCCAATTACGTAAATTTGCCCGACATACTTCGTAGGCCTCGGGAGCTATCGCTGGTAGGCTGGTGGCCTAAATGTTTGAGCTGGTTTGTGGTTTCGACTCTACAATTAATCGAGACTTATTGATATACTTCGAATCGTGATATCATTCCCTATACTTGGGATGTACGTTCGTTTTCGGACGTCACAATATAATTATATATTTATATGTATATGAATTCAGCTAATAGTTCCAACATTTACCTTGGGTCATGAGACAAAAAACGACTCTATATCCGATATAAGATAAATTTTAATATGTAGCTTTTCGATATAAAAAACAGTTAAGTAAAAACGGTATTACCACACTGGTGATGTAATGAAAATTATTATCAGTTGTTCGAAATTGATTTGTAAATCTCTCACTTTGCTAACCAAAATCGTTCTAATAACAACCTCTTTTTGGCGTACAAGTTGAAAAAAGTGTTATTTTTTCGTTTAGCGTCTCATTTTGACTTTTTTCTTCAACAAAGCTCTCTAAAAATTCGGCAGACTTTTTTAAAGTAAGTAAAATTAGAAAATTTCAACTCATAATATTACAACATAAGTTTTCGACGTTTCTGAATAAATTTTCTAAGAACTGATATCGATTCTGTGTTTCTAATGCACTAATTCAAAATGAGAGGTTCCAAAAATACCTTTACACAAAATTTCGCGAATTAATATCTGAAAAAATTACTAGCTCAGTTTATCAAATGATAGTCGATACTAGGAACCAGCGGCTTACTGGCTCATGATTTTCATGCCAAGAACATATTTATCCAAGCTTCTTTTAACTAATAAAATTGTTAATTGCTTCTGTATCCTTTTTTTTTGGGGGGGGGGAAATATTAAGATTCCGAATGAGTGTCTACCTCCCAATTTTTAGCAATATTTTAGCATGAAGAGTGGAAGAAGGGATAGATAACGGACGGTAAAAAAAGTGGAGGAATTATTTTGTTGCTTGCGAAGTGAATACGAAGCTGAGAGAAAACGAAACACACACTTCACTTTTATGTAGGTTTTTGAAGAAAATGTATATATTAAAATTGATTTTATATTGAGACTCAAAGATGAGGATAGATTCGTCTTTCGACTCATGACCCGAGGAAAATATTGGCACTATTAGCTGAAATTCGTGTAGGTATACAGCCTACCCACATCTATGTTGAACTCGATACAGTCGAAATGTTTATCCGATAGTTTCGAAATTTGATACCTACATTCATTTGGATTTACACAAAAAATAACCTTACGGTTTTTGGTCTAAATCAGTTCTATGGTTCGTCCATCAGATCTTAATATGTTGCATTACATGGCCTTAAATCGTCCTAAGTCGCGTAATTTTCAACTAATAGGCACGAAATTAGGTACAAACATTGCATAAGCTCATATTATATTCCATTATTCTCAAAAGTTTTTCTTCAATCAGCTGATGGTTCATCCAGGAGGTGATTCAAAAAATTCTTAAACTGTTGCTAAGAAAAAAAGATAAATTCTAGATGAACCAAAGTAGATAGACGAAATCAGACTTGCTTTTATTTTATTTGCTAAGCAATTGCTTAATAACTTAAATAAGTTTTTTATAACTTCGAGAAACACTTTATTCTTTGATCACTTTATTATGAATCTCCTTGACATTTTATTTTAAACGTAATTTTCACCTACAATCCTTCCAAATACTTTTCATTTTTGATTTTGTTATCGTATTCATTTATTTATTTATTATTTATTTATTTATTTATTTTTCAGTTTTTTGTTAGTTAATAAAACCAACATTTTCTAGCGTGGCGAGTTTTTAAAAATTTTTATTCATTTTCAATGCCCCCTATCCTTCTCGCAAAGTGAAACCTGTGTTTTTAAATAGGTTTTCTACGAAAATCTACTAATTAATCTTGTGCTCATGGAAGATCCCAGGGGTGGGAGTAAGTACGTTTTTCGTTTCATGACCCAAGGAACATTTTGGCACAATTTTTGAAAATTAATATGTATTTATAATATATGTATGTATGTATGTATTTATGTATGTATGGATGTATATGTATGTATGTATAAATGTATGTATGAATGAATGTATGTCCAATTCTTGTTAACACGATACAGGGCGTAAATTTTATTTGATGGTCACGAAATTTGGACCAAATATTCGTATTTAGTCGAGAATGAGACCATTTGAATTTGGGAAAAATTGGTTATACAGTACGTCAGGGATGGGCGATTATGTTGTAGTTTTGGCAGTTTTATGGCTCTAAAAAACGTAATTTCGAAGCAATAGTCACGAAATTCAGTATAAACATTGATTTAAACCAATTCCAATATCCTTCCAGGTTTGGTTACGATTGGTTCTCTAGTTCATACCCTAAGGCTGTTGGAGGGGCTCATTTTCGATGTTGACTCACTAGAACCTGCAATTCTTATCCAATAGTTACGAAATTCGGTACAAATAGCACATTTAACATAAGGGCAAGCCCTACCAATTTTGGTTTCAATTGGTCAATTTGTTCCCAAGTTATAAGTCATTCAGTGTGATTTTCTCTATTTTACTCTTCAGATAACAACCCTAAAAAATCCATTTTTCAAGCTAAAAACGAAAAAAATTTTTTTAGCCTCAGAAAAGTAAATTTACTTCAAAAATTCGATTTCGTACATCCACCTACCTCAGCTGTTTTGCAAATTCAAACACTAGAACCCCTGAATTACCGTTCAATTTGTGATGTC
This sequence comes from Ericerus pela, assembly GCA_011428145.1. NCBI lineage: Eukaryota > Metazoa > Arthropoda > Insecta > Hemiptera > Coccidae > Ericerus > Ericerus pela. The sequence continues at coordinate 2,031,816 of WOFM01000296.1, read as the reverse complement.
CTATGTTCTGATACAGTTGTCTTTTTACTCCTTGGACAAAATTCATAATTTTTTCTTTCGAAAACCTACTTTTTCTGGCCAGGCTTGCTGCGTTAGAGGTTTTTTTATTAATCTCTGGACCCCCATTTATAATATTCGGATTTTTGTTTCTTATTCTTGCTTTTGGGACCCTATTTTTAGCTTACATGAGACCGTATTTATTGTTTTTACACCTATATTTCTTATTTCCATGCCTCGCTATTCTCTATATCTGGTCGTCAAACATCGAATTTTATTTTTCAGGACCTATTTTCCTCATTATTAATTTCCATAACGAGAAGAGTCTATTTGGCAGCTTAGGCTAGCAGGAAACTGTTTGCAGTATCTACGAGGTAGGCCTAATCAATAGATATACGTTAAAACAATAATGTATCTATACTATAATAGTGTCAATAATCGATCATCAACGAAATAACACAATTTTATTGCAAGCTCAGTGACGTAAAACGTGCCCGAAACCAAGGTAGGGAGTAGCACACGATTAATGAATCGAAAGGATAGGAGATGTTTCAATAACAAAATATGATTCCGTGATATCAACGTGGTTTAGAGGTAGGTACATATATGGGATTGAAGTAGCAAGGCAAAATCAAAAAAAAAAAAACCAAAAATAAACACAGCAATTTGCGAATAAGTGTAGTCTTCTATCGACTTATCGGTACCTATTCGCAACATTAGGTGCCTCAGAAACATTTTTTTCTGGTTTATTTTTTAGCGCAAGCTGGAAGGAGAGTGTGTACGTTGTGTAAGAGAAGAGAAAATACGTTGGCATTCGATGAGATTTTATAGATAGCACTGGCATGCGAGACCTCTCATCGCAGATAAGAGCAATGACAATGGTCGAGAGTAAATGGGACAAGAGACTGATGGCAACGCCGAAGATACACCCTTGGGAAAAGAACAGCTGGGGATAGGGGTCGGAGGGTGAGCGTCGGGGCGGTGCGATACTTTAATTATTCAGCCGTTTCGCTATACACATTGAACAAACACATTCGTATCAACGTGAAGCAGTAGGAAAATTTATTATTCTAAAACGCATTACAGTTGGGCTCACCGATGGGCATTCGATTTGGGTCGTCCTCCGCACGCTAGAGCTGGTTGCATTGTGCATCAGTCGCCCGCATTTCAATTTAAATAATGCAAAATAAACAAGTCGAGAATCGGATGTCGGATTCCGTTTAAATATTTGGCAATTATGTTGCATGGGGAAATTGAAGAAAGAAAAAAAAAAAAAAGAGATAAAAGAAAAATGCTGAATGAAAGGTTTTAACATCGTTTGGTCCTCGTTCATATAAATAATGTGGTTCGAATATGCCTCTGAGTTAGGTATGCATGATTTTCATCGTTAATGTAATGTAGACATAATAAGTGAATGGGAGATAACGTTTAGAATAATATTTTTTTTTTTTTTAATAGAAATTCAGTGTAGGTTCCTTATTAGTTTATTACTTTACAAAAATAGAGAAGAAAAGAGGCGAACCATTAGTATCCACCTATATATTATTATTATGTTAATTGTGGTTCAGAATTAGGACTAGTACCTACTATACGTATTTACTATGCTTCACTTAGAGAATTGAAAAGCACCAATGGAAACCGGCAATAGAAATTATTTCAGAAGCGCAGTACCAAACCAAACTATACCTAATATCAAAAAACTAAATAACTCCACTTTTTTGGGATTTATTTTTTTATATATGGTTGCATAGAGGAAGTTAGGACGCATTTTTTGGTAAGCAGGTATACCTATGTTTCATATAATATTTTCTCTGTTCTTTACCAGATAAAAATTAGGTTAAAATCTTTTTAGTATGAAAAAACGAAAAAAAAAAAGTCGTCCTTATTATTACGGGTGATATGTTGTGTATGACGACAGAAAAGAGTGGTGACGAACGATACAAACTGCTGTGACTTAGTTCTTGGTCTTCAATAGATGATCGTCTGACATTTTGTGAAATTTCTTAAATAATGGATTCGATGTATACTCAGAAAGAAGTTCAAAAAAGAAGAGGCTTTATCCTTCCCTTTCCAAAAAAATATAAAAAATATTGAAGGGCATAATACGTAACTTATATGAAAAATTTTTCATGGAACCATACGTGCTTTTAGAGATCTGTGAGCCCAAATCTTATTTCTTATAAATAATAATAATTAAACCATTGAAAATACTCAATATTGTGGTCACCTGGTTCAATAATAATGCTGGTAAAATAGATTTGGACCTAATTTTTACTGATCTAATATAGATTGTTTTATAACATTTTAAACATGTACAGGTTGACTGGAAAAAAAACTTAATAAGTTTAGGTTAAAAACGAATTTTTAAAAGCTAAGCTTTTATTTTTTTTTTGGCTTTAGCTTCATGCGAAATAAACATTATTTCGGTGCGGAAGGTTGGCTGCAGTATTGGTATATTTTAAAATCGCAGTAGCGAGTAGAATAAAAGCTTATAATGAATATTAAAAAGTAATAAAATAACGTACTTATTGCACGAATGATGGATGACACTAGATAAGTATTAAGTACCTATTAAAAAAAGTAGGATGATGGCTTCTTTTTTTTTTTTTTTTTTGTTCCTTCAGATAATTAAATAACCTGGCAAGTTCATAGGGACATAGTTACCATTTTTCAATTTCAACATTTCTGAATTTAATGAATGTAGTCGTTTGAAACTTCAAACTTAAATCTGCTTCACATATCGTCAAGTTCCATCCTTCGTTTCATATTTTCACTATTAAGTAGCCTACCTATTGAAGCGAAACATTCTTAATATGATATGTTACCTTTTTTCCACTTTTCTGAAAAGTTAAGTTACTACGATTACTTTAGATTTGTCTGATTTTGCGATTTTAGGATTCAACCACGTTTATTTTCCTCGTCAAACTGAATATTTGTTATCCATGTTTGCTTGCAAGAATTCAAAGATTCGATACCTAGTTGAAAATCGAAAACACCGCAATTTTTGCTAGTTTTGATTATAGGTGTTAATGGTTGCCCACTACAAAGGTATCTACAACTTCTATCTTAAATTTTTCGCAAAACCATAAGAGCTATTAATAATAACTCTCGATCTTTTTTCATAAAATCATATTAGCTAAACGAATTTTTTGTTAACAATCCGAAGATTTACTTTATTAAACTGGTATCTACTTACTTCTGATCACAATAATGTCATAATATTTCATATTTCTATGAGCCTTCCCATCATTTTTCATTTGCGAGATAATGCAGCTCAACTTCTAAGCATTATCCTTTCATCTCTTTGAAAATTAATTCGATAAATTGAATATTGAGATCATACTTAACAAAATTTTCCCTTTGTACGTGCCTGTATACATATATAGGGCCTAAATAATGTGAATTCCCTACATTTTCACCAAACATTTCTCATTAGTATTATTTAGAAGCAAGTGAATTATTGTTAATGAAATTTTATGGTACTATCCAGAACACTTTTAAACTTATAAAAAGTAATATTGATAAATGAAAATGAAATTCAAAAAAATGTTAATTTTGAGCTTACACTTCGAGGCTAAGCTTTTGAATACAATCAGACTAAATGAAAGGATAGGTACTATTTTCAAACAAATTGTTACAAAATATGTTAAATACGAAAGTAATGAACAGGAAAGATTCCAGCGAAAAATGAATAAAATGAACTCGAGTAAAAATTATTTAATTTTGAAAAAGGTTCATTAGGTGTAACCTTTTTCTTTTTACCTCACATGTTTAGCACCTAACCTATATTCTATGTGGCTTCGTACAATTTAATAAACGATATGCGTTTCCTGAAGCTTAATTCTTAATTTATGTTAATTAGTCTTGAGTGGAAATTAATCCATTTACATTAAAACAGCTGTCGTCAAAACGTCTTCGTTGTCGATTAATTTTATTACTTCTTTTAGCGGGAGAAACGTGTCTTACGTATGAGAGGGTTGGATGATGGGTAAATAAAAAAAAACAAAAAAACAAGAAAAAAAGAAAAAAAGAAAAGAAAAGAAAAGACCTTTTTGGAAAAATACGAGAAATACGAAGCGTGAACCCAAGTTTACACTAATCTACTAAAGGACAAAAATAATTAACACCAATTTAGAAATTACGTCAGCATAAAACTGAATTTTCACTGAAAAATCTAACGACGAAGGTGTAGGCGTTTGAAAGCGATGACATTTTAAATGGGCTGAGGGATAGATTAGGTAAAATAACTCAAATCATCGTAGGTCTAGACTACTAGCTTCATGGAATCGTCGTTGAACAGGACTTGAATTTAAAAATATGCAGTTATTTTTGCAACACTCTACCAAAAATAGTTATTTGTGATACAAGCGTATAAAGTAGGTGATTTTGATCCGAGTGTGATTTTTGCAACACGAGCCGAAGGCGATTGATGCAAATCGCACGAGTATCAATCACTTACTAAATACACATGTGTCACACACTATTTTTTGCAACACCCCCTTTCCCTAAGATACAAAAAAATTGAGATAAACGTTTTTTCAATAGAGAAACATGTAAACGTAAACCTTTGAGGATATATGTATATTGGTTTTAGTTTTGCACCTATGGATATACCGCTGCCGACACCATGCATTTTTTTTTCTAGAGCTCTGACTGGGGAAACAATTGCCACGTTCATTTGTTTATAAATACTGGTATACAAATTACAACATTCTGGAAAATCTGATTGTTCTGATTGGTCGATGTTGATTGATGTGGGATAATTTGTACGTCAGTATATATGTACTCGGTGTTAATGTTGACGTAAAACAGAAAGATGTCATCTCCTTCAAATATGTATATACTCAAAGGCAAAAACTATCCCCTTCTTACAACCAATCCTTGTGGCATAATGGTTATAGTGCTGGCTCACTAACATAGGTATGTCAGAGGTTCAAATCCCCGCAGTAGAAAAACTTTTATTTAAAAAAAAAAAGTAATTTAAGAAAACAACAACATAGGCTATATGCAGTAAGACCAGTGTATAAAATTATGCATGCGCCCAAGATGATGTATAAAGTAAAGACTGTATATATCGGTCCTAAATGGTTCTAAAATCACCTGCTATATAATACTGTCAAGGTGGGTATAAAAATGTCGTTCATCAGCAGGTATTGCAAAAATACATTTTTTAATGCCCCTTGACTCAACAAAAAGAAGCAAATTTCAATACGATGTGAAAAAATATCGTTGGGTGCATATGTACCTCCGAGTTGACTTTCTCGTACGGTTCGATCACTTTCTTGAATAGCCCAACTACTTTCTGAGTTTTTTGTTGTTTCTAAAGTTAAATTATTGAGTTAATTATTTGGTTCTGAAAGAACAAGTTTTTTCCTCTTTCTTTCTCTTTTTATACACGTTTATTGCAGTCACTAACGCGATGAAATGCGACTTAATTCTTGTACTAACATCTGGGGGTGCTAAAATCGAGTTAGGTTGTTATCAATTATCTTAATTTTAATAATATTATTGAAAAACACATTACATAAGAAAAATGAGAATTATTTTCTTTAAAATCAGCTGACGGTGCACTTCAAAATTTTCTCAAACACTGTCTGTAGACGAAAAGTTTCGTTTAATATGCTAAAATTTAATTCGTCCTTTGCCAGATATATTGATGAAGTGAAGATGATAAGGTAATTGCGAAATTTATATTTTCGAAGGAAAAGTAAGTGAGAGTATTTCATTTTTATAAGCTTTTATTCTACTCGCTACTGCGATTTTAAAATATACCAATACTGCAGCCACCCTTCACCAGTGAAATAATATTTATTTCGCACGAAGCTACAGCCAAAAAGTAAATAAATAAAAGCTTATTGTTCAAAAATTCGTTTTTAACTTAAACTTATTACTTTTATCCTTACCCTTCTCCCACGTAAAGTATAGGTAAAAATAAAAATGAACTACTTTATTTCGAAAAATCATAAAATAATATAAAAATTGCGTTCAAGTTTGTGCAAGCTACAGGCTAATTTTGAGCTTCATTCTTCAATTCAAAATTGCATAAGGTCTAACTCATAATGACTTTTTGTCAAAAATTTGCAAAAATTGAATTTTCAATTTGATACATATACCTATATTCCCGTTTCAAATTAATTTTTTTTTCGTGAAAAAAGTACTTGACTTTTATTCATTGTTACTGATATTTGGGAGCGTCTAATTAACCTCAAATTTCTCGATTCTGTATGCAAGATCAGATTGGATGGTACTCCAAGTACCGTCGCATTGAAAAGAAATTCCAACAGTCATGGTGAAAAATGAAAGTCAGTTGATTGGTTTGACTGATAACCACAGAAAGGCTGCAGAACACTGAATTATGGGTTACATAAGATCCCAATTAATTTTAGATAGGCAAAGCAAAAATAATAAATCAAAGGTCACGTTTGAGTGCTGTGATGACACTTGGAACTAATCGTAAGGGTTCTGCTAGAATTCTTCGCCAAACTTTGAAAAGGTTACACTTGACTGTAGTTCATTGGGACATCGGGTATGTTAGTACAAGTGAGAGCCCATGTTCATGTAAATTCAAGAAATGTTGCGATAGTTTACCCAGTTTTGAAGACCTACTTTCGTATGACTCATCATTTGCGTTAATGTCATGCATAGAAAAGTGACTGTTTCTGTAACTACGTGTGGGAGGAGGGGAGATAAATTAATTATAATGACAGAAGATTAATTTTATAACTCTGAAGCAATGAGTGGATAATGACCCGTGGTCGTGCCTGTGTACCAACTACTATCATAATGACATTTCATCGCAGTCCAATATGAAGAACAGACATGTCATAAAGTACCTACAAGTGTACTGAATTGCTGATTGTTCAAAATGAGTATGTGCGTATGTTTGTCTAGTTATTTAGCTGTCTGCCTTGATGGTTTACGTCAACCAAAACTAATTTAATGATGTGATCGAATACTTGAGGCAATGGTCTACAAGAGAATGAAACCTTGCAGCCCATAGATTATAATCACACTCTTACTAAACATGTCCTAGTAAAAGGAAAATTTAGCTAAGCTGTGTTGTTAGCCTATACTACTTTCGCTTAAATTTTTCTCTTTCAGACTTAGAATACTGAAAATTATTTGTAACCATCTAGACTGCTAATGAAATATTAATCAACATTTTCATGCACAATCAATGGTTCGCAATGATGAATAGAAACAGTTCACGAGTGAACAAAGGAAGTAATGAACTTTTCACCACTACTGAAATCTGTATAGGTACTGTCGTCGTCGCCGCCATCGTAGTCGTTCTGTTGTGTATGAAATGCTTCCAAAAACTAACCCCTCTTCTTCGATATTCTTTCATCAGCGCAATATCATAAATACGCTCAATGGCCGCGCTCAAATTAATTAACCAAAATTAATACCGAAGAAATGCGGACCTTTTTCTTCTTCTTTTTTTTTTTTTTCATCGTCATTTTCTTTCATTTTTTCCGTCGTTAATTCTCCTCATTCTCGGTCGTTTTTCATTACTTTCTTTTTCCTTTCCCTCCCCCTCACCTTCCTCGGGCCCCCTCACCTCTCACCCTCCTTTCTCACCCATTCGTTCTCTTTTGCTGAAGTAGATATATTTAATTCAGAAAATTACTTCTTTTTCTCGGTCGACTGTTAACTAACGTTGCAGTATTGTGCCACACAAAAAAAAATAATATAAAAATAAAAAAACTTCACAGAAAAAAAGAACTCAAAACGTTAAGAAGAAAAAAAAAAGGCCAATTAGGACTATCAGCAGGATGAATGAAAGAGAAAAAAAAATCTGCCATTTCGTAAGTCAAATAAACTCGAATTCGTTAATCTACGAGAGTGCTCGCTGTATTAATGTTAAATGATAAGAAATAATTTTTTTCTTCCTTTTCGGTTACTTAAAAACATAAAATATCCGCGACAACATTTATACAGTAGTAAAACGAAACAAGGGAAGTCTTAACACTTTATTACACATGTTAACCGAATACAATCGATTATATTAAAAACGTAATAAGCTTTTCTTTTATTTTTCTTAGATTTTTTGCCCGGTATATTCTCGTAAAATTTATGATCTTTTTCAAAGGGTGCAGCGAAAATTTTTGTTGTTATTGTTGTTGTTTTTTTTTTCTTTTCTTTACGTTTAATGCACTTCAAACGTTGCATTGTGAAAAACGAGAATAGGCTACAGGCGCATAAATGGAAATCAGTTTCGAGTAAAAATCTTTATTTGACCAATACTTCTTGTAGGGTTTCGTTTAATTTTGTAAAATGGCCGCAGTTCTTCGTGTCGTAACATTAGAAGATGGTGGTTGCGCAGATTTTCCCCAAAGTGCGCGAGTTTACTGGACGTTGTTTTAGCTGCGAATAAAGATTGATGTGGTTCGAGTAGGTTTGGGGGATTTCTCCTTTCTCACAAATTGAATAGGTCTATTTTTTTGAAGGGGATTACTCGTAGGAAAAAGTATTTGAAGGGCAATAGTCAACAGGAGGGAGGTAATTTTAATCAAATGGGGTCGAAAACGAATGATATTATTGTCACGAGCGCAATTTAGTAGTTTGTGTAGTGGGTAGAAGCTTATAATTAAGTGGTTTAAGGTCCAGCGGACCATATAAAGTTGGTTGGAGTCACACACCTGCATCGCACGCCTTGTAACTCACAACTGCCTAGCCTCAACACCAGTATCCCCACGTAACTCTGTTAGGAGTGCAGTGGGAGAACCAGCGCACAGGCTATGCTCTGGGATCTGTGGGCGGAGCCACGACACTGGGGGTGGTGGACACGGGAAGCCTTTGGAGGATCCCCATGAGATTCACCTTTAATCTGAAATAGAAAAAGACATGACAAGTACATATTTTATTTAAAAAATATAAAAGTACAAAATTGTAGAATTGTTTTTACAAACACAAAAAGGTATATTTATATATTTGAGAAACATCGTTTCTGGCAATTGCTGGACGCCTTAGCAAGAGGAATAGAGGATTTTTATTGGCCATAGAGAACGGATTCTGTAAAAGGAATAGTCAGGGAATTAGCATATTGCGAACATTGTTAGTGTTTTATATGAGTACTCTGTCGCCTATTGTCCGTGATCCTTCGTGAGGTAACTTGACAACAATAGTGGGTGCCAAAAAATCAAAAGTATACCTTTTTACCAGCATAGTATTCAATTATGGCGGACCCCAGGGACATTTAGGAGATTATTAAATCTAGATCTACAAGTGTCAAGTCAGAGGTTCATCTAAATCAAGAATAAAGGTTTAATTATTTCTAATCGTTATTATTCCTTGATTTGAGCTCGAGAGGAGCTAGAAATTTCAGCGGTCGTGAAGACTGTTTTTTGCTAGAAAATTCAATTTTCGCATGTCTGATGTTTCCATCATGTGATTTTTCCAGATTGGTGATCCGAGCGAGTTAGTAAACTCCAGGTTTAGACGTGTAATCTAACACATGTACTATGTCATTTACCTGTGGTTTGTAAGATACCGTTCGATATGCGTTAGGTAAGGCTGTAGGTGGCCTGTCCCTAAGATAGAGTAAATACTCCCTTTTCCAAGATAACCACAGTTTTGTGAGATAATCTTGGTCAAGTTTCCACATATCGAGTAGCTGTCTAGCTGTAGGAGTTGAATCCTGTGACATCTTGTCAGGAGGGACTGTTAAGTGTCCTAAGTTTGCATGGAGAAAATGCGCTGGTGTCAAGGTATGCTGACCTAGATCATCAGATGATGGGCAGAGAGGTGTTTGATTGACCATAGTCTGTATGTCTTTTATACTAGACTGAAAGGTATGGATATAAATGGAAGTATGACCATGTACACGGTAAAAGACTTGCTTTATTATTCCAATAATGCGTTCATACACTCCACCGTACCATGGTGCCTTTGCTGGTATGAAATGCCATTTAATGCCTTTCATAACCATACTGTCCTTTATCTCCGAGTTTTCAGAGAAAGTGGTCCAGTAATGAGGTAAATACACCAAAATCAATTGGAATTGAGCTGCATTATCAGAGAGAATTGCCTTAGGGGTTCCTTTATCGGCAAAGAAGGTCTTAAATGCAGCCCAAATTTCTGTCGTTGTTAAATACGAAACAGAAAAGAGAATTACAGCCCTCGTAGAGAGGCACGTAAATATCAATACCCATTTTTTATAAATAGGAGTGGTTTGTGTCACCAATTGGTTTTTCCTTTTAGGTAAGTATTGGTCAAATACAGGAAAAGGTCCAAATATATCTACACCTGTATAGGTAAAGGGGTGAGTGAAGGGTATTAACCTTAAATCTGGAAAAGATGCATGCATCGGTTGCTTAAACGGTCTCGTTTCAGATTTTTTGCACAAAATACATGATTTTTTCAAGATTTGTGGGAGCAGTTTTAATGCTTTAGGAACAAAATAATGCCTACGGAAGTCAGCTAAAGTGAATTTAAAACCCGTATGTACATTGGTTAGATGTGTATGCATTAGAATAAGCTCTGTCAAATATGACTTAGGATGCAGTAATATGGGGTTAGGCATATCTTTTGCATATGGTATTTCTGGTAAGTAATTTACTATACGCAGAATCCCAGAAGGATCTAAACAAATATGAAATTTTTCATATGAAACATGTTTAGGTGGATTATCCTTCAAGAGCATTTCAAATATCTTGGAAAAATATTTTTTCTGCTCAGCATAAACGAAACATAGAACTGCAAAATGAAAGTTACAGTCCATGATCATGGCTCCAACGAACGTTTCCTTTTGATCCTCTGATGGTTAAATCATCGGATAGCTTTGAGACATTGGTAAAATGTATTAATAAGCTTACAAAGGGAATTGAAGTTTTCAATTTTAATCCCAAAAGGAGTGTTGGTTGGCGAGTGGATGAAACTCGAATATGGTACTAGAGACTTTTTAATGTCTTTATGACTTTTTGACAAGTTCAACAGTTGTGAAAATTGACCTATTTCGGTGTCCGTTTCCTGTACAGGATTTGGAGTAGAATTAGGCAATATTAATTCACATTCGGAAGTTTCCGAATTCAAAAAGAAATGAGGGATATTTCTTTTCGAGGATTTTTGGATCCTTAGCAATTTTGCTGATCGTTGTTTATCAAAAATATCGTCCGACTCAACAGGTAAGGAAGTGGTAAACTTAGGTGAGATGCATAAACATTCTCTGAGTGTACAGTACACTGGTGTGGATTCTTCTTCAAGTTGGTCAGGTAAAGTTTCAAGAATATGAAGGTCTGTTTTAGGACATAAACTGGAGTCTTGGGATAACCAAGATGGTCCAGTCCACCATGAAGATTGAATTAAATTTTCCACAGTGGATCCTCTGGATCCTATGTCCGCGGGATTTTCATCCGAAGGTACATAACGATATTCAACAGCTTTATTGCTTTTGATTTCGTTTACCCTATTTGAAACAAATTGAGGTAATATTTTGCGTTCTAATAGCCAAGTAAGTACACACTTACTATCTGACCATAGAAATGCAGAGAGATTTGTTAGATCCATAGGTTTTTGAACAGTACGTAGACCTCTAGCGCCGATTAAGGCTGCTATTAATTCCAATTTCGGAATGGTTATGGGTCGCATAGGTGTTACGCAAGATTTTCCCATAAGAAAACGTACTGAGTAGGAATTTGACTCCTGATTATGAAAACATACGTAGATTGCCATAGAAAATGCTGTTTTGGATGCATCGGTAAATGCATGCAATTGACAGACATTGGGATTGTAGATCCCTACATAAAGTTGTCTCGGAAGACAGTAGCTAGTGGTTTGCATCAAATCATTTAAAATGTCTGTAGCTACGGGTTGCAATTTTGCGGGGATTGGTTGGTCCCATTTTAGCCCTTCAGACCAAAGTATTTTCATAAATGATCTGGAAGGTACTAAGAACGGAGCAAACCATCCAAGTGGATCATAAAAGGATGACATTATTTTTAAAAATAACCTTTTTGTCCAACAAGCTGTCATAGCATTAAGGGTAGGGATGTACATAACATCTTTTTCCATGTCCTAAACTAGACCTAAGACCTTGACTAGAGGTTTATCTAGAGCATACGAAGGATCAAATTCCTTTCTCATTGGTTTACAGTTAGTTCACCATAGAGCAAGTTGCATGAAAATGTCATTAAATAATTTGTTAGATTTGACATATAATTCCTTTACTTTTTCATAAGTAGGCAACGATGTTGCTAAATTATCAACATAGAATTGTTTGAGGATTGGTAGTCCTGATGTTGTAACCACTGTTGATGGTGTAGGCGCCTTTGGAGCTGCTCCTTGGGATTGTTTATATCCGCCATCCTTGACCTTGTTGTCCGGCTGTGGAATTAAAGATTGATGGTCACTTGAAGAAATATTAATTTCTTTAAAATTTAAATGTTTGTCAGACATACTTTTTTCAGGCAGGTACGCCTTATAGTCCTTCATGACTGTGATCCACGCATCACATTTCCCCATGGTGATGGGGAAATGTGGCTTTGGGGCAAAGGTTTGTATGATGACCTTTGCCCATTCAGTCCAACCATCTGCCATATGCCGGTGGTATGTGTCTGCAAAACTCCTCATCATCACTATGACAGAAGCCACATTTGATGCAGAGATCATGTTAGTCATAAAACGACTTACGCTCTTCGAGCGTGTTGACAATGCAACAAAGGAAGCTGTGGTGCAGCTTGTCACAGAATATGCACCTTTCCTGTTGTGGAACTAGGGGGGTGCGTAGAATGCTGACGGGGATTTTCTTCCCTTTCGGTAGTTTGAGGAACACAGTTCCATCCAAAGCTGTAAACAAAGAAGATTCAAAATCTTTAGTTTCAGACGTTTTGACACGTTTAGCAGGAGGGCCTCTCTTATTAGGATTAGATTTATCTTTTCCTTTTTTAGACTCATTTGATGTAATAGCAAAATTTATCCTGCCTTTAGGTTGGTTAGTATCTTTGTTTTGTTTTTGAGGTTTTTCACCTTTCTTTGGTCCGAACCTGCTACTAGGGTCAGAGAGTTCCCTTATTTTTATAAAATTTCGTATAGCCTCAAACAAATGTTTGAAGTGAAGTTCGTTAGACTTAAGAATATGTTGATATGACCTAGGAGGAAACTTTTTAATAACTATGTTATAAAGTTGTTCCTCATCAACGGTTGGGCAGACCGAACGATATCTTTCTATTATAATGGAAATAGTATCTAAACTGTCCAAAATAGAAGAAATTTCGTTAGTAGTAGTAGGGATTGCTGTTAGGCTTTCCCATAGAGCTGCTCTGATTTTTGATTCATCACCAAACCTACTGTCTAAAAATTTTAGACGTTGATGATGACCAACAATATCAGGCAAAAAGTGACTTATTTTATCATTAATAAATTTACGTAAGGCACCTTGTAAGAGATTAATCTTTTGAGGGATTGCAATATCCTTCCATTTATTTATGTATTCGTTAAAACCATTAATGAAACCAGGATATCGTAAAATATCCCCATTCCATTTCTCTAAATAAAATTTAGGTGGTTTGAGGTTGGTGAAACCTGTTTCTACATTATCTTGAGGTTGTTGTTCCCAACATTTAGGAATATAGCCAAAAGAAAGTGAGTTTGTAGAAAGTGAAACGTTAATTCCAGAAGATGATTCTTGTGGGATTGGAAGTCCCTCATTATCTAATATAGGATGGTTAATCGTAGATAAATTATTTAATGATGTCGATGAATTTTCTTTTGGAATTTGAGATGACTCACCTCTATATTTTTTAGAAGTGGTCACATGCTCATTTTCCTCAGAATCATCATTGGTCATCATAGCATGCGTACGTTTAATAGTATTGGATGTTTGATTACCCTTTACTAGACGCGGGATTTTGGATCCTTGAGCCGATGTGGGATCGAGATCTACATCGTCCTCATCTAAAGATGGTAGGTTTGGCAAACCTGCAGGAGCTTCCTGGTTTGGTTTGACATATTTAGTCTCAAATTCAACAACGTTGAGATGAAATTCGTCGCGAATTGCCTTCTCGAGTTCAGTGATGGTTTTTTCCCATTTCTTGTACTGACAAAAGGTATAATCAATCTCAGTACGAGCCTTGGTTAGAGACTTGCCAATTTCTTTGGCACAAGCAAGCTGTTTGGCTTCTTGTTCTGCTTGCTTTTTACGCTGTTCCTCCTCCTGTTGTTGAAGGGAGGTTAAATGCCGGAGGGGAACAGGTTGTGGTGTAACTGCAGGCGAGAATTTCTTAATTAAGCGTGAACGCTTAACTAACAAATCCCCTTTGCAGTTACGTGCACGGATGATAATATCCTTATCCATTTTAGAGGAAAGATTTTTGAGATCTTCAATGCATGAGTCAATCGCATCTTTTTCAGATAGGATTGCATCATAATCAAAGCCTTGTAAGACTGGCATTTGAAGAATTTCTTCAATACGCCATGCATAGGATTCGCAATCCTCCACAACGGTGGTGGCTACATAGGTGTCATCTGAGGATGTTGAATCCGATGATTCCCTACTGGGACTGCGTCTCTGACGAGATCCTTGTGTGTCTGAGATTGCTCTCAAACGTTTCAGGAGTTCCGCATCTTCTTCTTTTTTACGACGTTCTTCACGTTGTTGAAGAAGTTTTCACTCCTTTTCTTGTTTATCAACCGTAATTTTACGGGCCCTTTCCTCTTCTGCACGGATTCGGGCAGCTTCCTCAGCTTTTTCACAAGCGGCTATTTCAGCCTTTTCCTTAGCGGCAAAGTCCGCTTTAGCTTTCTTGGCAGCAGCAGCCGCTTTTTTCTTTTCAGCTTTCTTAGCTTCAGTGGCTTTTTGAGCTTTGGCAGCTTTTTGAGCTTCATCAGCTTTTTTAGCTTCCTCAGCTTTTTGGGCTTCAGAAGCCTTTTCTTTGTCCACTTCTTCGGACCACGGAAGATTGTTGGGATCTAGTAGATCGTCTTCTTTTTGGGAAGAGATGGGGGAATCTTGAGTTCCTTTTTCTGTCATTTTTGTGTGTTACTGAGAACAGAAAAATAAGAAAGAAATTGTTTAGATTTCATCAGCATATTATTGCTGTTTAATTACTATGACGTGTGGTAAACATTTTATTTATTGAGGAAAGGTGCAGAGAAAAATTAAATTTTTAAAGTATTAGTGTCAGCGACACAAACTTCTTCTCACTAGTGTGAAATTATTGTTTTATCATGTATCAAATGATAAATATCAATATTACGTTAAGTGTATTTTTAATCTGATTTTTTGAGTATTTTTAGTACTGAATTTTTGAAATTTTTCTAAGTATTTACAACTAAAGAAAAATTGGGCGTGACCCTAGGACGAAAATTTGTTTTTTAATCCCAAGAATGTTTAATTCGCAGAATAATAAAATTATTTCTAAGTCTTAAGGAGCCGTTAAAAATCGGGCGTGACCCTAGGACAAAAAGTTGTATTTTGAATACAAGAATGGTAAATTCTGAAAAATTTGTAAAAATGTTAAAATTTTTGACAAGTCCTAGAGTGCCGAAAAAAAATCGGGCGTGACCCTAGGACGAAAAAGCGTATTTTTAATACAAGAATGGTAAATTCGGAAAAAATGTAAAAATATAAAAATTTCTACAAGTCCTAAGGAGCCAAAAAAAATCGGACATGACCTTAGGACAAAAAACATATTTTTAGTACGAGAATGGTAAATTCTGTAAAATGGACAAAAGAGTATAAGTCCTAAGGAGCTGTTAAAAAATCGGGCATGACCCTAGGACGCAAATTCATATATTATGCACAAGAATGATAAGTTATAAATTTATTAAAATTTTCTAAGTTTCAGGGTGCCAATAAAAAATCGGGCGTGACCCTGTGTGCGAAAGAATAAAATTCTATTCGTGTCACTATTTGAAAAATATGCACACAAAATATAATATATAGGCTAAAGATTATTTAGATCTGAGACCTATAATTTTTTCGTGAATAGGATGATGAGTCCATGTAAGATTTCAAACAAAAATAAAGACACTAAAGTCTAATTATTACGTGAGAATTAATATTCTAAACAATGGTATAATTATTTAAGAATATAAGGATGTGGTCCTTTAATTACACTTACCAAAATTCAGATAGAATTAAGGATGAGTATAGTAATTGATGATGATGAAGCAGAAGTCTCTAGCTGCTACCTCTTGACGTAAAAAAATACGCGTAATTAAGCACAAAATTACGTAAAAATTTACGAATAACGAGTGAATAATAAAAAGGCGAATGAAAGTACGTAATAATATACCCAAAAAAACAACAATAAACAGTATAAATTAATTAATTCGCGTGATTAAAAGGGAAGGCGCAACAACGTTAAAAATTTGTACAAGCAACTGGTAAAGATCCCTGTACAAATTCACGGACATTGGCTTAAAAACCATGTGATGCGCATGCGTGCGAGTCAACGTGGTTGATATGGTTCTTCCCTTGTTGTTGTTGCTGACGCATCCTTGAATATATTTTACGTGTGTAATAGTAGGGTGTGTAATACTTACACACGTATTTGTGTTTGTATTGGTAAGATGTTGAATCTTCTTGCGAGGCAAGTTGGTGCTTGCATCTCTATTATGTTAGGTGATTTCGACCTTGGATCGGCAAATAAATGCAATGACACGAATTTTCATCTAAATTTAGACGAAATTTGGCCGTTTATAATTCCTATTTTTAAGACGTATGAGTGCGAGAGAGAAAAATATAGGATTTTTTTGTCCATTTTTGTCTTTTTTATGCGCTCGTAATTTACGTCAACAGAAATATTGTAGCATTTATTTGCGTAGTTTTTTAGACTCTTTCTTTTTAGACGTAGCATGATTAGTGCTGTATATTGTTAAATAATTTATTTATTAGACAATGTGGAAGATATTACTCTTGTCTTAAATTCATATTAATGAAAAAGAGGGAAAAAAAATATACGCAATATTTTTGAGCAGATAAATGCTAGGTGTGGCGGAAAAATTAATTTTATTAATTTTTTCGTCGGTAATACCCCTAATACATGAATAAATATTCGTGTATAGTAGAATGATGAGTTCTTTGTAGGAATCCATTATTAATGGGGGCGCTAATTTTTTATTTTTGCCGCTAAGTGGAGAATTGTTAGTTCTAATTTTTTCATGAGAAGATGATTAGTCTTTATTAAATTATTTTTCTTTGTTTGTTAGACAAAAAATAAAATAATACAAATTATTAATTCGATGAACCCTTTTAACTAAAAAAGTTAAAGTCCAAGTGAGGATGTTTAGTCCGCAAAAATACGAAGTATTTTTATTTAGAGTTTGAATA
The DNA here is from genome assembly GCA_011428145.1 of Ericerus pela. Lineage (NCBI taxonomy): Eukaryota > Metazoa > Arthropoda > Insecta > Hemiptera > Coccidae > Ericerus > Ericerus pela. The sequence goes on along the minus strand of WOFM01000296.1, from coordinate 2,014,547 downwards.
GTGGAAGCGTTTTAGGATATGAATTTTTAATTCAGGGAATTGTTAATTCCAAACCACAAGACCATATTGCTCCTGCTACCATGTAGTGGGTAGAAGCTTATAATTAAGTGGTTTAAGGTCCAGCGGACCATATAAAGTTGGTTGGAGTCACACACTTGCATCACACGCCTTGTAACTCACAACTGCCTCGCCTCAACACCAGTATCCCCATGTAACTCTGTTAGGAGTGTAGTGGGAGAACCACCGCACAGGCTATGCGCTGGGATCTCTGGGCGGAGCCACGACAGTTTGTTTGGAGCAGAACTAAGAAGTAAGATGTTGTGCAGAAAATTAAATTTCTGAAATCAATTTAATGAAATAAATGTAATTCATCTGCCAATTCACTGTGGCCTACTATTTCCAGGAATTTTTTTGTTTTCTAGTTTTCTTAGAAACAACTGAATCAACATGCACTAAACTCTCATCAAACTTGGTCCTGTTATAATAACTACTTTTTGTGAAAATTTCAGCCCTCTCTTTTTTTGCTGTTTTTTCAAAACCGCGAACCAAAATTATTTTCCAGTTTTTTACGAAACTGCCTCACGAATAAACATCAAACTTCTTACAAACTTGCAAATATGTAACGAAAATCCATCGTTAAAATTTCTTTCGTAGTTTCCTAAAAATCCTGGAAAAACCACATTTCCAGCAATTTTTTCTTTTCCAACTTTCTCTGAAACTACTGAACGAATTTCATCTTATAACTAGAAAAATATTATATATTTGCAAATCAGTTTTCTGTTTTTTTGTATCAGTCGATTTGACGACTGATCAGAGGTCAAAGCTCATTTAGGCTGAGCCTTAGCCAAAATGTGTTTTCTAATACATCAAATAATCACGTAAAATGTATGGTCTAAACATAGGCGATTTGATGAAGTACGTAGTTAGTTTATATAATATGGTTCAAATGTTTTTTATCGGTAGGAAAACATTTTTCTTAAAATTTAATAATTTTCCAATATTTCATCCCCCTCCAATGTGAGTAAATCCTTGCCAGGAATATGTACAACATAATATTTCATATGTAACGATTCAACTTTACTCATTAAAATCCATTTTTTCGCCGTAATGTATTCTACAATTAACAACTGTAGAAGTAGAACTTTCGTTTCGAAAAATCTCACTATTTTTTTCTCCAAAAATTGAAGCGTTGATTGTCGTGCCTGAGAAACTTGAAAACACAGGCGAATTTGAAAAACTAATGGACTAAAAATATGAGGTTAAGAAATTTATTTGAAAATTTTTATTTTTCCACGTTTACTCAAAGTACCTACTCACATTGAGGAATAAAAATGGTCTATTTCACAACTATCCTTTTCTTATTACCCAGTTTGCTTCCAAACGACATATTAAAATTGACCTCATGGAAGGGTTAGGGGTGGAAATGATGAAAATTATCCGTTTCATGAGAAAATAAAACGATTGGTACCATTTTTTAATTTTGACATAATTTTTTTTCTGTATATATAATATATATAAATATATGTGTGTATGTATGGCACAAAATTTTGTGTTCATGGTTCTGAGAAAACTACCGGCTGGATAGGGTGGAAATTTTTAAGAGAAATAATTCTCAGAAGTTTTTTGGCTATCGGTTAATTATTTTCTGATAAAATTGAAAACTAAAAATTCCTGGAAAAGTCATTTTTCCGGGATTCTGAGAAAATGATAAAACGGATCAGGCTGAAATTTTTATAGACTTTCTTCATGTTGGTGCAAGTTTTTTAGAAGTTTAGTGCCTATTAATTCAGTATTTTCCGAGAAAATTAGAGAAGAAAAATTTCTGGAAAAAATTTTGTGTTCCACGGTTTTGAGAAAACTACCAAGCAGATAGAGCTGAAATTTTTACGAAAGATATTCTATGGGAGTATGTCTGAAAGAAGTTTGTGTTCATCAGTTTAATAGTTCTCGAGAAAACTGGAAACAAAAAATCTCTAGAAAACGGTATTTAATGATAAAACATTGATAGATTGATATTTTTGTTAAGGATATGAATAATTGTGATAGTTCTTCGTAATTTCTTAACCTGAAACTATCAATGAAATATCGATATATATTGATAACTATCAGTATAAATATCAAGCAAACTGGGTTTTCTAGCAAACCATTGCTATGCTAGAGTTTTTTTAACTCTGCAACCAGTTTGAAGAATCAGGCCACTTTACATATTATCTTGAACTTTTTAGTAACACTTTTGGGATCTGTAGCACCTTTGCTTAGTTTAAAATATGGCAAAAAGGACAAGCTAAATCAATAAACGATGACGCAATAGGGTTTTTGCTTCACATGAGATGCACGATTATTCAATAACTGTTTGGTTAATCGATTATTTTAAGGAATCAATTTACCATTTCTTACACCAACTTGCAAACTTAATTTTGTCAAGCCACATTTATTTTGAGGTGGATTAGAGAACGTTTCTTCTCCAACAGCCAACAAGTAGGGTTTTCCCAAAGACATGTAGTACCTAGCTAAAGAGATGTTTAATTCTTTATATATGCTGTAATACAAAAATATGACAAAGAACTTTGACTCATCATCATCAATGAAAAGTCAACTTCGTTTAACATTTGGCACAGCTGAAACCGCATATTTTGTAGTAAAAGCAGACATTTCTATACCAATACACACACACTATCAAGCTATGACACATGTGCAGTTAAGTAAATAAAGTTGAAAAATCATTTATGATGATGTTATCGTTGAGACGTTTGTCACATTTTTGATCACCTGTTGAAGATCTCTTTAGCTATAGGTATATTTTTGTTATAAAATTTTACAGAATTTACATATAAAACATAAATGGTAATGAAAAGAGCACAGACTTCAATAATTCTGGTCTCTAGTTCTCCATCATGGAGAAATTTTGATAGAATTATTCTTCTCTTTTTAGCGCACTTTTTATTTATATTTTATTACCTACTTTTTTTTTGGAAGTAGGTTCTATTCTTTGAAAAAAATGATTTATTCCTTGGCACAATTATTATGGGTCAACATAATAGAACAACAATTTTAAATTAAATTTTGCATGTCATGCCTCTAATACACTTACCACCTTAATCGTTCAAAACAGAACTCAGGTTCACAAAGCATATTACTCATTTAAACAGTTTTTATTTGTTTCAAGGTATACTAACTATTGTCACAGTTAGAGGGGTTTTGCCGGAAATGTTTTGTTGGGATTAGATAATACTCGTATGAGGATATAGGCTCGGCCTATCGACGACAGTAGTCACCTTTGGTGACAAATATTTGTGCATTGCACATTAAACAAAAATGTATGTTTGTTTGTTTGTACTTGTCTATCTTTGTAAATAGACAATTCACAAATCTCGGTCTGCGACAAATCGAGAGATAACAATCTCTGTGATTTCACGAACCGATACAGAGATGCATTTTCCATAGCAACTGTAAAGTATGATGAATAATCTACACATTAGCCTATGTAATTAGTACATAGGTGTGTATGTGTGCGTGTAGGGAGCCGGGTATATAAGACCAGAAAATCTTAGGCTAAATCGCCAGTGTTTGCCGAGGTCTTAGCTCCCACATACCTTCTAGGTATTTTGGCTAAAACACGCAAATTGTTCTGTTGAACACTTTCTGTTGTTGATTTACTTTCCACAACGTAAGGTATTCCACATGTCTGTTTACAAAATTTTTAACATTCTGATTCGAACTGATGGATAAGTAATAATTTACAAAAACATTGAAAGAAATAGATCGTTGACTGTTTCAAACTAATGAGATTGCATTCCAAAGAAACCGCTATAATCAAGACTGCCTGATTCAATGAACTAATCCTCATCGCACTTACCCTTTTATCCAGCAACAAACTTTCTGCACTTTTCTCACGTCGTCACTAAAGACATAAAATCGTAAAATCGTTACTAACAAGCAACACCGACGGAAATAGGCTTTGATGCACATCAGACACACCTCCATCTTGTCGCTCCTTACTGGCAACCTTCGCGGAAGTCGATGAAAACTAAAATAAACATCAAAATATTTGGGCTTGCGTTCGCCAACACGCCTACTCGAAAAAATAATTATGATTGTCATAAAACATAATCGTAAATTAGGGATAAGTTACACGAAAAGAAAAACCAGCTTCATTACCCCTGCAGGTAGTGGTAGGTAAGGCTACAGAAAAATATATTATGCACCTTATAATTAGTCACATCGTTAAGCTTTTAGAACTTATTAACCAAGAATGAGGAAAGAATAAGAAGAAAAAATTCTAGCGCCGAAACACTTCGCTAGAAGACCCAGTTTGCAAATTTTTATCCATAATTAAAAAAAAACAAACGTGTATTACGACTTGAAAAAATTGTAAAATAATATCCATATTAATCGATATTTGTATCGATAATTATCGATATCTGACTAAAAAACATATCGGTATATCGATATTTTATTGCTAGTTCCATGTAAAACAATTGTGGAGGTTGAAGATTCAGACTCCAATAAAAAGAAACATAAATAAATGAGTGTACACGAAGTTGCATCTCAGAAGCGTATAATTCAGCAAAAAATTTAAGCAATATAGTATAAAGTGTTTTAGTTGTGTGAGAGGAATGTTCGTGAGCGTAGCCGAATGTGTGGTGAATAATCAGTATTACCAGATAAATGAGTGATATAGAGTATACAGATAAACAGTCGAGTGTTCGTAGGAGGGTGATGGAAGGACAAATGGGGGTCCCAACAAAAATTTAAAAAACTATCGCTAGGTAGTTATCGATATTTTTAACAAAAATATCGATCTACCCATGTTTTATTTCTAAAAACCGATTTACCAATTTATTGTTTTACAGTTTTCTCGGAAACTATACTAAACCAATAAACACAAAACTCCTATCTGATCTGGTCCCATATAAGGAATATTTTTCATAAAAATTTTATCCCGATTTGTTCAGTGGGTAGTTTTCTCAAAACCATGAACCCAAAATATTTTCCAGAAATTTTTCTTCTCCAGTTTTCTGAGAAACTGCCAAATTAATCGACACCAAACTTCTATCAGACTTGTACCTATATGTATAAGTATAATCTATCGTGAAAGTTTCAGCCCCATCATTTTTGTAATTTTTTCAAAATCCTGGAAAAACAAATTTTACGGAATTATTTTTTCTTTTTTTTTTGGAAATTACGGAATTGATGCGTACCAAATTTCTTTCAGATTTGCTTCTTGAATATATATAAGACCGACGAGCCTAATAGAGAAGTTTTCCACCAAAAATCATGTTTGTTTTTAAAACACAATGCTACGTTAGTAGTATAAATTTTATATTTTTCACAAATATTGCTCCAAATTGTTCTTCATCTAGTTCTTTTTTTTTTATTAGGTATTAGGTATAAAAAACCTACACGCAAAGAGTTAGCTGCTGCAGACAATAGAAATCAAAACCCTTGAAAAACGGGTTATTTAGTACACACAAAAGAAAATGTAAATGGTCGTGTACCTTTTTGTACTTTTTCAAATTTGGATCCCACAACAGCGAAACTTGTCGGTGAGATCCATTTCTTGGATCCAAGTTTGGTGGAAAACATTAAACATTGGTTTGTTAGTCTGGTTACGATAGTATAATATATAGTCGATGGTAAAAGCTATGAAAGATAAAAAATTATTACAGAACAGTAAACTAATCCGTACTTTAAGGTATCGTGATAGTAATAATACAAAGTCTTTATTGAACAAAAAAGTCATTTTACTCCCTGAAAAATAAGTCACTACCTCAGCATACATTCGATGGAGTGTTCAGAGACTGAAAGCTAGCTGAATGCCAAAAATCAAAAGCTGAAAAGCTGATCAATTTCAGAAAGCTAAAGCAAAATCCAAAAGCCAAACAACAAATGAAAAGCCAATAGCCAAAGAGAAAGGTTTATTTTTTCGACTTGAAAGCTTTGTGCTAGCTCTATGAGTCCCTTATTGCCATATTTAAAAGAAAAAAAGAAAAAAGCTGAAAGCTGACAGCAAAAGCCAAAAGCTTATTAATTTTTTAGAAGCCAAAAGCTAAAAATAGAAGTTGAAAGCAATTTGAAAAGCTGATAACTAAAAGCAATAGCTTTATTATCAAGGTTATAAGCCAAAAGCCAAAAGTGAAAGTTTTATTATTGGACTTTCAGTGCCTGGGAGTGTTCCCTTTAATTCTATATTAATTTCATTGCAATTGAAGTTTTGAAAACAATTGCGAGAGAACTGTTACTTTTAGAAAACTGAAATTTTGCAAAGACATTGCCTTGTATTAGTTCAATATTCTGTGAAAATTTAATCAAAATTGTACGTCTGATTATGAAGATATCATTAAAATTATGTCAAATTAAATTATTCAAATTATATAAACTCAATCAATTCTGAAGAACCAAATATAGGATTGAGCTGAAATTTTGATGAATTATTCTGATTGGTTAGCTACAGAATCTGTAGAAAATTGGGTGAAATCAAATGTTGGCTTGAGTGAGATATCACTGAAATTTTTCAACTAGATTTTTACACTCCATAGGCTGTGAATATTAAAGAAAAATTTAGTTTTTTAGAATTTTTAAATAGAACTATTGGTTTAAAAAAAAAGCCCCTCCAAGATTTCTCAAACTGCATGTTGTATCTTTTTGATTTGAATTTTATCATTCTCTAAAGGCCTGTATATATGTGTACCTATGATTTATTTGTATACTCATGGTCTAAAATATTTGAAATAATTATGTGAAGTGTGAAGGCTTCAAAAAATTTTGAAAAAAATTATTTAGAATAAATTCATTTAAAAAATAAGGGTGTTTTTGAACTCTAAAGTTCCATAGTTACATAGTATTATCAAGTTTGAAAACAAATCTGCTGAATGAGTGAGAGAAGTCCTTTTAACAGAAATAAAAATTTTTGGACGGTGTTAATAGAAAAACAAAACAGCAAGGTTAATGGTTTTTGTTTTATTTTTATTTTTATTTGTATTTTCAATAAAAATAACATGATTTTGTTCTAGTTGAAGAAAAATGACAGGCTTAGTTTTTTCTCCACTCCTCGTTTTATTTTTACAAATAATTCTAATATAACTTTTTTTTTTTTGTTTTTTTTGTCTAATGGGAACCTTAAAATTGAAAATTCATGAGCCTTTACTCCTATAATGCCATGCATCTAAGACATTCAAAACCTGAATTTTAATTTAATTGTGGAATGAATGTACAAGGAAGTGAGTCATTTCATTTATTATAATTTTTGGTTTCTTCTTAGAGATTTTTAATATTCTTCAGTTCTACTGAATAATTAAATTCATGAGAGTGGTCTTAAGATGAGATGTATAAGTGTAGTATCCATTTTTACAATACCTTTAGACATTTTAAATTTTCTGAAATTCCACTCGATGAAAATGATGGGGAAGGTCTTAAAATGAAATGTAAGGGGGTAGTATTAATTTTCACTGATCATTCCAGGAATATTTGCTAGGAATTCCCGCTTTAAAAATACATTCCTGAAAATTGCCCATCACTATTCGCAATTTATTACTGCCTTGGTACGGCACTGATCCATTGTAGAAAAAAACATTTGGGTCCTGGTATAATACAATGTTGACTTAATACCCAGGATGTTTGCACTAATGCAATGCATAGATGTGTTTTCTTTTGTGATACTATGGTGCCTAGGAGTTAAGACTTTGCACTGATGCTTTATGTGGGGACTCATCGGTATGAGGTGTAGGGGCTCGGACCCCTCGACGACAGTCGCCGCCCCATAGGGCAGGCAACTTATCGTCCTTGCGACGTTAAACGAACACACGAAATTACGTTCGATCGTAATTACCTGCGAATACTTGCAGATAATGTACGAGTACGAATCGTGACGTCATCCATCAATCAATGTCACGATTCGTACACGAACCGGCCAGCCGCCACCTACGATAGTAGGGGATGATGCGACCTGGCCGTACTTAAACAATGTACGTATTTTACTACGTACGTGTGTTTGTGTGCACCAGCCAAAACCGGTATAAAAACTCACAGAACCGGCTCTAAAATCGCCAGTGTTCGGTTTGGTTTTGGCTTGCCCATACTTTCGTATGAAGTGGCTGAACACGCTTAAATTCTGTAGAATTTCCTTCTGGTGAGAATATCTCTCACGACAAGGTATTCCACAGTGGTGACCCCGACGTGATTTCGGCCACGTCGTGAGGAGTCTTAGGCGCTTCGGCGCTATTTCAACTTGGCGCAGTAGCGCTGGCGAGATTCTCGCTTGCTCGGCAAATTAAAAATATTTTTTTACCCAGACTAAGACACCTTTTGGTCGTCGAAGTAAGAGTCTGCTGAAGTGGGAATTTATACCCCTCTCTTTAAAATAAATAAATAAAGAGAAACAAGACAGTAGACCTGAAGGAATAAGGTTGGACTCATCCCCCAACTCCCCCGACTTCGACTCGACACTCCTTGAATTTAGCAAACATAGAAGAAGGCCCTCAACACCCAGAACTAGCACGACTGGGAACTGCAATAAATAAAGAAGATCTTGCAGTTAAAACGTTGAGAAGTGGTCGGACTTTAAGCCAAAGTTCCGACCCGAAAACACCTGTCCTACAAACACAGGAGCCAGTGTTTTCGACCAGCAAGGAAGGCAGAAGTACTGTGGAATACGCTTGTCAACAAAAAGACATAGCAATGGTTCCACCACCAACTGAAAACCCACAACCATCACAGGGAGGCAGTAGTCAGCCACAGCTGACACCCGAAGTTCTGGCCCAAATCTTGCAACTCTTGCAAATGCAACCGGGACAAAACCCCAATCTCTATAGACGAAGGATAGATATCCCGGAATTTCTGCCAAATGAGGTAGAATTATGGTTGACTCTATTGGAAGGCAGGTTCAGAACAGAGAACATAACACTGAACCAGCGGTATACACACATCTGTGGAGGCATGCCTCCACAGATAATCCGCCACATTCCGGACGTTATGGAATGCCCTTCGACAGAAGAGGACAAGTATGCCTGGTTCGTCAGAAAAATAAAGAAAGTATTTGGAAAAACAAAAAATGAAATAATAGACAATGTGATGGGCGGTATGAAGATGGGGGACGACAAACCCTCAATCTTCATGGCGAAGTTAAGACAGAAGGCGGACAATATCGTAGCCCCTTCTGTCATAGGCAATCAGTTCTGCAAGCAACTTCCACAAAGTGTTGTGCAGTGCCTAGCCGCCGTTGGTTCCACGGTAATCAATACATCCGCGGACCTGGACTTCCTTGCGAAATCCGCAGACAATGCGCTAGAATACACAAGGTCAAAGCCGGTGGTCAGCGCAGTATCTGCAGAGACTGGGGAACTCGCTCAACTTCGAGCTCAAATAGCTCAGTTGACCGAAGAAGTAAAGAGGAACAAAAGCCAAAGCTCGACGAAGCCCAACAGCAGCTGGCGACAAAGATCGAAAAGCAGAAGCAACAATAATAGCAACAGCAGCAGAGGACGTCAGTCCCGGTCAAGAGACCGCAGATCTAGTTCCGGAAACAGGGGTCAGAGTTCAACTCCCCCTAGAACATCATCTCCCAAAACCCAGTCTCGAAATTGGGATGATAAGAGTTGCTTCTTTCATAACAGGTTTGGCGCGGAGGCCACCAAATGCAACAACAGGTGCAGATGGTGGGGTAAAACCTTTAACAAGGAAGCGTCAAACTAGAACGAGGGGCCATCTGTGCGGCCGAAGACCCCTCGGAAAAATACTCACGCCGCCTGTTCATCAAGGACAGGACAAACAGGAGACGTTACTTAATTGACTCGGGAGCAGACCTGAGCATATTGCCAGTAAATAAAACCCAAAAAGTACTTCCTCCGAAATACTATCTCCGTACTGTGAACGGTCAAAACCTTCCAGCATACGGACTTGAAACAAGCAAAGTAGACATCGGACTCAGCAAAAATATGACGTGGTCCTTCACGATTGCAGACGTTCCAAACCCGATCCTGGGTGCAGATTTTCTTGCACACTATGGCCTGATCATCGACCTCAAACACGGTAAATTGATCAATAGTGAAAATAAAAGTGTGGAAGGCAAAACGCTAGCATACAGACTGGACACAAATATATCCAGCTGTACTAAAGTCGACGGACAACTCTTACGGATCCTGTCAGACTATCCTGGAGTCACACAGCCCTCAATTCGCAGGCATCCTACGTACAAACACGACACGGTTCACTACATAGAAACCAAAGGACAGCCTTGCCATGCTAGAGCACGACGGTTATTACCCGACAAACTCAAAGCGGCACGAGAGTACTTCCATCGCATCGTTGAGGAAGGCGTATGTCGCCCCTCAAAAAGCTCATGGAGCTCTCCTATCCACATGACAAAGAAAGCAAGTGGAGAGTGGCGAATTGTCGGCGACTACAGGGCCTTAAACGCCATAACAGTTCCTGATCGCTACCCAGTCCCCAACATAATGGACTTCAACGCGAATATGAAGGGTAAAACGATGTTCACAAAAATAGACATCAACTGGGCATTCCACCAAATTCCTATGGCCAACCAGGACGTTCCAAAGACAGCGGTTATAACCCCCTTTGGATTATTCGAATACCTTCGAATGCCGTTTGGACTACGCAACTCAGCACAAACTTTCCAACGATTTATCAACGGACTGTTTAGGGAATTGCCGTTTGCATATGCATACCTGGATGATATCTGCATTTGCTCAGAAGGTGGTGAGCATCAGCACGAGGAGAATGTGAGAGCCGTGGTACAGCGTATACACGCAGCCGGACTCACTATCAACGTAGGCAAAAGCTTATATGCACAGACCGAAATTGACTTCCTCGGCTACAAAGTCTCGACCGAAGGCATTTCCCCCTTGAAGACCAAGGTAGAGCCAATATTGAACTTCCCGAAGCCCTCAAATGTCGCAGAACTTAGGCGTTTCTTGGGGATGGTGAATTTCTACAGACGTTGCATGAAGAATGCAGCAGCCGAACAAAGTAAGCTGTTTGCACTAATAAAGACAAGTAAAAAGAAAGATAAAACTCCACTCGAATGGAATGAAGAAGCCGAACAGGCCTTTGAAAATATCAAAGAAACACTGGCAAATGCAACTCTGTTGGCTCATCCAGACGAAAGTCTGCCGTTATGCGTAAGTACCGATGCATCAGACTTTGCTATTGGTGCAACATTGTACCAACTGGACTCGAACAACATCAAATTACCGCTAGCTTTCTTCTCGAGGAAGCTCTCAAAAACAGAAAAGAATTACAGCACATACGATAGGGAATTGCTCGGAATTTTTGCTGCGTTGAAGCATTTCAGGCACCAGTTAGAGGGTAGATGTTTTTCTGTGTATACTGACCATAAACCCCTAACATATGCCTTCACACAAAAAGCAGAACCGGCATCTCCGAGAAGAGCACGACAGTTGGACTATATTGGCCAACTGACTACCGACATTCAGTATATAAGTGGAGAACTTAACACTCCAGCTGATGCCTTGAGTAGAATCGAAGCTATCTCGGTTCCTGTCCAATTGCCTTATGCTGAAATAGCTAAAGCACAGCTTAAGGATGCAGAATTGCAGGGGCTGTTATCGAACGATGATACTACCCTCAAATTGAGACAGCAAAAAATTCCCGGTACTGATGTTTTATTAGCATGTGACATCAGTACAGGTAAGAATAGGCCATTTCTACCGGTAAAATATCGCAGGTTGGCTTTCAACAGTGTACATAATCTGTCACATGCTGGGCCAAAATGTAGTGCTAAACTAATTTCAGAAAGATTTGTATGGCCACGAATGAAGTCTGACTGCAACAAATGGGCTCGCAGTTGCCTGAACTGTCAAGAATCCAAAGTAGGAAGACACACTCGCTCGCCCCTCAAATCATTCAAGCAAACACAGCGGTTTAAAACGGTTCATATGGATCTGGTAGGCCCATTGCCACCATCCCAAGGACACAGATACCTGTTGACGATAATAGACAGGGCAACACGATGGCCGGAAGCAATCCCTCTTCACGAGATGTCAGCTCCAACAGTAGCTGCAAGGTTATACGATACCTGGATTGCGAGGTATGGCGTACCAGAAGTCATAGTTACAGACCAAGGTCGCCAGTTCGAGAGCTCGCTCTTTAAAGAGCTGGCAAATAAGCTTGGTGTTCAACATAGTCATACCACAGCTTACCATCCTCAAGCCAACGGCAAAATAGAGAGATGGCATAGAGCTCTCAAAGCCTCCATCATGTCACATGATACAAAGAGATGGGTAGAAGTACTCCCTACCATCCTCTTAGGCCTTCGATCCGCCCTACAAACTGATACAGGTCACTCTGCAGCGCAATTAGCGTTCGGCGAAGAGCTACGCCTTCCAGGGGACTTCTTCACAAAATCGAAAGAAGTTAGCCCCGAAATAGTGGTACAAAATATAAGAAATGATGCCAACAATTTCCTAAATCAGGCAGCTCGTCATGGCCAGCCCAAGATTTACGTCTCGAAACACTTGGCCAATACGTCACACGTATTTGTTAGAGACAAAAAAATGAGATCTGCGCTGGAAAAACCATACGCCGGTCCTTACAAAGTAGTATCACGAGATGAAAAAAACTTTGTGATACTCATCGCAGGCGAACCAAGAACAATTTCAATCGACAGATTGAAGCCTGCGTACTTGGTAAGTGACGACAAGAGAATAAGAAGGGTGCAAAAGGAGAACCCCGAAAATACGCAGACGAATTCCGAAACAAAAACGGAAGAATTCGTCGAAAAAAGTGAGAAAAACACCTCACATAAAGAAAAACTCAAGAAAACAGTGAGATTTTCGGACGATGTGACCACTAAAACATATGATCCTGAGGCCCCCTTACACCCACGTAAAAGAGGTAGACCTCCAGGTACGAAAAAACGCAAAAATTCACATCCTTCCCGCACGTCCGAGAGGTTAATGCGACGAAAATAAAAATTTACTCCCGAAAAGTAATATCCGTAGTAAAAGTCGAAACCCGCTAAAAACATACGGGAAATATCGGAACTCCGCGAGACAAAGAAACTCCGGAGATAAGCAAACGAGGAATGCCAACAAAAAGAAGAAGACAGGAATAAACAAATCCACGTGCAATACGGAAACAAAACATTGCAACGTGCGAGTACCGTTAACCGCAAAGATAATCTCTACGACGTGACGTCACAAACGGAGATTCCTTTGTACTTAAAATTCGAAAAATAATATTCACTGAGTTTATTTCAGGCATAACTCTGCTTAACCCGATCAGAACTTAACCGGAAAACTTGTATACGGCCGAGAATTTTAAGCGCTATCCCCTCTACGTGTAGATAAGAAGATCCGAAAATAAAGAAAAATAACTGTAAAGGTAAATCGAAAAATGAGGTAAAAACATCCGTTTCAGAACCACCGATTTACTTGGTCGTTTCTTGAGCTTAATTTTTGGTACCTTCTCCTAACTATAACCCATTCTGTTCCAATGTCACGAATACCTATCCCGATGTCCGCCAGTTTCCACTTCGCCAAGACATCCGCTGAGAAATCAAAAACTCAGCAGATGACGAAAGCGAAAACGGAGCTGGATAGGATAGAGGAGGAGCTGTTAATGGACACAGCTCCTCCGGTTGCTGATGTACTGGCGGAGATGACGACTCCACTACCGCCGGTCATCTCTCCTCCCCGATCTCCGGAGGAGACGACTCCGACTCCGGAACCCCCGAAGCCGGAGCCGAAACCCGAAGAGAAGAAGGAAGCGATGGGCTTCCTATTCACGGCAGAGAGGGCCGCGAATGAACGGGCGAAGATGGCCGCCTGGACATCGGGGAACACAAACTCCCCGATGCACAGAAAGCCAGTATTCAAACGTCCGCTGCCCCTTCACTCCCGCCGTCATCCCTACGCCCACGCGAAAAACGCGAAACCAAGGCATAGGGGTGAAACCAGCCGGACTAACTACCTGGCCCGAGCAAACGCCCGTAGGGAATCCTACGAGTGCGTTGGGGCCGCGGTGGGCAGTGCTCTGGCGAAATGGGAGGCCGACCAAAGACGTAAGTAAACCCGCACGTCCCCTAGGCCTTGCGCATTTTTGGTCGTTTTTGTGGCGCAAAAACTGGGGGGGAGTAGCTGTGGGGACTCATCGGTATGAGGTGTAGGGGCTCGGACCCCTCGACGACAGTCGCCGCCCCATAGGGCAGGCAACTTATCGTCCTTGCGACGTTAAACGAACACACGAAATTACGTTCGATCGTAATTACCTGCGAATACTTGCAGATAATGTACGAGTACGAATCGTGACGTCATCCATCAATCAATGTCACGATTCGTACACGAACCGGCCAGCCGCCACCTACGATAGTAGGGGATGATGCGACCTGGCCGTACTTAAACAACGTACGTATTTTACTACGTACGTGTGTTTGTGTGCACCAGCCAAAACCGGTATAAAAACTCACAGAACCGGCTCTAAAATCGCCAGTGTTCGGTTTGGTTTTGGCTTGCCTATACTTTCGTATGAAGTGGCTGAACACGCTTAAATTCTGTAGAATTTCCTTCTGGTGAGAATATCTCTCACGACAAGGTATTCCACACTTTACAAAAGAGAACATTTTTTGGCTCTGATAAAATACATTAGTACCCAGGATTTTGGTAAGGATGCATAGCATTAGTGCTTTGGTGCTTGGTGCCTTAGCACCATTACAGCAAAAAACTACAATGACCTTGATTTGCATGAACAACTTTTGAGTGGGTTGGGAGGAAGCAGTGGAATAAAGTTTTAAAAGCTCAAAAATTCATAGAAAGAAGGACTCAGAAAATTTTGATGAAGGATGGGAAGATTATGTACATTGTCTGCAATACAGTTTAATTTTGATAAAAAAAATTTCTTTTATTTTTTGTTTATAAAATAATTTGATGGTAATGAATTGGTAATGATTAGATGTTCATATTTTACACGCAATGTGTATAGTATGTATAGTATGCACTCTGTTTGGATTGCGTTTGTCATATTTTAATTACATTGTGACGTCTTTTGGTGAAAAATATGGGGGTAATATTTTTTAGGCTAAACTTTTGGCCATAATTCCAAAAAAGTGGTGTTCACATCATACAAAACATGTCAAAAGATACAATGTGCAAACACATATATATACATACCCATATAAAAACAAAATTAGGTTAAAATGGGAAAATGGTATAATCATTTTATTTTCTAATGAAACAGATAATTTTCATCATCCCCACACATAATCATTTGTTAAGTTCAATTTTAATACCTGTTTGCAAGCCAACTGGGTAAAGAATAAAATATTTTCCTATAGCCTACACTCGATGAAAATTTGATAATGTTGCGATTATGAAAAAATCTTATGAACACTAATTTGTTGCGCCCTTGTCGTTTCTGTTTCTTGCCGGTCCGCTCAGTTGTTTCAACTCGTTCATTAAATTTAAAATAGAAAAAAACAGAAATGATACGCTTAATTAAAAAAAAAAAAAAAGGAAAACAATAAAGAAAAAAACTCTAGAGTAGCAAGCCTTGCTAGAGAAAGTAGATCTTAGAGAGAAAGAATTATAAATTTTGATGGTCACATGTGTTAATGTTATGTTATGATTGTATGAAATGTGTTAGCTGCTGACAAAATATTAGACAATGTGAAATTTAAAAGCATTTTTTCTTGAAAAAATGAAAAATAAATTGAGATGGTAATGTATGATACATAATCATATAATTTAAAATAAAACCAATAAAATATAGTAAAATTATGAAATAAAAAAAAAGAAAACATGAGAAATTGGTTAATTTCTGTAAAAAGAAAAGTTAATGCAAATTATAAAAAAGAGGGAACAAAAGCTTTACCGAAAGTATCATCCGGTCAGTCCACACTAAAATTGGAAGCATACTACATACATTAAATTGAATATTTATTTCAAATTTCGTATATTATGATTCCAAAATTTCACATTTTATGACCAAAATAAAAACAAAAATAGTGGTACAGGAAATACGGTTCAGATGATCCGCGCTAAAAAGGGTACCGCAATACGATAAATTATTGTAAATATTTTTTTTGAATTTCGTGGCTATTGATGCAAAATTGAGCATTTTATAGCCAAAATAAAAACAAAAATGATGGTTTCGGAAGTACTATCCGGCCGATCCGCACCAAAATCAATAAGTTTAGTCCTTGACTTAGTACAAATGTTCGTACCAAATTTTGTGATTATCGGATAAAAATTATAATCTATACTGTGAAAGTAAGAAATGGACTTATATATATGAATTTGAATTATTGGTGCCAAAATTTTCCTGAGACATGCAACGAAAAACATTCCCACCCCAACCCTGATGGCTAATACCGCACCAAGTGTAATAAGTGGATTTTCTAAAGAAAACCTACTTAAAAACGCTATTAGTAAAAACCGAACCAAAAATGGCGTGTGACTTGCTCCACTGCTCGTTGAACGCCGACGAATTTAATTTTATCATTAAAATCAAGTTTGAACACGCCCAAATCGTGTTTACCTGTTAAACTTGTGGCAACTGCTGCTGCTGCTGCAGAGGATGCCCCATCCCTTTCCACTCATTAATGCTGCGTAAAAATTTTACAAGCAGCCAGTTCGATATGAAGATTGCAACGAAAGTTTTTTTTTTACGATTGTATTTTACATCAGAATATTTTATAAAAACATGTTTCGAAAGAAAACGAACCTCGTTACTAATTCTTGGAGAAATATAGGCTTAGTAGACAAAGTAATTCGCGTTTAATTTAGGTGGACAACAGTTGGGTTGCTGGCGTGAACCACCCCTGTATATGCTCGTGGCAGACAGGTGTATAGCAGACTGTGCCATTTGTCTCTATACTTTATACACCGTCACGCAGAAAGGGTGCACCACGCACCAATGCCAACTCTCTCCATGTCTCTCACTTTGTGTCTGCTTGTCCTTTATTCTTTTTTATTTTTTTTGTATTGATATCTGACAATAGAATAGACCTATAACATGCGTATGTAGAGGTAAGTGAATTGAATCGAGTGTGATTTGGACATCCTGTTGTAACGTATCGATTTTGCTGATAAGCGTTTCGTCGAGCTTGTCATTCGACATACGCCTAAAATCGATATCAGCTGGGCTTCGGAAATAATTTCGTCCCAGCTACCCTTAAAATGAGGGTTGTGTTAGTCCCCATCATAGCTGGCTTTTTCTACCCAACCGAAAGAAATCATTTTGATTTTGCGATAAGGAGATATTCGTAGAGATGAAATATCTAATAGGTATTTCAACTTTTTTTTCTGTGCACATTGATAAGCCAATTAAAATTTTTTATCTTCTGCTTATTCAGAATTCATTTTGATTTCTAAGACACAACAGCCAGCACTTTTTCAATATTTTATAAATTCAAGTCTAAGCACTAAGTTCACTGTTTAACAAAACTTACCTATATTTGTTTAAAATTGAAAACTTTTTGCACTGTGGCTATTTAGACATGCTAGAGATATTATTTGTATGACTTCAAATTAATTCAGTCAATTTTTAAAATGTGGTTCTAATTTGAGCGTTCGTGTTATTAGACCTCATGTTGTCGTTTCGATTATTTAAAAGACAAAAATCCTCTTTATCAAGTATATTTTGTCAATATCATCCATAAATAGTCATTTGTGATTCAAGTGAGAAAAATAGCATTGCTGTTCATATGAGTTATATTCTCATACACAGAATACCATCACAAAATCTGAATCCATTTCAAACGAACAAAGTTAATGTTGGATAAGACATAGTGTGCATGGGCAGAGAAGACAGTGACTTAATCATGTATCAAGTCTGAAGCAGCGCATGCGCGAAATTTTACTTTTCTACATTAGACTAAAATCTCCTATTTCTTATGTGGTGAATACGCACGAAAACGTGTATTTTTGTGGTGGGTATTGCTAAAATAAAAGTTTCGAAAATGTATATTGAACAGTGGACCATTTGCATGGTTTTATTCACTCTTTTTCTTCTTTCAATTTTACAATGAAATCTCTCATCTTCTGAGAAAATTATAGCCATGAAACTGTTAGAGCAGGCAGGTGGAATAACTAAGGTGAAACTAAATTTGACTCGCTTAATTGCGTTGACTGAGGGATCGTTTAATTTTTTTATTATTCTAAATTTACTTTCATCATATAGCATCAGACATAAATTTATTACCATAAAAATTTAGTTTAAATATATCAGTCATTCTGTGAACACATCATTCAAAAGGTGGATGTCAATACAACGAAAATTCCTTTAGGTTTAAGTGAAACTTTTTACAACCTGTAATAAAAAGCTGAACTACATTTCAAATTCAAAAATTTCCACTCGTAGAGTTCCAGTATTCAGCAGGACAAACTTCTGTTCCATGTTTAGAAAGCACATTAGCCTTAAAACAGGTACACATTTGTATCATTTAGATGTATTGTGTCATTGTATTTTCTCAATGTGTATGAGGTCTATAACCTTGTACCGTATCAAAAAATGATACGATGATATGATACAACCCTTTTCCAGACATTGTCGCTATTCTGCTATTACATCAAAAAACGCTACTTGGGATCACCAAATTTTCAATAAAATTTAAAGGTGTGTTACGATACCAGGCAAAGCCTCACAGAATGAGAGTCATGTCATCTGTATGTATTGTATCATAACACACACTGATTATAGGCATGAAAGAATGATATTAATGTGTGCCTACCTTTAGCTGTCAATAATTGATTAAAACTCTCCAATTTTTTAGGATGATTCCACTTTTAAGGCTCCTTTAAAATGGCTAATAGATTTTTGCATTGTTCGTGTTATCTCAGCAAGACAAGTGTTACTGAATAGAATTATAAAAAATTAAATACCGAATTCAAAAAAAAAAAAATACAAAGCAAAATAAGCAAATTTCTCTCTTAACTTTCATATTTCAAGCTGAAATAAATAAAGTTGATGAAAATTCATAACATAGATAACCTCAGGTTAAAACTTCAGTTTTATAGCTTGTGATACTTGCACAAAGGGAAAAAAATTTTATTTGAATTTTATCAATGAATTTTATGAATTTACCAACTTTCAGGTGCTTTTATTATAGTGTCTATATACAGTGGAATTATTAGGGACACTGGATAAATGGGACAACCGCTTAATTGGGACAAATCTGGAAAGTCCTAAAACAAACACTGTAAAACTATACAAAATCAGATCACTTATTAGGACAATACATCGGTTTATTGGGATAAAAGATGACAATAAACAAGGCCAAATTGTCATTGAACCATGTTATTGAAAGGAATAATAATCTCTTTTCAGTTCAACGGGGATAATATTTTGTCAGTATTTTCACAAAAAATAAATATTAATTAGAAGATGTTGAAAGTAATGAAGATGAAATTCCTTTAACTAGAGTCACTTTCTATAAGGCAAGGAAATGTGTTGATCAGTTGAACCCTTTCCTCGAGTAAGCAGGTATTCAGGAAAGTCTAACTGCATCACTGGATACAAGTGTGGACTTTTTGAAGAAATAACTAAAGTTACATGAGAATGTAGCAAAATACACTGTATCAATACGTAGTTATCATCTTCTTCCAACGAGAACCCTCAGAAACTCACATAATTATGTATAAACATAATTAGGTACATGATAACCCAACCATTTTCAATACAAAGTCTGAAATTGGACAATTTTTTTTTTTTTTTATTTAAACATGCTACATTGTTTAATTGGGTCACGCCTGACTGGAACAAAAAGAGTATCGCCCAATGTGTCCTTATTCAGTGGTTTCCACAAATATAAAAATCTGGGTATCTTATAAAAGCCACTTCTATAACCTTATCACGTGACCGCAGTTTGCATATATTTGAGTCTGACCCAAAATCATTTTTTTGCTTCATAATATCATATCAATGCACCCGATTAACTGATAATTCCGACACAGCGACACATTTACGTAGATCTGTGTGAATTATTCTTGTGTAGCAGCATTGGATATTCTTTAGTATTACATAAATGTGACAGTTTATTTGTACTTACTTCTGTAAGTATGTATACATAATTATATATCCATAACTTCAGAATAGCTCGTCAGATCAAGCTGAAATTTTCAGGATTACAGGATTTAGCCTATTTGTGGTGTTTGAAGCACAATTTTATGCCAATTTGGATATTCGTAGCCCCCATGGGGACAAAATCGGGATTTTGACTCGCTTGTCCTACCAAAAAATTTTAAAAAATTTTTCCAAAAAAAGCGTAATGCTCATTGATACTAGTATCCTCTCAAAATTTCACACCTCTACGTCACCTCCTTGGGATATGGGACTGCAAAAAATTACAAAATTATAATTTAATAAGTATATACGTAGGTACCTGCATCTACTGTAAGACGTATAGTGTATAATATAATGCAAATAAGATACTTGAGAAGGAAATAATATCTAACTAAAGTTTCCCTGCTAATTGATGGACATGGTTTCCTAAATGAATGAAATAAATGCTCCATCCCCACCCAGATTTTGTATCTGTCTTAACGGGTGAAATATAGACTTTCGAAGAAAATTTTTTATTTCTAAATAACGAAAAGTATTTTGATCAAAAGAATCCTTGTTTATTGAAGAAAGTTACTTTGTTTCTAATAGAGATAACTGAGTATAAAAACAAGCAAACTGAGTAAAAAGCACTAAATAAATAACTTTTAGCATCCAGGTTCCAAATTCTTGTCAATAATAATTTATTTTTTGTATTGGGACAATTTCCTTTTTTGGGAGATGGGGAAAGAGAGATATAATTATAGAAGAATATTAAGTGAACTTCTTAGCGGGACAAAGAGAAATGGAGAGTGAGAGGGTGAGATAAAGTGAAGGAAAGGGATATACGGAGATGGAGAGAGATGTTGGGTGGGTAAGAGAATGACAGAAAGAGGGAAGGATTGAGAAAATTAGTGAAAAGGGAGAGAATGGTAGAAGAAAACAGTAGGAGAAAAAGACAGAGATGCAAAAGAACAGAGACATATTTTAATAGGTAGGTATCCCATATAAAGAGCATCTGGTGGATTTGAAGCTGGCAGTACCGATATCACTTGGAGCAGGCAGCTAGTTTTACATGAAATTTCACGAATATCCCCACAAAAAGCAATAATTTACGATTTTTCTTATAAAAATTACAATTTTTGGTTTTTAAAAGTCTTTTAATTGGTAAAAGTTTATTAAGAAAAACAAATATATCAGAATATTCGAGAATTAATTGAAATTTGAATATAATCTGCTGTTTCTTTCACTCAATGAATAATTCCGTACCCATATCGAAATGACGTACTTAAAGAAAAATTTTGTCTTGTTTTTTTTTTTTTTTTCTAATTCATTCGATCGACAGTCTTTTGTCTCTTCTCATTAATTCGATCATTTATCTATCCGGAGTCGTTTTATTGAATAATTCATCTTATTAGTAGGTTTTCAAAACAAAAAAATTTCCTTCAAAACTGAAATTTCAGCTGAGTCATGGATATTTTTTCTTTGAGTTATTCTTCCTTAATATTTGTTATCACTCGGGTACATTTACTATGACAAATTTCGCGAATGTGTTTGTTTGTTTCATTATCTTAGTTCTGATTTTTAATCAAAAACTATAATAGGTGTAGCATTTATTAAAGTAAGTCCAAGAAAAACATAAACATTTTATACGACCATAACGGCATTGTAAAAATTGTAGGCTAGCTGTGAATAAAAGGCAGATTAGGAACACGAGTTCTCCTAGTTGATTGACATTTTTCTGCTGCAGTCGTGTTCAGTAGGCATTTTTGCATCAAATTATTGCATTAACAGCATGAAAATCCGAAATATCTAGAGGTTCACAAAGAATAAGATCAGGACGTTCGAGCTACAATTATGTTGTATTTTTAAAAGTTAATTTGACCCGAACATAATGACAGACGATCGTATTACAGCTTGATGTAGGTAACGTGGAAGACGAGAGAAAACTTTCTATCTAGATTGCATTCACTTCGTTTGGCGTTAAATTACTCCCTCAAGTTTTATTTTACAATTGAGAAGTTCAGCACAAAACTTTTGACGATGTTACTTCGAAAGGGCTTTCGCTTAGATTTCTGCGATTAGAATTAGTGCTGGTAATTTCATAAAAAGCAGGTGTCGTATTCGCGGACCAAACTTCTGCCTGATTTATACGATTACAAAACTACTGTAGTAGGTACGAAAAAGCACCATCCGGGTTTATCACTTTTACTTCTTTCACTGATAAACAAACAAATAAAATAAAAATGAACATTTCATCAATTTTTAGTGGTTTTTGTTTTTTATTTTAAATCAATAATAGATTTACGAATAAACTTGAAAAGGTCGGTGAAGTTCATTGTATCAATTTCCTCGAATGAAATTTTATACTTACAAGTGCACTGTACTTTTAATCGTTACCACACCTATAGCTGCAGAGTAAATGTTACAGAAAGCACATTATTGTGGAGGGTAGGGTTTGGCTTTCTTCTATTTCCATTTTTCTAATAATTAAACAAAAAGAAGAGAAATAAGCAGGGGATGAACTATTTACCAAAACCTAATCAAGAACTGCACAACCAGTCAAGTTTGAAGTTGAAGAAATATCCATAACGAGGCTAGATACTGGTCTCCCTTTATTGGTGTCAAATAATAGGAGGATGATAGTAGGAAAAATAAATTTATTGATAGAGATTTTTAGAACTATTCGCGTATAATTTATTAAAATTTAAACATTTGAAAGGCTACCTTAAATAATGGCTCCGATAGTTTCACTTATGCACGCTGTTCAATAATTTCGAGTCTTGTTCGAAATTATAACACGCTTGTGCGGTACATATCTGCAAGGGAAACGAATCTTTAAAGTCAGCAAGATAAACCTTAAAAATTACCGATCCCCATTCCTAAATGATAAAACCTTATTTCCACTATGTGGCCCCATGTTATCATACCTTCATAAGCATGAAAACATTGAAGTGTAAATCGTTTAGCCTGGATTACATTTTACTGAGCCCAAAAATTCGAGAACTAACTAATTAATTACGAAGCTTTCGTTAATTGGATCACCAATAAATTTTTTTCGAAATTGGTGACCGGTTGGATGAACAATTAATTTTAATTATAGGCCTGTTACATTTCAATACGCTTCGAGCAAGCTGACAAAAAAGAAAAAAAACGGAATCTATGCACTCGACTAGAGTCTAATATAATTAACGGGCAAAATATTATAATGAGAAGAGAAAATTAAAAGTAAGAGTGAAAGTGAAAATATTGAAAAAGAGCAATCTCGAGTTTCTGAAAATTGTAATAAACTCTCCTTCATCAATGCAACTCTAAGGTATATTATAGTAATAATATTGCGAATCAGTTTCATTATGATTGATCCAAAAAATAAATAAATAAATAAATAAATGTATAGGTAAATAAAATTAAATAATATATATTGTAAATCGAATTACAAAAAAGACGAACAAATAAGAATATTTGCATTACAAACAACTATGATTCAGCTGTAACGAATATAGTCGACCATATTTTACCTGGATGACTGCATTCAACATGATTGTAATAATTTTCATTTATTTCCTAAATTATTACATTCTATTGACTCTTCTTCTTTACTACAAAACCTAACTGTAAATTATTACTTTTAGAATTTGATGAACGTAATTCATTCGAAAGGAAAACAATGGTCTATGACCTTATTAAAATTACACACACAGCTTCTTGAATTATCCTCCTACAACAGAAAAATGTAAATTATCCTTTCTTTTAATAACTAATTATAGTAAACTATATCCTATTATTTTGCTATATACAATATCCTGAAGACAGCTATAAATACGATTGCACAGAAGAACAAAACGTTCTTTAGTTATTCATAACTAGAAGTTTACCCAATATCACACATTATCCTAATCTTGCACACCATTGTTTTGTCCATGGTAAGTGCCGCAATCTACTACAAGTCGGCTAAACTTAATCTTCCTGTATAATATTTCATCATACTGTATTGTGGGAAACACTCCAAACAAATTGCGTCTTCAGTTATTGTTTTTAATTTCATGTTGTTGCAAATATTCTTGGAAGGCTGCTTCCACATCGCATATTATCAGTAAAGTTAAATGCTTCTGGAAATCTGACTATATCAGCAATATCTCAATATGATACACTGTTATTTTTACAACAATTAATATTGATTGAAGCCTCCGTATTTTTATGAATGTAAGCCATATTTTATTTATACTAGTGTGCCTAATACCCCTATGTTCCCACAATATCGCACTGGGTGATATTAGGAACAGTCAATAATTTCATCATTATATTGATATAAATTAATATTTTTTGCTGATAGTATTAAGCAATGGTCAGTAGAAAATAAGAGGAAGACAATATTAGCTGTTGGATGCAAATAAAAGGCGGTGGATAAAAAAATTAAAAAAATTAGAAAAGCTGACACATTAAAACAATAGATACCACTGAGTTTGATGTCAGATTCAGATTGAAATGAAAATTTATCTGTGCCATTAACTGTCTCTACTAATGAAGAGGACAGTGAAGATGACTGTGAATGTTCATATTTCAACAAAACCTTTTCTTCTGACGGGGCAGGAGAAAAATGGATTCTATGCGCAAAATATCACATCTGGTTCCATAAGCAATGTTTGGGATCAAATAATTATAAATCCTTCATCTGTGCCTGTTGTTTAAATGGTTAGGCAATTATAATGTAGTTTTCCCTACTATTTTTTCCTATTTTTTTTTAACTCATATTTTTCTTATATTTTTGCATAATTATATTCTAATATTTTGAGCTAAATCATTCCATACCATATTAATAATATAATAATAGGTAATTCTTACAATTTTTCCATCATCAATTATATTTATTCATAAACATTTATACAAATAACTTTGTTAAGATAAATGAGTAATTATTAAGTCACTGTTGATATTTAAGTATAATTCTTGAATTTGAGCCTTAAAGACAAGTAAATTTTCAATAACCTAATAAGTAACCAACGGTTCCCAAGAAATAAATTCTTCAATGAAGTAAGTTAATCTATGAACAAAGTTGCAGAACAAAATATATGGGAGCAACCGGGGTTTCACAATTGGGGGAGAGCCAGAAAAATTTTACTATTTTATTTTTTATTTTTTGCTTAAAATTTTTGGAAATTCGGCATTTCTAGATCCCCTCTACATAATTTCGCATTTTTATTATAAAAATTTCTCCAACTAAATTTCATAAGTGACAAGCAAAAAAAAAAATTCCAAAAACATTTTAGCGGGCAAAAATTTATTTCGGAATCCAGGCCCACCTGGTTCCTTCTCTGTAAAAAGGAATATCAGTCATGTGAGCTTCAGCAATTGAGTGAAAATCGTAACTTCCAGCTGATGTATTCAGAATGTGATATGCTAATCTGTACTCTTTACTACTAGGTATATGCATGAGGGTGACAAGAGATAAGCGGCCATTTTGTGTTAGCCTTATTTATGTTCTGTTTACATCGTTTATTATTAGTTTATTATTTGTTAGATAGGTACTATATTGTATTTACTTAGGTACTATACATTCAGTACATCGTAACAAAAATAACACAGAACTGCCATTAATCTCTCATCACTCTCATGCCCATACTTGTTGGTGAAGAGCCTCACCTGTACTCATCACCAAAAATATTTAGCTTATCTTCTACTTCAGGTAGTAAAAACTAAAATAGAAATTGATAAAATTTCACACTCCTATATTATCAAGAGGGAATGAAATTGTACTGGACAGAAGAAATATTAAAAGATGTAAAAAATATTTAAATGAAAGGAACTTTGCTAACTTATGGAATACAATCGAAATAAATGCCACTTCGTTTTGAAAAATGGGAAGAAAGTGACGGAAATAAGGAAAATAATATAAGACTGGTATTCCACAGAAAAGATCGATCGATTTGTCGAAAAAAGTGAAGATTCGTCGATGAACAATGTGAAAGTACAGGGTAATCGTAAGCACTAAGCCCTTAAATTGTAATCATTACATCCCGAGGGAGAGTTGCCAACGGAGTGAAAACTAATGAGCTCACAAATGACTAAAATGAGAAATCGATTACTGCAACCAACATTTCTCCTACATCCTATTTTAGGCCGCCATTCGCACCAAAACTGATCGATTAGTTTTTAAAAACTCACTCAGTCTCACATACCGAAAACCTCCCCCCAACAAAAGTTTGCTCCAAATATTTCATCGAAGGACAAATTTAGTATATACGTCTCTCAACTCCCGTACGACTTCAGTTAATTATTCCAAACTTTCAAATCAAACACGAGATGTTTATTTTCACATTTTCGGCGCTGAGTGACGAGTGCTAACTAATGAGTCCAACTCGCATCAATCAAAAATAAATACAAAAACCACCAACAACTGTCGACGAAAATAAAAAAAGTCCTAATAATCATAAACTCAGATAATTAGCGTTCATTCCGAGTGCTTTATATTTTCAAAGCTATAAAAATTTAAAAATAAAAAAAATAAAAGGAAGTATGCTTTTTTAAAATAGTCGTATCTAAACTGTAAGAATAAATCATTTCCTTTTTGTTGGTCGTATATATAATACATTTTGTATTATTGTTACTCTAGTAAAAATTAAAAAGATACAGCTTCGGAGAAGAAAGGAAAAAATTTCATAATAATGGCGAAGAAAGTTCATTAAGAAGAAATAAAATGAGCAGAAAAAAATAAGTAGCGAGGAAAAATACGAACTACGTATTATGTAAAAAAAATTGAGTTAATAATAATTAAAGAAAACCATAAGCGTTTAAGATAATTGGAATGAAAGAATAAAATTTAAAAAATAAAAAATAGTGCTTATATTATACAACATAGGAGGAAAGCTGGGCAATTCCGAATGAGTGCGATGTTTGCTAGCACGGGCCACAAGTGAGTGCAGCGATCACACGATTTGTTAATTGCTCACTTCGACCAATTTGCGTGCAGTATTTTTTTCAGCAAGAGTAAAAATGTTGTAATTAAGCCTGGGGAAATACACAGCGAAAATGAGTGAAAAAATCAGAAAACTGAAAAAAAAAGAAACTCTAGAACAGAAATACTTCCCTAGAAAAACCAGTTTACCAATTTTTATCCACTATTAAAAAAAAAAAAAATCTAAATTCCAATTACTTGGAAAATTGTAAAATAATATAGTTATTAATATCTGACAAACATATAAATACATTGATATTTCACAGCTAGTTTCTGGCAAAGAAATTGAAAAAAACTTTTTCAACAGGTAGTTATCCATATCGTTACAAAAAATATCGATCTGCCAATGTTAAATCGCTAAAAACAGATTTTCCAGGAGTTTTTTATTTTCCAGTTTTCTCAATAATTACCAAACCAATAAGCATCAAACTTTTTTCACACTTGCTTATGATAACTATCTTTTGTAAAAATTTCAGCCCTATCTGCTTTATATAGTTTTCTCGAAGCTGTGAACAAAAAATTTTTTCAAGAAATTTTTCTTTCAAGTTTTCTCAGAAACTACTAAACCGAGAGGCACTAAACTTCTATCAAACTTATACCTGTAACAGCCAAAAGAGGTTGTTAAGTACTGGAAATGAACCTCTTTTGGTATGGTTACACTTCCTTTAAGTTATAACAATATTTACATAAATATTATTATTACTTGAGAATTAATTTAAATTATTAAGTTTATTATCCACAACTATTCTGGACCTTAACTTTCAGAGAGACTTTAAGTAAAATTTAAATATACAATAAGTTTTAACACTCTGTTAAAATAACAATTTGTATACACAAAAGCACAATGTTCAAGATAACTTGATTAATCACAGTACTAAGATAGAGAGAGAATTAATTTACAGTACTAAGACTGAGTGAATATAAAATCACAGTACAATTATTTTAATGCAAACAAGATTTTATATACCGTGTCAGAGTATACTTTTTTACATGGTATTAGATATGAAGTAGGGATTTGCTAATTAGAGGGATTTATTTATTCAAGAATATTCAAGGGACCAGTGCGTTGAGGTCACTGAATATCCCATTAAAAACATTTTGTGAATGCTGATAGGAAGTAACAATACTTTTGCCAGTTAACTGTACAACTTAAATGGACAAATGTACAGAATAAAAATATGTTTTTTTTTGTGTAGACGAATATGCACGTCTATATTATAATATGACAAACATATCCATTACAATACCAACATTAGGAAAATTTATCGTGAAAATTTCAGCCCGTTCACTTTTGTCATTTTTTCAGAATCCCAAAAGAAACTATTACAAATTTGATCGTTGAACCATTAACTCCTGGTCATTTTCTCGTTGGGAGTTTGCTGTTAGAAGTTCTATTTAGTGACAACAATTTAATTAAATTGTCTGATCGTTATCGATTGTTGGAAGCCATCATCGCTTCATTTTGGGATACTTACATGGCGCAGTCCTTATGTCAATCAACTTCAAATTTGCAATAAAGAAACAACAACCAAATCTAAAAGTCAAAGATGTTTTCCTGATAAATGTCCCCACTACTTTGGTTATGGAGTGGCCATTAACAGTTGTGACTTATACACTCCCTGATGCCAAAGGTCAAGTTTGAAACGTCAAAGTGCAGTCCACATTACTCAGAATACAAAACTTGAATACTGAAACAATTTTATTAAAAAAAAAAAAAAAAAAGTCCCTTAAATAAGCTTAAGTGTAATTTCGTAATGACACTCGACAGAAATCGACGTCAAATTGTGAAGTTTGTGATGGCCTTTGTAGACTTATGTCCCCACTCTGCAGACAAATAGATGTTTTATTTACTAACAATTTGAAATAACGTTACCGTACTGTATAATTATAACTGATTCTTAAATGATAAATTTAAAAGAAACGACGCACACCGATGTAATAACAAGAAATCTTTACGACTTATAACATCTTTACGCTACAGTCCCGGAAAAACTATGCCAATAAAATAGTAAACTATTGGTCGATTGGTAGAGAAAGTGAAAAATTTTTGGTGAATTACGTGAAAAGTTAAAACGAAGCTCGGTTCATTTTTGCGCGAAAGTGTTGAAATTTTATATTGATTCGGCAACGTAAATGGATAAGAGCGGAGTGTGGGCAAATGAAAAAAAACAACTTTCGAAACTTACATTGAAAGAATGGCCCCAACTGAACAGAAAGTTTAACAAACTGCAGAAACGAACTATTGCAGGGCAGAAAAAATGAGTACCTACACAAGATGAAGTAAACAGCAGATAATCCCCAAATCGTGTATTTCCATCGAATTAAGTACATTTGCCACGATAAAGTTTTTGTGGAACTGCCGGACACCATACCGAAAGTTTTTATTGTATTTATAAATTTACTCGGTGAATTTTATTCCTTACCCTCACTTATTTTTCTTTTCTCCATCACAATTTCTCGAATTTTGTGGATTGTATCTTTTTTATCATTCCTTGCGCCGGGTACCTACAATAATTTATTTCGATTACGCCGACGATTTTCAGTGCACATCGACTGACTAATCGTATGGACTGGAAAGTATTTTGCACGATTTCCTTGACGTTGTTGAATTGGACACCATATTTTGTCTTCTGGCAAAGAGTCAATCAAACAATGAAATTTCAATACATTCGTGCACAAGGCGATCAAATTATTGTTATTTCAATATTATCAGAGACATATCTGTTCCTATTTTAAGAAATTTTAATTTTTTCCAAGTTTTCCTGGAAAAAAAAACAAAAAACAAAAAACAAAAACAAAAAACATTAATTTATTAGTATTTTAAATCATAATGAATGAAGATCACATAGAATCAGTACAAAATGGATATAGGTACCTAAAATAGAAATGATTCAGCTGGATAGTACATGAGAAAAAATCTGCTCCCCATTGTGACAGTTTTCACCTATTCCATGTTTTCTTTAGGTATTCTAAGTAATAAAACAGCCAAAATTGAAATATCCAATTTCACTTCGAAAACACAAAATGATACATATGATACATGAAAATGGTGTATTTTTTTCATGGCAAATCAAATGAACTTATTGCCGAAGTTGTAGCTTCATTAGATCAAAAAATATCGCTCATTTAATTTTCAATCAAATTCTGAAAAACCCTCTTCATTCATTATTGTTTTCCTTCATACAGAATGTAGACCTCATAAAATCATTTCCAAATTCATACAGCTACCATGCAAATGATTCAGCTGAATAGTACAAGAAAAAAAATATACTCCCTATTGCGGCAGTTTTCACCAATTCCATGTTTTCTTTAGGTATTCTAAGTAATAAAACAGCCAAAATTGAAATATCCAATTTCACTTCGAAAACACAAAATGATACATATGATACATGAAAATGGTGTATTTTTTTCATGGCAAATCAAATGAACTTATTGCCGAAGTTGTAACTTCGTTAGATCAAAAAATATCGCTCATTTAATTTTCGATCAAATTCTGAAAAACCCTTTCCATTCATTTTTGTTTTCCATCATACAGAATGTAGACCCTATAGAATCATTTCCAAATTCATACAGCTACCATGGAAATGATTCAGCCGAATAGCACAAGAAAAAAAATCAGCTTCCCATTGCGGCAGTTTTCACCTATTCCATGTTTTCTTTAGGTATTTTGAGTAATTAAACATCCAAAATCAAAATATCCAATTTCGCTTCGAATACACAAAATGATACATATGATACATGAAAATTATGTATTTTTTCACTGCAAATCCAATGAGCTTATTGCCGAAGCTGTAGCTTTGTTAGATCAAAAGTTATCGCTTTTTTAATTGTCGTTTAAATTCTGAAAAACCCCCTTCATACAGAACGTAGACCATATAGAATCATTTCAAAATTCATACCACTACCTTGGAATTGATTCAGCCGAATAGTATGTACACGAAAAAAAATCTGCTACCCATTTTAGCAGTTTTCACATATTCCACATTTTATTTAGATATTCTAAGTAATAAAAAGGCCAAACTCCAAATATCCAGTTTTGCTTCGAATAGACAAAATGGTACATATGAAACAAGAAAATAGTGTATTTTTTTAAGGCGTTTCCAATGTGCTTATTGCCAAAGCTGTAGCTCCATTAGTTCGAATTTTATCGTTGAATTTTACTTGAAACGCCTCTTTTTTTTTTTTTTTATTCCGTTTGAATCCACTCCGATGTTGTGAATCCATTGAAAATATAGACCTTTTTCTTTATGCTAAATATTTCAATTTTTTGCCCAATTAACCAGTATACAAAATCCAAATTTCAAATTTACGAAGACGAAGTGACCACTTCTACTCTCCCATTCACTGCACCTATGGGGATTGGAAAATATCCTGCTATACAACTATTGAAAACATAAATTGGCACCCATATTTTCTCAATTGATAAGCAAAAAGAAGGTATTTAGGAAAACTTCTAGCAAACCGATGATTAATCGGACATCGATATTCCGGATTCTAAGATTTTTACGTTCAGTAAAATGCAACACAAAAATTGACATTTCCAACTAAGTCGATAGCAGAAAAACGATATAAGTAAGGAATAAAAAAACGCAGAATATCATCTACAATCATAATATTAATAATCGTGATTAGAAAATGGCGCATTATGTGAATAAGGTAAACGACGACGACGACGACGACGACGACGACATTTGAAGGTAAATATGGGTTAATGTCGTTAAGAGGTTAAAAAGATTATACAGAAACGATAAGAAATAGTCTATAGGAAGAAAAGAGAAATCGTTTCGAATTAAATACAAGATTTCTCCATTATCTTTATTACGAAAATTAATTCAGTCATAATATTATTATGCAAACGGCATACGAAAAAACGAGGAATTGTATTCGGCAAAGAAAATATTACACTTTAACTGAAACTGTGCTTCAAAATTGCGAAAAATATTTTGATGGCGCAGGAAAGGGGAGGCGAGAGTTGTTGATGATGGTCTGAGGGGACGGATGAGGGTTCAGACAACAAAATGTGCACGCGAACAAGATTGAATAAATTGAGGGTTGTAGAAATGTTTTGTTGGAACGTTTTCAAATTCATAATAATTACGATAAACGTTTCGTAAATTATTATTATTATTATCATTATTATTATTATCATCATTATTATTATTGTTATTTTTATTATTATTATTATTATTATTATTATTACTACCATTATCATAGCTAGTATAATTTGTGCGCCTTCTCGAACTTCGAATGCACTTATTTTTTTTTCTTCACTATTTTACTGTCTTGGTCTTTCTATCCACTTCGCCTTTCTATATTATACAGTGTATAAAGTTATTTATCGTTATCATTAGTCGAATTGGTTATGGTGATGGATGATACATATTGTTAAAGTATTAATATTCAATAATGGATGTCCGTTCTTCAGCTAGGCTTTCGGTTCGTTGGCCATCGAGAAAAAAATTATAACAATGATTGTCGAGCCAATTTCGATACCCAGTTTGCTTGCGAACGGGGTATTAAAACTGACCTCACAAAAGGGTTAAGGGTTTATCCGTTTCACGAGAATAGAAAACGATTGGTACCATTTTTTCGTTTACTACCAATTTTATTATTAATGTATGTATTTGTAATATGTATGCATGAATCGCCCAAAATGTTGTGTTCACAGTATTAAGAAAACTAACAGGTAGATGGTGCTGAAATTTTTAAGAGAGGTAGTTCTCATATTAGAGCAGATTTGAAAACAGTTTTTTCCTTATCTGTTAATTAGTTTCTGAGAAAACTGGAAAACAAGAATTTCCTGGAAAAGTCGTTTTTCTGGGATTCTGAAAAAATGACAGAATTAATCAGGCTGAAATTTTCACGATAGACTTTTCTTGTGTTGGTGCAAGTTTCTTAGAAGTTTGGTGCTTATTAATTCAGTAGTTTCTGAGAAAACAGGAGAAGAAAAATTTCTGGAAAAAATTTTGTGTTCACGGTTTCGAGAAAATTACCAAACAGATGAGATTGAAATTTTTCCAAAAGATAGCTATTGTATAAAAGCAGGTTTAAAAGAAGTTTGGTGCTCATTGGTTTATTAGTTCTCAAGAAAGCTGGAAACAAAAATCTATGAAAAAGCAATTTTTAGTGATAAAACATCAACAGATCAATATATTTGTTAAAGAAATGGATAACTGTTGATAGTTTTTTGTAATTTTTAGTCCGAGCCTCATAATTAGTAGTAGGATAATCAATTATCTCATGAGTCAATTATGACATCATCACACTGTGATCATCTAACACCACCCTCTTGTCATCTAATGTATTCTTCCGCTCGCAAATTCGTCCTTGATCTGATTATTGTAAATAAAATGTGAAATCCCTTTATGAAGAACCTTTGAATGGTCATCTTCTTTAATAACAATCCCTGGTAACTACTTCTGGTAATTAGTCTCTTGTAACCAATAACTGTCAAGGGGCTCAATAGGCAAGTCCGCAACTGTTAATATAATCTGTACTTGTTACAAATTATTTGCTGCTGAAGTAATTTAATGTTGATTAAAACTCAGTGTAAGTTGCTGGTGAGTGGAATTGAACCAGTAACTTTGGTATGCCAAGGGGGATACATTTAACAATCCCTCTTTTTACCCCAACAATATTCTTTTACTACCATTGTCACAGCCAAGGAACTTTGATAAAATCACCTACACTGAATGGTGGCCACAGAATTACCACCACCCAGCCCAGAATAGCCTGCAAGGTGTCCGTGGACTCAAATTTTGACCATGTCAAGGGATGAGTTTAAAATATCCTTATACTAATGACTATTCTCATAGCCACAGACAGAACACAACAGAAACCATAAAATTAGAAATTGGAGATTTTACATACCTCACCGCCCCATTTCCACTAGAAAATTAACACATCATTGTAAAAAATTAATATATATTATGAAAAAATACGACGAGTATAATAAAAATCAGCAAAACATGTTAAATTATTTGCATCAAAAAGTGCAATGTCCAAAAATGAAAAATATATATGTACCTATATAATATTATAAGAAAATAAATAAGTACATGTACAAATCAAGAGATCCAAAAAATGAGTGAGAGATTAGAAAAAAATATAAATAAAATTTTAGATTTAAAATTAGTCCGTCCTTGGAGGTTAGGGGGGATGAAAAATAGGTGGAAAATTGTATTAGAATAGAACAGAAGATAGAGGTACCAATGGATGGGAAGCGGAGGGTTAAAAAATACACGTAGTTATGGAGTAGAAATTCATTGGCAGCATTTTCAAAAGGAGAAAAGAGGGAGTGATAGAATGATTGTAACGAGTGTAATGAACGTGGCAGATGATAAGAAAATATGAAAAAAGGATGAATAGTAAGGCAACAAGAAAAAGAGTGAATTGTGAGATGATTTAACGTGAATCTGTGAAATGAATGAAGATGCCAGTCCGTGGAAGTATGTGTACTTATAGATAGAAAAAATTTTAGACGGAAAAATTTACTGATAACGGACAGAATTGTACACGTAGCCTAAACTTCTAGGCTACGATAGAATAAAATACAGTATGTTTATAAAAATCCACGGACTATTTTAAATCTATAGGGGATTCTAAACATTATTTTTATTTTAAAATTTTGAGGTTGGGTATTCAGCCGCATACGTCATAACCTACAGATTAAAATAGTGGTGGTGCTTTCCTTCGAAGATATATATGTGTACATTGACGTACAAATTACCCCCACATTAATCGACATCAACCAATCATAATAAACAGATTCTCTAGAATGCGGTAATTTGTATGCCAGTGTTTATAAACAAATGCACGTGGCGATTTTTTCCTCCAATCAGATTTTTAGAAAGCAAAACACATGGCGTTGGCAGAGCTATCCATAAGTGCGACACCAAAACAACTATATTATGTCGTCTCCATCATATACACATCCTCGAAGACGCTACCACATGGCTATGACGCCGCCGATAACCTGCGAAGGTGTGGGCGTACAGATTCGGGTCCCCACACTTAAACAAATTGTTTTGAGTTTTATCAATCAGTTTTAGTTAATTAGTTGCCATCACAACCTATACCTGAGCGCCTGCATATAATCAACGATTCAGTTAAAATAAACGAAACTTGAGAGGAAAAAACATTAATAAAATAAATTTGCTGTACGATACCAGATTTTGTCACATTCATTCGCATTAATTTTCAAGAATTTTCCATTTTATTCCAAAATAGTACATATTTTGAAAAATCATATACCTACGTTGTATTAGAACATTGACTCGATTCGTTCGTGGTACAGATTTTGGTGCCATCGATACACCGACTTAATAACGAAGTTTGGTCGCGACATTTCAGTGCGCCAAATTCACTCGTATTCGGCACCACCAAAGTGACCCCTATAATCGTATTCGTATTCTCATATTACGATCACATTTTATCGTTTATTAACGCTCGCGGTTCATAATCTGTACAAAGATGACAAATCCGCACGTTTTAAACGACAAAACCTCGGCGTACAAAGGACCATTAAAGTGTAGTGAAAAAACAAAAACCAAAAGAAAGAAAAAAAAAAAAGAGGTTAGCCACGCGACTTGTACCAATTTTCAATGGTGTCGCACGTGCTACCAACGGAAACGAACGGAAGAAAGTGAGATTAAAACCAGCGACTAATGTTTGTCTAATGTGGAGTGGGGGGGGTCGGTTTTTTTTTTCATTTTCTCTTTCCAGGTTTCCTCATGCGGCTCTCACACGTTCGCATTTGCCATCTTTCAAACACATGTGAACTTGTTAACCTGCACAAACCCGAAACAGTTCAGCCGAAAGACAATACTGGAGTAGTACGACGTTTCGTCATTCATCGCATCAGATATACGTACACGTATTATCCTACGTGCGCGCATACCGCTCTAAATAAACACATTTCGACGATATTTTACTTCGTTTTTTTTTTTTTTTTTTTTTTTCTTTTTGTTCTCATTACAGAGGTAAACTCATCTTTTTCTCTCCGTGAATATAGACTACGTTTTATTTCGAAACACCATATTATATTTAACAAATGCGGTCCGCCTCGTAATATAACCGATCTGTACGGCCCGCATATCATACAAAATAGCGTATATTAGGTAGGATCCTGGGAATTTGGACCCCCCTCCTCGTCACCGAAAAATAATTCTTGACTAAAAATAAAGTTTGTTTTTTGGTGGAAATTATATTGTTGCGGTGGGGGGGGGGAGAAGTCGGAAGCAAAGGTCGCGAAGATATCGCATTTTAATCGAACTACATACGCCCTTAATAAACAAAAACCAAATTAGGAAACATTATGCTCGATGCTGTCAAAATTGTTATAGGTACGTTATTACCACATGAAAATATCATTTCCCAATTCTCCATTAATTTCCTCTGAATAAATCGATGAGAATAGAGTCAAAAGGATGTTCAAGATTTGTAACCTATGTAGGAGATACCTGTGTGTATACCATAGGAACAGTCTAATTCGAACATAATTTCCAATGTTTCTTTTTGAGTCACCGAAATTAAAATTCGTCTCAGTGCGAAGGAAACAGACCCGATTTTAATTTATTAGTCTTCCACATGCCTGGCGGGCGGTTGGAGAACTCCTGTACTGAAGAAATGTAGGTAAAGGAGGACTGGGCTGAGGTGGTTGCCGACACTCGTTGTCAGACATCAGTTGCGAAAAGGTGTGTGATGACAAACTACTTTTATAGTCCTCGGACATTAAATACACATTTATATATTAAGTGCCAATCCATAGTGGTATCCTACCACTATAACCACCACTTTCAACAATTTCTCGTCACTGTCTCAATTAGTGGAAAAAGTCAAAAGTCATATTTTTTCAAATTCCTGGGTAAATAGGACCACCAGTACGGGGTAAATGGGACATGAAAAGAAAAAATATACATATTATCAATCAAACACAATATATTCCATTTCATTTTCTATCCATTTAGGACTCTCTTTTTTCTTTAGGTATATAAATTTCAAACCATATCCTAAAACAACATCAGATGAAAATACTTATATTTGAAATTGAAAGGTCGTGTGCTTATGAGCAGTTAGAACCGCCAGATCATAGCATAGGAAAATCAACATTCTGGAGAGTTTTCGGCCATTAAATATGTGAATGCCCACTCGTTAGTCATTACCTTGCTACGCCACTGCACCTGTTACCAATTTCCCCAACTTATATGTTCTTATTAATGATGAGCTACCGCATCACACGATATTATTATGGTTTAAATAATTGTAATTATGCGCTCAACACATCAATTTTTAGACT
This sequence comes from Ericerus pela, assembly GCA_011428145.1. Lineage (NCBI taxonomy): Eukaryota > Metazoa > Arthropoda > Insecta > Hemiptera > Coccidae > Ericerus > Ericerus pela. The sequence continues at coordinate 1,977,288 of WOFM01000296.1, read as the reverse complement.
GGAAGCCTAGAAGAGTAATATGAAAAGTATTGAAGTATTTCACTCTAAAATTATAAAATATTTAATTATCAAAATAATCGAAACAGTTTATCATCAACAAGGATGGTATTCTACGCGTAAAATTCGATATTCTACATTTGTGATGTAGAATATGTAGAAAATAAGTAGAATATAAACAAATTGATAACTCTTATCCGTGTTATCAGTATTTTTCCACCTTATCAGTATTATTTTTTACATATTCTTCATATTCTACATATTCTACGTGAAATTGGATATTCTTCTTTACGTATTCTACACGTAGAATATGCGTGCAGATGTAGAATTGAATTCTACATCGTCATCTCTGATCATCAACCAAATTCATAAATCAATCGCAGTATGGTGGGAATTTTTTTGATAACATTCGGCAGCAATGTTACCACGTATAGAAAACAAAAAATTCTAATTTCACCCTTCTCTTATGAATGAAATAGGATGGTCTCATTTATTTCGACAGTACTAAATGCCTCAGTCTCCTCTAGGCTCAGCGATTAGAGTAGCCTAAACGAAAAAATTAAAATTAAAGCAATAAATTGCGTAATAAATTCCAAATTAGTAGAAAATCAATTAAAACTTGCAAGAATTCGACGTTTAAAGTTTCAACAGAATAAAACTAGAGCTACTTATGTAATAATAACATTTTCGAAGTAGAGGAGAAAAAAATTGAAAAACTAGACTTTCACGATCTGAATTTTAAGGATTAGACTCATCTTCCCCTCAGGATATTTAAGCCAACACGATAAGAAAAGGGAAGAGTTGGCCAGAGCTTTACCTTCGCGTTTTTGATAATTTATCTTTTTCTTCTTTTTTCAAAAAGAGCTTTCAGATGATTATGTTGGCGACGTTCTCTTGGATAGGAATAGTTGACATTAGTAAGTGTTGCCTGTATCCGAAGATAATTCTTTAATTTCTAAAAAATATGCTTTTTGAATAACATTTTAAAGTGTCTCAAGATACAAATAAAAAATCTCGACCCATTTCAAAATTCCGAGAAAAGTTAGCCCACTTTGTTATAGAATATTTTGCCATATTATTTAAGGTACCTACATAAATTTAAAAGCATATTTCAGAATATTTCACCAGTTTAAAAGAATAATTTGGAATATTGAGCCTAATTTCGCACTTTTCAGCTATTTTTGAGACGTTTTGAGGAATATTTAATTATTTTTAAATTTCAACAACTCACCAACTTACTTCGAAATAACACTTTCAGTACATAGAACTACGGGTCTGTTAATAGTTATTTGGGATACAAATGTATAAAGTAGGTGATTTTGATCAGAGTGTGATTTTTACAGCATGAGACGAAGGAGAGTGATGCAAATCACAAGTGTCATTCACCTACTATATACAAGTATATCATAATATTTTTTGCAACACCTCCTCCCCGCAAAAAAGAAGATAAAAAAATATTTTTGCCATTGGGAAACATATGAGCTCAAACTATCCCAATCTTTTATACTCAACCTCGTAGGTATTGGTTAGGTACAGCATTGGTCCAGTAACGCAGAAGACATTGGTTTGAATCCCAACAAGAGGGAAACTTTTACAAAAGAAAAAAAAAAAAAAAAATAATAATAATAATAATAATAATAATAATAATTAAAAGAAAATGACGACTGTTGCGAAAATAATTCAATACTTTTAAATTACTTCAACAAATAAGATAAAATACAAATATTTATCTTTTATTAAATTCGAACTTCAAGTTATTACAAAACACATTTAAACTTTAACTTAATTAAGACTGATACTTAATAATAGTGAGACCTGATGTCCATAACATCGAGTATGGACCTTAACATTTCTGTTCGACTGCTAGTTCAGGAATAACCATGTCTTCGAAATGAAGATACGACATCACTTTTGTTTTCTTTGTTTCACTCAAAAGATGGCCGACCAAAAAGGTGGCGTGACATGGAACATCCGCCAAATATGATGACACTTTGTTGTCAGCATATCTGGTGGTGTTTGTCTGTGGGAAGCTAGTTAAAATATAGACAGCTATTATTCCGAGAATTAGGAATAATAGTTGTCTATAATTTGTTCGACATGTTTTTGTAGACGAACTGAATCATCTGCAAAAATGGGACGGAACAAAGGTCCCTGGGCGAAAGAAAGCCCGAAGCTCCTGCTTCGTTAAATTTTGTGTTCCTGAAAGTTTATTGTTTTAATCTATTATATCTTTAATTCTAGTCATAAAACAGTATTATTTTTTTTACAAATATCCCTTAGTTTTACGTTGCGGAATTGATCATCGCCTAAAAATATAAAATTTGTCATTTGAGCATAAAAATTTATTTTTGCAAATAGACTGAATTGAAATAATTTGGCATAATTAAATTTATTATGCTTTTTTAATGCTAATTTATTATATTTTACTACAAAAATGGACTTAAAATTATGGACCATTAACGATGTATTGCTCCCAATGCCAAATCATTTATTTGATTGTGCGCATTGATAGCAACACAATTTATCTTTAAATTTACGTAGACCAATATGGCTACTATGAATGTTAATAAACTACACCAACCAATTAGTAGTAAATGAACCGTGTTTATTGTGTCTTGGTATCCTAGATCAGGGATTTTCAGTTCTGCTGATTTTAATCTTTCTTCAAGCTTATGGACCGGAGTTATTGGCAAAAGGTAAGGTATGTTGTCATGCCATTTATTATTGTAGGCAATAGACATATTTGGAAATTTGAATGATTGATGCAGGCCAAAATCAAGTTCCATAAATTGATATTTCGTCCAAACTAGCAGTAGATGATGTTCGATGAGAATGTTCTTTTCAGGTTCATCTATACATGGGAATCCTGCTGGAATGATTGTTTCTGCATTGTTTTCTTTTTGTAACTGTTGGATTTCCACTACACAAAGAACTGTTATTAGAGTTGCTCCAGGCCATGAGTCATTTATAGTTACACTGGTACTTGTTTTAGTTATGGTGTTAACTGCTATTAATGGATTTTTAGCGTTTGTTATAGCAAAGAGGTTCATTTCAATTTGTTTGACTACGATTTCTTCATGATTTATTTCGCATTTGAAAGTACATTTCTTTATTATTTCTTCGAATTTCATTCCTTTGAATAAAGCCCTCGCACAAATACCTTTATTATTGGTTGTGTGGTTTTGTGGGAGAAAACATAATAAGCTATGTTTGCCACAAAGATCAATATCTGTTCCTGTTATGATTCTTATCGATCCATCAAATTTGTTGTGGGATAAGATCGAAGGTTCTTGATCCCAAGAGCAAATTTTATTGTTGTGCGTTCGAAATGCTAATGGAATAAAATTGTAAAGTTCATATTTAGCATGAAGGTTTTGAAGTGGAACTTCGATTTCTATTTCTATTTCATTTCCTGTTACGTAAAAATTTACTAATTTTGTTCTGTATTAGGATTGGATTGATTTTTTGTCTAGCACTACTGCAAAATTCAATTTTTCTGCGATTTTCTTAATTTTTAGTAAGTCTTCTTTTAAAGTTGTTTCGTTGATTATTGCTGCTGGAAGATGGTTATTTTTGCAAGACAGGAATAACTGGCTGAGTTTAGCATTTTTAGTGACTAAACTAGCGTGAAGAGTTTGAGCTGTGTCGAAGATGAGTTCTCTTCTAGCTTCAATAATTATTTCGTTAGTTTGGTTTTGAATGGCGTTTTTTAATGCTTGGATGTTTTCTTTCAAAATATTAGAGTTATCAAATTCTATCTTTTCGAAGTTTTTAATGTCATTTGTGACGTTTAATAATTCTGCATGGCTTTCTATTACTGATTCTCGGAGTTTTTCGTATTGGGATTTTAGATTTTTCTCATTTTCTATAAAATCGTTGCCTTGGGAAAGTGTTATGACATTGCAACACCATGTGTCAAAGTCACCAAGGATTTGTATTCCACGTTTGCTTCGTTTCGACGGTTCTCTGTCAAATTCCTTGATTATTTCTTCGTTTATTAGTTGAATATCCGTAATTAAATCTATGATCTTCAACATGTTTTTCGATCTCTGTATACACAATGTATTTTCTATAGATGCGCAACTTTGCAGTTTCTTTATTTCTTCAAGCCATTCGGGTGTTTCTATGTTCTGTCTTCTTGGAATTTTCAGGCTGTAGACTATGGGAATTGTTTTCTCATAAGGCTTACTGAATTAATTTAATTCGAAATATGCTCCTGACAATGCACTAATTTTCGTTTTTAAGCTTGTGTTCTTCGTTTTGTTTATAAGTGTGGTAGTTATGATGAAAACAATAACGGCGTGTTTTATCATCTTATGGTCTGAAATCATTACAAATCACATGAAATTTTGCTGTTAGATGCAGTATTACATTTGTCGGTACGTTATTTAGTTGTTATCTTTCGACACGAGGAAAAAAAAAATTTTACGAGGTGCAAAAAATGTATATCGATGCACAATATTTTCTCAATTTTTATTTCTTTCCCATAAAAATATACATATGTGCGGAAATTACACCATCTGTGTTAGTGTGGGACTCTGGAATTCGATTTGCGCTGTTACCATCAAGAGTAGGCCTTGGAAGATGGCAAACTTCAGTATATTTTGATTGTTCAGCAAGAATTCATCTTGCTTTACAAGTCGGATATATATGGAGGTATCGCAGTCTTCTCGGTATGTTTGATATGTTGATTCGATTTGATTTTCTCTGTCCTCGTCCTTCTTTAGTTTTATAGTTCATGTTCCTATTAGTTATAATTGCTTTTTTTTTGTGTAGATTTATTATTATTTTTTATGAAACTTAATAAGGATTTGTTTTACAAATTCGATAAAATGATGAGTTTGGGTACGGATCGTGCTAGTGAGGATGTTCTCCAGGATACTCCTATGTATCCATCTCCGGCTGAATTGCGTTCTTTACCCAAATTTATGGTTCCTGATATGAGGATTGTTGAAACTTCGGAAAGTTTCATGTTGACGCAGGTGTCCCTTCTTTATTTACGTTGTTGGTTGCCGCGTTGCCCATGTTTGTTCACTGGTGTGATTAGGCTTTGGAAAATTTTCAAAGCCATTCACTCATTTCTGGCAGCGGATTATGGTCCAACAGGAGTGGATCTGTATCGAAAAAATTTTCTTGGCGATTCGCTGAATACTTCATTTAGCTTGTGGAGGCATGTGATGCCCCAGAGTTTATGCAAGTGTTGTTTACAATCTATGGTACAGCTCGCCTCACAATTTAGCTTCCTCTTCCCAGAGGCAAGCTTATGGAGATGGGAAGGATCCGTGATCTGCTATTCAACGCTCGACGTGAATCCATCTATTACTGGATATGCTGTCAGTTTGAATCTTCTGACTGCTGTTATAATGGCGATGCAGCCTCTAAATTTCGGCGCTAAGGTTCATTTTGCTATTACCAACACAGCCTATGCCAACACGATCATGGGTAGGTCCCAGTTTCAATATTTAGTCGACTATCTTGTTCGTTTTTACCGTTGAAAAATTGTAATCAACGACACGCCTCATTTTATTGAGGTTATGCGTGTTTTGGAGTTGTCTGAGAAAATGACTATTTCTCATGGTCGTCGTGTTTTGCGAGTAGCCAGTCCGAGAAGTGAGCCAACCACAGGACCAAGTAAGATGATTGTGTCCAATCGGCACATGTTCTTGGTTCCTCGGCATCAGCAGTTTAGGCGTCATTCAGTTTCTCCTGAGCCCAAGCCTGCCAATCATCCCAAAGCTGAGGAGCAAGGTGAGGTCAAACCTGACACTGGAGAGGCCTTTGCCCAGGATGCACAGGATGATTGGTAGTTGGTGAGTAAAAAAAAATTTTATTTTTGAGGGGGAGAAAATATGGACGTAAATGGTCCTTACAATAGATATATTATCTATAGTTATTACAAATTAAATTACAAGGGTTATAATACAGTGGTTCGGGTGGTGGTTCTTAGTATCTTTTTACGTATTCCTCCAAACTTAACTCACTCGGTTTTTTAATATCTTGGGGAAAAGGTTGAATAGGTAGAGACAAAGGTTGTATTATACTTTTTCCCTCATCACACCTATTGAACAATTTGATTTCTTCCAAACGTTGTTTTTGGGTAATCGATTGAATCTTTCGTAAGGTTATCCTTCTCTTTTCTGGGTCTTTTAATTCAAATTGCTTTCTCCATTCTGAACAATCTTTCCCTTTTAATAAAGCTTCGTCATTAAATTTTACCTTTTTATTGTTTTTATTTTTATTGCCAGATTTTTTTAAAATTCCTTTTCGTGGTTTTCCTCTTGGACGTTTGACAATGATTTTAATTTCATCCTCTGATTCATTTTCTTCAGAGCTCTTTTCCTTCTTTGGTCTACCTCTTTTTCTTTTTGGATTAGCTTCTGGAATATTTTCTTCATTTTCCGAATTATCGGATGCTATATCTTCAATGTTTGATGGTAAGTTAGCATTAGATCGAGCTTTATAGGGTGTAAGCCTTCTTATATGAACTGTATCGTCAATGCTATTTCCATCTTCAGAAGTTATGCGAATTACATAGTTTAAGTCTGAAATTTTTCTTACTATTCTGTGTGGTCCTAAAAATTTTGGTTTACCTTTTCCATAATTTATTGGTGCTTTCAAGAGAACTAAGTCATTAGTTTCATAAGAAATTTCTTTTCTTCCTTTATTATAGTGTTTTGAATATTTAATTGCATTCTTTTTATCAAAATTCGGAATTGTTTTTCGAATTTTATCTGCTTCACTTATCTGTTCTTCTCTAGTTTTACTGATAAGTGGTGACGGAATGTTTAAATTTATGGGGGGTTCTCCAAAATGTCCTCCCCCGCTTTGACTCTCATGACATGTATTTAGTATCTGAGGTATGAGGGAGTCAGGAATTACTGGTACGGCATAGTGATATTCAGAGTGATCATTGCTTTTCCATAAAATTCCATTTTCATCAAGAAAAAATGGGTTTAGATTGCGTGATCTTCTCATTTTTAAGCTTTTCCTTAACTCTATCTCGTTTCCACCTTCTAAAATTTTTATTATGATTCCCCAATATTTGTCTTCACGTTGTAAATCCCATAAGTTGTGGATTTCTTGGTCTGTTATGTCCATTGGGCTTTCTATTTCGGAATTTTCTGAAATTTCGGAAAGTTGAGAATTTGTGGACGCATCGGAGTTTCCAGATTTTTCCGAATTATCGGATAGGATGGAACTTCGATCGTCTTCCAAATTGACACTTTCTACGTCTGAATCTTTTCCTTTCTTTTTCATACTACGTGTTATTGCTTTGATTTTTTTCTCTTGTTTAATAATATTAGGAGGATCAGGTGTTCCTTCTGGTATTATGAATTGACCGTTTTGGAACTCTGCATAATTGTCCTCTTCTTCTTCTTCCAGATGGGATAGATAATCATTAAGAAGAGTTAATTAGACTTGAGTAGAATGAATTAGAATGAATTAGAATGAATGAAATAGTACAAAACATGAGATTATATAGTAAGTAAAAAGAGGAAGGTTCAGGCAAATTTACAGAGTGTTGGAGAAGGGTTTTGATCTTATTGGTTAATAGAAATATATGTACAGTAAGTATGACCAATGGTCTCGTAAGAATATGACATAAAATGGGTGTTCACAAATAAGTTAATAGAAATTAGTATATATGCAAGATTGCAGAAATAGTATAAACAAAAGATGAGTTCATTGTTTATGAGTAAACACAGTAACTGTTTATGTAGGAAATGATGTCATCAAACAAGTCTTGACTTGAAGAAATGACGTGAGAGTTAATGAATGGGAAATAATAGAAAAATAGAGAGAAAGTAATGATGATGATGATAATTAATAATACGAAAATATTTCATATTATGAACGATACGAAAGTATCGTTACATTTGAATATTTTAGATTTTTAGTTAATATTTAGGGAATATTTACTTGCATGTTGATAAAATAGAAGAATATTATAATTATACGCAAAGGTTTTATGTTTTTTGTAAAATATTTTGTACAACCTTACTTATAAACAAAACTGAGACTAAGATCAAAAAAAGTTTTTATGCCAAACTCACACGAAGACGAAGGTGAGGAGTATCCATACAAAACCATATCTGACAGTAGTGGGATCTGTTCTCTGCAGAGCGGTATCTTCAAAACATTATCTGATCCCATTATAGTTTTGTTTTTTCTAGAAAACCGAAAAGAAATTTCCCCCCCCCCCAATGACTGAACAACTTGACCGCATTTTAGCTTAGGCTTATATTTTTCCAAAAATCATTGGTAAACAATGACGGTTTTGAGAAAAAAAGTTGACCCTTTTGATAATGGTACAATAACAGACCAAAACGTTCATGTACAATGATATAAAAGGTTGTTAAACATCCATTATATTGTATCCTGTGTCTTTGCTTCAGATGTCTATACTGTCTGAAATACTCCACAATTCTTTTTCTCCGCAGGATGTAATAGAATAACTATTGTGGTTCTGAAAGCCCAACATTTAGAAGAATGATCCGCAACCAACCACAACCAAAGTCACTCAACACCAAACAAAAAGTCAAGGAAAAAAATAATAAGTAACCATAAAAAAATGCAACACGAAGTCGCATTTTGAAATCACATCAACGAGCTTCACGCCTATAACAGTATTCCACAATTTAGGTCCCACTGCTACACTTATAAAGGAAGGCATTACGAAAAAATCCAACCAAGTACCAAACCGAGAATAAAAACGTATTAATATTTAATTTATCTAAAAAAGTAACGAAAAAAAAACAACAACAACAACAACAACATAACCACGAAGGTGGCAGTATAGAGCTCTTTATTATTTATAACTTCGACGAAGGGAACAAATGCGATGAGTGCGATCATTTTGAAACTGGAAACTTTTTTTTTAGCTGGTGCTTTTGGATTTTTTTAACACACACATGAGACCTTTGCAGCAAATGCTATTCATTACACAGCCTTTAGATTTTTTTTTCTTCTCTCGTTGTTCTTCCGTTTCTTCGGTGCATTATCGATTTAATTTATTACGATGGTAAGTAACGGTGAAAATATTGGAAAAAAAGCCTTTCACCCCTCAATTTGTGGCGCAATACGACCCCTCGCTAAGAATATTAGTCAAGAACACGGTATTACTTTTAAGGCAAGATGCGTACACCGTATAAGCAGTCTTGGGAAATATTATTAAACAATTTCAGTCTACTACCGTCGTCTTTTGTTATGATAATACTAATAATTTTTTTTTTCTTTTTTGCTATTAAGTAAAGCGCCGGTGTATGTATAGCTATAGCAGAAAAAAAATGGGTAAGGGGAGGAATATGAAAGAGGAGTAAAAGGAAGAAAAAAAAAACATATGAGCCGTAACAAGAGAAAAATATAAATTTATATGGACGGGGCGAGCAGTTTAGAGCTTATACATTTTAATGAAAAATTTCCCATTGCCTTTCACAAAGGCGAACGAATGATTCAATTTCCATTTTTCATTGTTAGATTAGTCATGTAGTAAAATGTAACTTTTTTTTTCTTTTAATCTTTTCTGTTTTTTTTTTTTTTTTTTTGCCAAGTTTAACGAATTGATGTAACTTATATAATCATTTTCAAATAATCCATGAAATTTCGACTCTTTTTTCAATAATACCACCAACAATGATGAGTAGTGCTGTAAAAAATATGTGTTTATTTTCGCAGAATATGCATTAGTTATCTATATTATACTCTATTTTTCACAAAATATTTTTTACAGCATCAAATTAGACTATTAATTGAGGCTTATTTTCATTGAAGGGGGTAGATAATTCCATCGTAGGGGAGAGGGGGGTTAGATATTCTCTGCCATCTCTTCTTCCCCTCACATCCAGACCGCCTTTGACCAACATTTATTATTTTTTGGTACCAAGCTTCTTGATGGGGCAAACGGGTTCAGACTACTCGGGACACTCCTTATCTACGTCCTTGTCCTCATGTATTTGTAAAACAAAAAATTCCAAAGAAATGTAGTCGAGCAAACGCGTCTATTATAGAATATTATGATTTTGCGGAAGTGTCTGTTGGACTGCTTAGGTACGATTGTAGGCACAGCCTACGGTTCAAAGGAACGTCATATTAGCAAATAAAATCATTATAGGCTACACGACGGCATGCAGTAGTGCCCATAATTAAGGACGAAATTCGTCGATAAGGTTTTTAGGAAGAAAGCGAAATGGTAGCGTAAAATGGACGTCTATTCTACTTCATTCTATCGTATATTTTAGATTATATAATACGTGCACCTATACTGGAGGTGGATCTATAGAGTACCTTACACTATCCGCCAGTAAATGATGAATAGGAGCACGATGTGACCCGTTAATACGTTATTTTGGTGCGAGTCCTAGAAAGTGGTACGAGGCGAGGGGTTCGCTCTTGTATAATCTCGATTAGGTTCGTTAAGGTCTCCCTCTTTCCTTTTACATTAATTAACTCGCAGTTAAAGTCGCCGAAGATTTTCAGACGGAATTTGTTGGCTCTTGATAAAGTTTTCAACAGAGAGAGGACAGAGAGAAAAGCAAATTCGCGACAGCGTGACCGCAAAATACACACATACAGTCTACGCTAACACACACACACACATATATATATATATATATATATATATATATACACATATACACATACATGCATACATACATACACACATACATACATACATACACACACACATACATACACATATACATACATACGTACGTACATACACACATACACACACACATACACCCATTCACACACACACACTCACAGAGAGATAGGAACTGACAATAGAAATTTATAGTCGTCGATATTGGTATTTCCAATTAAGGACTGCATACGGAACGAATGAGGTACGGTGCAGTCGAGGTGGAAATAAGAAATTAACTTAAGCCCATATAGTTAAGTAGGTGTGCAGAGCTAAAGAGACAAAAACCATATGGTTCATAAATGAAAAGTAACATATTTAGCACCAGCAGAGGAACACAAAACTCGTTTAGTCTTCAACTGTTGTTGCTGCATAAAGTCTTTAAAATTTCTACAAATCGGCTAAGTTCCCAAGCGCAAACCGTTTTTCCATTGTGTGACGTCGTCGTTTCAATGGTCGGACACATTAACTCTTCCATTAATTACTCGCCCACCTCTGAACCTGGACGTGCAGAAAATTTGTCTACATGTAGTTGTAACACCAGAAAATAGGTGTTGGTTCAGAATTTGTTTCCTATTTTTGACGTTGACACTTTACGAAATATTTATTTGAGGAAGACCACAAATAAATATTTATAATTAAATAAAATAGACTTTATAATTTAAACTTGAATGTCCTAGATATCCACTTCACTATAGTGGACCTAAACTTTGTTGAGAGATTTAGACTTCAATTAATTTTCAACGTAAATCTTTTTATAAAATATAATATTTTTCATTTACAACACAGAAATAATAGAATTGAACAAATTAAAATAAAGAATTGAGCAAAATTAAAGAACTGAACTAAAATTAAGGAACTGAACAATTTGTTCTTCAGAGTTAGAGTTTTCATAATTTAATTTTTACATAGTAAAAAGAAGAAATACTAAGAAATAGTGGGATTAGTTTATTACGATTGGTTGTTACTAAAAAGAAGGAGAATTGACGTTTTCCAGTATTAGGCAGATATTTCAATTAAAGTACACGTGTGTGACATTAACTGAGGTCAACCATAATTGTTTTTTTTGTAAGAGAGACTATTTTCATCAAATTCAGACGATACCATTTCCTGTTAGGTTTATACTAAGAAGAAGAAGAGTCATAGAAGTGTGAGAAAATAAAAAATAAAACGAATAATTTCGTTTGTGTAAAAATATAGGCGGACATTTAGAAAATGTTCGTCTATATTCGTTACAGTAGTGTAATTTAAATTGGTGGAATCGACAACCAACAAGGAATGAGACAGAGGCAATGGAACCGGCGACGTCATTTATTTTGAGGGTTGTATTTTTGTTTGTATCGAATTTCGCTGACCTGTAAAGATTTTTAATAAATCGGTTGATGCAGCCCTCAAAATGAGGGGCTGCATTACGATGTTCGAATCACGAATGTGACAGACGATTATTTTATCGATACAATCCGTATTTTAAATATCAGAAGCAGTTTAAAATAACCATAAAGTAAAGTTGATAACATAGATAGGGACTACCTATCTCTAATACAAAAATGGACATTTATTTGACACAGTTACGTAGCCAGGATGTTATGTGAGGGGGAAATTTTGAACTATGGAGGGAGCCAACTGTAGTTGGGAACAAAAAAATACGAAAATATTTTCAACACAAAACCTATAAAAATACATCTTCGGGATGTTCTGTAACAAGCTAAATGGTGAAGCTTATCGTAGTTAACAAATAGTTTCACTCATTGTTATTTGTAACAGCATATCAATATAACTTGGTATAACTATCATCCACCTTTTATATTTATAATTCAAATTTTTTGGTCCACTTTGATGGTTGACGTTCCTCCCTCTCTAGGGAAAAAAGATCTTGAAATTCGTCTCTGAAAGGAGAGAAATTTTTTTTTCTCATCAAATAAACTTTTTCAGAAAATTTTGGCTACGCCACTGAAAAACATGTTCAATAAAGATGTGGTGAACAATAGTGGAGGCAATTAATATGTCTCTCTCGATGCACGTGGATGTAATTCATTTCTTTCTAACTCACAAATCATGAAGGCAATTCCAATGCAACCATTCTGCCACAGGTGATATTGAAAGTAAAAAAAAAAAAAAGAGGTTTGCCACATTCCCTTCTATTGTCTATAACCGAAACTATAAGTAGCATATATTTTTTCTATTATATTCAAATCTATAATTTTATGAATAAAAATAACAAGAATTTTTCTATCTGATTTCATTGTAAATTTTAAAAATTTCCACCAATAATTTTATAGTGGAAAAGGAGAAAATGTTGAATTGAAGACTCAAAATAAAAAAAAAGTTGTAACTTTCTTACAATAAAAAATCAAGAAAAAACAATATTTTTTCTTGAAAACCGGACACCTAGTCTGTGGTACAGCTGTGAAAAATATCGATATTTATCATATCGATAAGAAAGAATATTTTAAAATACCGATATTTGACAACATTAACTCACACTCTACCAAATGTATTATTCTGATGATATTATAGAGGATGAGGACTGGAGATGAAACAAGAAAGAAAGATTTAAGCGAAGTTCCATCCAAGAAGCGAGTGTATTTTTGTGAAGATACATAATTTAAGCAAAGTACATTTAAGTGAGATAAACAAATGTTAATGGAAATGAACGAAGAAAAACCGCGCCAACGTATTTATTCAATGAACATAGATAAGAGTTTGTAGGTTTGTTGCACTTAACAAAGGTTGAATGTACAGGTTCGAATGAAAGAACAAAACGAGCCGTGGTTGCGTCACAAATTGTACACTCAAAGACAAAAGTGGCTGCAAAAGTTTGCAATGAACTTGCCGAATTTTGTACTTAGTTAAATTTTGAAAAGGCCAAAATTATTTGAAAATAACGGTGTTTTCAAATATTCAAGTTAAATTTTGATTCCGAAAGATTAAACAGTGCAAAAATATAAAAAAATACACGAAAAACATGAAAAAAATTACAAAAAATATGTTTTTTATTACCTGTTTTCAGCGAAAATTTTCATTTAATACCTTTTTAACTGTTGATTTTTTTGATTTTCAGGTTCGCTTTCTAATATTTTGAAGATGATGCTCTGGATGATTATGGTTGAACTGCGCTTCGGTTGTAGAGGACGTACTTCGGTGAGTATTTGTATAGAATTTTGATGTTTTCTTTGATGTCAAATGATGAAGTTTGATTGAGATGATGAATACCAATTTTGATGATGATTATTTTGAAGCTTTTACGTTGGTTTCTGATCAATTTCTGATGGCTCAAGGCAATTTATTACCAATTTGATGACTTCGACGAATTAGTTCATACACAAGCAGGGCAGACACTAATGACTTTACCAACTTTTGAGCAACACAAGCAGGGTTCTCAAACAGTTGAGTAATTGACGAGTCTTGGAAATTTCGAACACTTGGCCGGATTATACACAAGCAGGGAAAATGCAATTCAGCAAATGACGAAACTCATTAAACGTTTACAGCACTCAAATATTTTTCGATGACAAAAATTATGACTCGAAAAAAAAAATTAAGTTGGAACTATGTTGCCCAACTCAAAACAAGAATTACGAAAAAGACTAAAAAACACAATTATTCACGAAATATTAAAAGATTTGACTTAGAAAAATTCACAGTATAAAAAGATTTTAAATTATTTTTAAAATTTGTTTCAGGTACAAGGATTTTTACCGAGCGATGCTACCATATAGAGGATGAGGACCGGAGATGAAACAAGAAAGAAAGATTTAAGCGAAGTTCTGTCCAAGAAGCGAGTGTATTTTTGTGAAGATATATAATTTAAGCAAAGTACATTTAAGTGAGATTAACGAATGTTAATGGAAATGAACGAATGAGCGGCGGAAGTAGTAAAGCATTGTAGCCGCGTAGATATAAATAAATTATGTATTTGTGTAATCGTGTGTTCGCAGGAGTGAGAGGGGAGAAGAATTGGTGGTCTCAACAGATATTGTATCCAAAATATTGATATTTTCCCTTAAATATCGATGCAAAAAAAAATCGATATTTCACATCATTAGGCTATAAAATATGAAAATATAAGCTCACAAATTGATGAAAGGAGTGTCCTTCCTGATCTTCTCCACGCATTCACCGGTGCCGAACATTGAAAACCCCTTACCCCTAATTACCATTACGGTAAGTCTTTTACTTACAATTTTGTTGTTCGAATTGCATTCAAAAGCGTAACAAAAATGCAGAACCTACCCTTAACGCAATTCAAACGTTCCCAATGTCCACCTCCTTCTCCCACTTTTCATCCGACATAGCTCGAATTTACGTGTAGATATTTCACGCAACACACATCGCCCACGCAGACGGCTTTATTGGTATTCAAAGGTTGCTGGAGAAAATATATACCTATGTAATAAGAATCCCCGTATCAACGATATCCTACCACCCGGTCAAATCTATCGAATAGAGAAATTGACAAAATGAAAGGTTAGGTGCCACGCTGGTCTGGAGAAAAAGAGAAAAGGTTAACCAGAATGGGGTGAAAATATTTTCCAGCAGCACTTTTCGTCACCGCATTCTCGTATTTTCGTTTTGTATATGCTGGTCTCGAATGTACCTATATGAAACTTTTTTTCTCTTCTTTTTTTTTTTACATTTTATCCTCCTTTCCTCTTTTTTTTATTTTTCTTCTTTTTTTATTTTTTGTTACCTACTTGCAGTAGGTACTATACCTACATACTTCTTATTTAATTCAAAAGTGTTCGACTAAACGGGCCACTTTTTAAAAATTCGTTCCATGTTTAAGAAATTTGGTCACGCGTTCCATTTCAGTTTTCTCTTTCTTTTTCCAAGTCGAATGCCTTTTTGTACTGTTTTGCAACCCCCATTTTGTACAACGTCGACCGGTTGTCGATTTAGGACATTACTTTTATCAAATTTCAGGATACGATTTAGTTTCGGTTAGCATATTTTGCATTGAAGTCGTCTGCTGGGTACGCGCAGTATAACGTCGTATGACGGAGCGAAGAAAGGGCCCGCAAAAACATATCCGTGTTTAAAAAAGAAATAAAAAAATAAAAATATTTTATTTTACTGTAATCAAAAGCCAGGCTGAACGTACGTTCTGTCCGTAACAAATCGACGACCGAAAAGAGCTAAAAATTGACGAGCGCCCATGTGGAAAAGGAAACGATAAAGCGATGTTGAAAAATTTATTGAAAAGCTACTTTTTGGTCTTCGATTTCAAATGATGTGGAAAATGCTCAGCAAATGTTAACCAGCTTGAAGATGAATAGCATGCTGCGAATACAAAATCGAATAAAAATTTGATAACAAATCCATTTTATATGAACAACTGATCGCTTATTCTGACCTCCTTCCCTAATTCCACAAAAACTTTGTACATAAATTAATCGATTCCAAAAAGAATTGAGAGGGAGAAATTCGAAAATAGCTACTATCTAAGAGTAAGTTTTGTACAAAAAAGTCAATCTCCACCACCGTCCACCCTCTAATTGTAGTATACTTTCTCTTTCACCCCACACCCTTTATTAGGCCTACTACCTATATGAAGTGGCAAAAAATAAATATCCCGAAATTCACAATATTTTTGAAGTTTTAGAATTAAATTTGGTTCAAGACTTTGAGTTCTATTTATGATCAAATAGATAGTTAGGTATCTATAAGCTAACAGTATTTTCTCAAAGTTGATTTTATTTGAATCATCTTAAGGCAGAGATACGTAATAAGTATAACGGATGTATTCGTCTATAATTCTGTAGATGAATGAAAATATGTAGAATTATGTACCTAAAAAATAATGCATTGTTTATGAATTAACTCTTCTTATGACGAGTCTTCTTCTTTATGATAAGTCTTCTTCTTCTTCCATTGAACTTTTTTTCTTCTTCCTTACCAATTATACACATACACTAATACCTGTTTTACACTAATCACAGTGAATACCACTACACCCAGTTGCGTATATAAACTCATGTTTCACGAAGAATGAAAAGAATTAAAAAAACATCCAGATTATTAGATTATTATGTGAAACTCTTTTACAAATTATTACCTATGTAAAATTACCTGTACTGCATGTACAAAATTATTATGTTTTAAAGTAGGTACCAATTGTGTTGTTATATATTATTATTTAAAGACTGAGTCCAGAAAAGTTAAGTTCCACCATATGAGTGGATAATAAATTATTTAAAACAATTCATATTTACAGGTATTATTATTCAGTTTAATATTGATTTACTCGTGTAAATTGTAACCCATAAAGAGTGTTCAATCAGGTACCTAACAATATTCTTTTATGCCATTACAATAAGGATGAAATTACTTTCTAAAAAAAAAAGTGTGTTATACGGTGCTCGTACAAATTAATAGGTATAAATAACCACTGATTTCTTCATGTAAAAATTAACTTAACATTGAATTCAGCCTCACCTCGTCAATTTAAAAAAATCAATGCCTAAAATAATATGAAAAGTTCGTCTTTTCTAACGGAGCAGGCTGGCCTACAGTTTTTCAAATTGTCATTACTTATAGGTATTTGAGAATTCACTGTGCTGGGGTTTTGAGACTTTAAATCTGCTTTTCTATTCTAGTTAAGCATCTGGTTAGCATTTTTTTAGGGGGTGAAAAATTTTTGTTACAGCCTATTAGGGTCCTTCAGTTGCAGGGCCAGAGAAAGAAAATTTGGGCCCATGGGTCAAGTAGACAGTAGTGTTCCAAAAAAAAAAATTGAACTAGAACTTCATTTTCTTTAAAAGATCTAATAAAAAAATTTGACGGGTGAAGCGATCAAAAATTTTTTTACGTATTTTTTGTATTCTGCAGCAATTGCTTATGAGTACCTACGCTACATATGCCACGGTTTAGAACACCCCTACAAGTACCTTATGGTATTTTGAAAAATATTCATTTAATTTTTTTTTTTTTTTTTTTTTCAGTACTTAGATATTTTGAGAGGACCTTGGGGCCCTCTAAGAAAGCTCAGGCCCGGTGGAAATTACTCATTTCCCCCTCTCTTTGACCCTGCTCAGCTGTAAATCTGGCCGTAACATTAAGTACTACCTACTCCTAAACTGAAATACCTGTACATTGTACATGAAAAGCATTCATATCCCAAAAAATCTG
Organism: Ericerus pela; assembly: GCA_011428145.1. Taxonomy (NCBI): domain Eukaryota; kingdom Metazoa; phylum Arthropoda; class Insecta; order Hemiptera; family Coccidae; genus Ericerus; species Ericerus pela. The sequence goes on along the minus strand of WOFM01000296.1, from coordinate 1,959,521 downwards.
TAACATTTTCACAGCAATTTTCACTCTTGTCACAGATATTGACTGATAACATATTTTGGAAACTGTATTCTGTATCTTCGCAGCTGCTTCATCATTACAGTTTTCTTTTTCTCATTAAGACTGTTGTAATTATTATAAGAAAATTTGTTAGGGCAAGGGTAATGTGTGTAACATGATTCCGTACAATTATCAGGGCTTTAAAGAGAAAATTTGGGCCTGGAGGGAGAAAAAACAAATAGGCCCACTAAAAAATAAAAAATATCACATACCTACTTCCATTTTTATCAGGTTTCTATAAAAACCTGCTTATTTTTATTTTTTGAAAATTCTGGGCCCTTATAAAGCCTGGGCCTGAGCGAAACCTCCCCTCCTCCTCTCGTCATACCTAACAATTAAAATTTTGTCCAGTGGGTTGTAGAACTTTTCATGTTATAAGTGATAGGTTTTTTTTCGTGTTTTTTTTTTAGTTTTCAATTTTATTTTCAGTCACTGGGTAATGTTTTTCCATTAGCATCGGATACACCGAAATACGTCATAATCATTACTTCGAATTGATAATAGGTACCTAGTTAGTGGAAAAGTGAAGGATATTTTTCTATTTTTTTAATAAAGTTTCAAGAGAGGACTCGTGCTTTGAGCTGACAACATCTGTGCGATCAATCGTTGGGTATGGGTTGGTGTATATTTAGAAACCTCGCAATTTTGGGGAGTTGTGTTTTATCATGCTGTACTTCTACGAATTATAATAGAAGAAAATAGATAGGATCATTGGGTAGAGTAATCCTTATTCTCCGACGACTTCATGAATTTTTCTTGCATCCGCTTTCATGGTAGGAGAGGGAGCACTGACTCTTGTTTTCTGAATAAGCGAAAACTGGTTTTGTTTTCGATAGATATATTGAATTGTATTTGGTTGAATTTCCTGTTTAATTGGTCTTCATATCGATAGATACCGATGTACATATAAATCGATATGATACAGTTGGAAGTATAATTTTGTTACAAAAAATAACAATTTATTTAGAAATGTATTCACATTGTACCTAATGACCCAAAAGTCACGCAACCAAAATTTTCAAATGTAAAAATTTTGGAAAAAGTAATACAAGGCTGAATCTTGGCGCAGTTGCAGAAGTCAGTTACTCAATTATTTATGCAAAGTTTTAGCTCTGTATCTGTAATAATCTAACTTTGAAGAATTTTTGATTTTTAATTATAATTTTTCCATGTTTGAAAAATAAATTAAAAAAAATATTTAATGGCAAAAATTCTCAAAAAATTTTGAAACTTGGTACAATAATAGAGAATGATTACCTGATTAAACAGGTAAAGTTTCACTTCAGTACCTTTATTCATGTTTTTTTAAGAAATTTTTCTATGGTCTATACCATGTTTTCAAAACAAATAAAAAATTTTTTTTAATTTCAAAACTTTTATTTCATCTTTTCCATTGATTCACACATTGGTGCCGTACTTCACTTTACAGCAGAATTTTGTCGTAAGTTTCCTTAAATTTGTTTGGGTATGCAACTTTTCATACATCAATGTTTTTTTCTCGATAACACCTGCAGTGAACAGTTACGCAACTTTTTATTCAGTGCATACAAAAAGTTGCATAATCACATAATTGAGTAACTATTTCTCTATCATTGTCTTATGTTTCAAAATTTTTTGAAAAATTTTGCAGTTTAAAATTTTTTGATTCATTTTTTAGGCGTACAGAAGCATTGATTCTTGAAATTTTTAAGAACGAAGTAAAAACTGTAACATTCAAAACAATTGTTAGTAGGTATGTATTCAAGTACATTGTCACGAAAATTGTTTAACCTTGCGAGTATGCCATTATGGCATAGCCTACCACGGTTTTATTTTTTTTTGAAACTTCATTCAGTCAATTTGAATGAAAACGTTCAAATTTAAAAGTCCAAAGCTAAATTTATTCATTCAAACGTAATTTTGAACGATTTTTTCTTGTGCCTTCAACATAAAATATCTAAGCACGGTCGAACACAAATCAAGAAAATATTTTTTCTGATGACAACATCAAACGAGAATATCCGACTAAACCCTTGATTTAGGTACCTAATATGAACTACCTAGATACCGATCAGAAAAAAAGTATTTTTCACCCAACAACTTTACACGGTATTACTGATTAATTGGGATCTAAAATCAATGTAGTCGCCCTCTGGTGGCCCGTTCGTAAAACATGTTGATTTTGGTATTATGTACAGTTTTTTATCATTGAGAACATACACAATCAAAGCTTTCGAAAACAATTTCACGAAAACCATAAGTGGTAGAAAGCTGAAATTTTTAAGAGACATCTACATAGGTTCCTATTTCAATCAATGAAAAATAATTAGCCTATACAGGTAACATTTTTTGTTTGTTTAGATACTTGAGTGCTATCAGCCAGTAAAATTTTACTCATCCGAAGGAGAACACGCTATACACCTAGGTAGACTTCACGAAGAACACACATAATTATCATCTAAAACAAAATAATGAATTGTTTTTCGAAGAAAATAAATAAAAATTTCATGTTTGTAAAATGTACGTACTTACTAAAATATTAAGAAAAAACAACAACAAATTAAACAACATGAAATGTATGAAAATTCGTAAATATGTAAAATTATGACAATTTTTTGAGAAAAATGCAGGAATAATTTGAGTTTAGAAACAAAAATTTCGTAACTCAAATTATTGTTATTGAAATATCCATTTCTTTGTTTTTTAACCAAAGGATGGAATTTCAACAGTAATTAGAATGGTAGAAAATAAAATAGCATAGATGCTAAAAAATGATATTTATATAGTTCCTTATATAATCGTTGATTTTGATAAAGTCAATGAAAACAGTCACAAAAAAAACGTTCAAGCTGTAAAACTGAATCGAGATGATGTGACTTACATTTTCTTCGCATTTTAAATAATTAATTTTATGGTATACAAGACGATACAAAATATTCAATAACTATGAAATAAAAAACATAAAACAATAGAATAAAATACGAAAATAGGATAATCTAAAGTACGATACCAATGTGCATTGAGAAAATAACAACAGATGAATAAAAAATCAATAAAACTATTTTACAAAAAAAAAAAGAAAAAAAAAGACTAACTATTCGGCAATCCAATGACGACAAGATGACCATCTCTTAACGGAACCAATAAATGCGTATTTCCATTGGTAGCCACTGCTGTTTGAATCGGAATGTGCAAAGGAACGTTGAACATCGGATGCAAACTGAAAATATTTATTATTATGAGGGGCTTAGTTAGAGAAACCAATAACCGCATTCGTGAGCAGTTTGGAGAATTCAGAGGTGCTATTTACCCCAAAAGGCGACTGATGGTAAGATCGCCGGCATCATCTGTGACAACGACGCAATCATTTATGGTAGTCAAGCCAGTAACCTGCCCCAGAATATATTTTGATCCGAGATTAACTCCGTTAATGCTATACACGTGAATAGAATGTTTTACCTGTCAGGGAAAAAAATAATTATCTTTTAATATTATATCAGTCAATAACTTGTAACTATACAATAATTATACCACTCAGTTAAAAAAAAGCTCGGAGGTCGATAGGTATAGCAGACAACATTGACCGCGGAGACACGATGAAGTCAATGTTAAACGTTAAACATCGGTATCGATGACGTTAAACTAACTATCTGAGAACATAGGAATACAAATACTTTGACTGATCCTTCAGCAAGTATAACAACTATTTCATTATACAGTAGGCATTGTGTGCAATCTTCTCCCAAAGTCACCTTTATATTGCTTGCATTCCTTGCCTTCAGAGCAACAATCAACTGATTGTGAGAATAATTACAAGATCTTCAATACGAAAAATTTCATATAGAGAAAAATGTAAGAAAGGTCGCCTTATTTACCTTATCAGTTACGGAAAATGCAATATGCCCTTGGACGGATATTGTCACAAACGTAACATCAGAAATGGGTAAAACACAGCCTTCCGGTGATAAAGTATGAACAAGATGTCCTTCGTGAATGGTGTATACGTTCACAGTGCCATCCTACAGGAAAAATAGAAAATTTAGCGCATCAGGAAACATATTCCAAAACTTATGAACGAAAAAATTATTTTAAATTGAAATGACTGATTTTTTTTTGAAAATCTTTTATTCATCAAGAGTGTATCAGTTGTTTTGAAGGAGCACTTGAAATAAAAAAATTTACTTAGGAATCCAAGCTTTGCAAAGCTAGTAAAGAAACTGCTGTGGGAAGGAGCACTTCCAGCTCTTCTAATCGCTCTGCTCCACAAAAAAACCTTGAATCATAGATTATTATCTTCTCAGCATTACACCGCTCTTTGCCATAGCGACCCTCACGCTCCTTGCAAACCCCCGGCCCCTAAAATTTCCTATTACATAATTATGACTTCATTAACCCATCCGGACTTCCCCTGGCATTGCTCCTCGCCAGAGTGACCATCAAGCTCACCACCTGCCCCCTGAAAATCAATAGGATATCCCTTAAACCTGGCCCTACACCTAAAATTTTTAAGTCAAAAATTACGACGTCATCATCCACTCCATCTGCCCGCTGTCACTTCCCTTCACCAGGATTTCCGTCAATTTTCTCTCCACGCCACTCCCATGTTCGCCCCTGCCAATAACTGAAGCATCACTTAAACCCCACACGCCCGACCCCTGCCTACAACAGAATGTCAATCAAGCCCATCACTCGCCTCCTGCACCATCAACATCTATGTTAATATACTGTATTATAACGAAAGTTGGAAAAAACATAATAGGTAAGTATGAAGTATCACCGAATCAGATTTCATGACGATGACTGAAAATTTCCAGGCAAATTTTTAACTGGCCCCCAACCTAGAAAATATATTATCCGTCTCAAGAAGAAAAACAAGAGCCGAAATCTAAACTGAGAATTTTTAAAACTCGTAAAAATAGAACAGTAGGGGACCCACAATTCAATTTTTGAAGAGAGAATATAGAGGGAGGGTGGGTGAGAAGAGCTGATTCAAACAACAATATTGATCCTTTACCTGCATGCGTTAAAAGAGGAATTATTAAATATTGACGTATGATTTAGGAGGTCAAGGCCCCTGTCGTTCTTGAATCATACCAAATATAGGAACGGAATACAAGAATCAAAATAATTAGTTAAATGCACTCACTAGGTTCAAGAAGGAAGAGGGGGTTGTGATATTATTTAACATCAAAAATAAGATACAACTAAAAAATGATTTCATTACAGTATTATTTCAGCTTTTATACAAGATTTAAATTAATATGCATTCGTACTTGAGATCCGGACACTGCCATGTCCAATTGTGTAGCGATAGATACACACGAAATGGGCTCGTCGTGTCCGTGAAGAATTTGATATGGTTTTGGCTGCTGCAAGTTCAACTGGTTTATATCCCAGATGATACAAGTACAATCCTTTGAGCCACTTATTAAAAACCAACCACAAGAATCGGCTGCCAAGCAAGTTACGACATCTGTAATACAACAAGCGTGACCTTAATAATAATTGAACTTCAAGATGACAACTTACAAAATATTTAATCGAGAATAACATAAAAACAATTCAATACCTGTATGTCTGAATAACGAGTTCGTATACTTGTTTTTTTGAAAACTGTAAAGCTTAATACTGGAGTCCCAGTGACCAGCACTGAAAAGGAATTTATGATCCAGCGAGACAACAAACAATTTACTGTGTAACTTTATGGACGGATGAAAACTACCCGAGAGATCACGGCGCCATCTGTAGGTACATAAAGACAAATAGATGGTTTAATAAACAAATAAAAAATTTTTCTTGCACTTCGCACGCATTGGATTTTCATAGGTTACAAAATCACAGTATATACCACTGAATCAACGAAACGACGACTTAGGCAATGAAGTCAATAAAAAATCGAAAATCGAAGGTAATGCAGGAAAGAAAAATTTTCATATCATCAATTTTTTGAAAGAGTAATAACCAGTGATGAACAAAATTAATCTTAATGGTTTTAATCTTATCTTAGTTGAAAAAAACGAAAAATTCTAATTTAATTGTGAAAACTCAAGAATTTTATGAGCATTAGAAACCTAAAAAGATTCTGTGGAAATAAAAAACAAGTGAATTTTACAAAAACTCTGTATTTTTACTCAAAATTAATCAAAATGAAACATTTTTCGTTAAATTTTTGCTAATTAGTAATATTGATGCTGAATTATATTACTTGGCATTATTAACAGATTCATCTACAATGACGGAGAACCCTTTGTTCGAGTGGCGGTCGTGCGAAGCCCACGAATGCATTCCGATGTATCCGTTCCGTGAAACAGTGATTAACGGATCCAGAGCGGAAGACATGAGAAAAGCTTTTTGAGAAGATCGCGGCGGATTGAGAAATATTATCGGATCTCGATCTGAGGCTATCTGAAACAAGATATAATGAAAAATAAAATAAATTTTCATGGTAAAATTATGCTTCAGCTTGGGAAATGATTTGTGGGAATTCAAAGAAGGAATCTGAAAAAAATACTATCAATAATCAATAATATAAAGTATTTTTGGCAAAAAAAAATCAATACATTGGATTCTGCAATTAGTGGTAAGTATATAGTCAAATTTTGAAAAACTGACCGAAATACAGAATTAAAACGACAAAAAATCATAAAAATTTTCAACATTTTACATTTTTAGCTTTCAAACTTGAAGGAAAGTTTGATTATGACACGGGCGAGACCCAAAAAACATTTTCAATTTTTTTATACCTTGCAATTCTCTTGGATCAAAATATCTTACCCACATTATTTTTTTTAATTCAGAGTAACCATAATAATGATAGTTATAAAAGGTATAAATAATAATTAAATTCAGGAGAAAAATTAATCGAAAAGACCAAGCTAACAAATTCAGTTTGAATGACTAAAATATTCAAACAAAATAGCTTCAGATTCACAAAATATCTAAAAAAGCATAAAAAATGAATAAAAATTGCTATTAATCAATTTTGTGTCTTTCCTAATAAAAAATTTACTAATCTCAAAACAACTACAAGAGCACAAGGATCATGATCATTGAAAATGATCGAGACAAGCAGTTAAATTTTTTAAATAAACTTCTTTGTTTTCAAGTAAAATATAGAAATACCCAATATTTAAAACCAGTAGCACCGTCACAGTACACAGAGGGTAATACAGAGTAAATTGAATAATGTGGAAAGTATCTTTTCGCACACTTAAGGCACAGGACTGTCCTCCAATACGTTATAATGTGGTACATATTATAACCTTAGGTTCAGAGAAATTATTATACCTGAGTAGAATCTAAAACCTGAAATATGGATGCAACTGAGTGCGATTAAAAAAAATTTTCTCTCAACTTATGACCTACATTCAAATTTAAAGTAGTTAAAAAGAAAAATTCTTCGTAAACCCATAATTTTATGCAAATTCAACTTTTCAAACTTCAGTGTTTTGAGATGTTTCACGCAAGTGCCTGTTTGTTGTGCTTAATGAATGCAACAATTTCTTTCATTCCTCTACCATGTTTCCCAAATATTCCGATTGGAAAATTCCAAATTTCCATTTTTTTCAGCCCTTTTGACAGCTAAAGTTTTTAAAATAAACTTTGAAGATATGTCATGTGTTAATAGTTGATTTTTTCTTAGTCGTATTCAATTTTAAGTTTTAGAAAATACTGAAAATCACCCTGTATACATCCATAAATCTATATCGATATAAAATCATATCAAACTATACATCAACACCATTTCTTACGATAAAAGATGATAAAAATCTGTCGGTCGCAAATGTCCAAAAATTCAATCTAAAATCATTTTCAATGATAAAAGAAAAACAAATGATTCTGGTAGGCAGTGCGAATAGAAGGACCCATAACAAACACATTGTCTAGAAATAATTTTGAAATTAATAAAATTGTAGAATAGGTACGTTGTAATTATTCGAAAAATAATTACAAACAAAAAGTTCGCTCAAGGTGAAATAATAATAATAATGAGAATATTTTCTACAGAGGTATTTTCTTATTTCTTTCCTTTATTTATTTTTTTATTTTTTTCCATAATCAAACAGTAGGGGCAGACAAGAAAGATTCAAGAATTCAAACCTTTTCACTGAATCTATTAAAAATTTTAAAAATTCATTTAAAAATCACAAATTTTGAATTGATTTTGCGATTTAAAAAAAATTCTATTATTAAATTCTAGATGAAAAGGGAAAATTTCGCTGAATCTTTTCCTGAAATTTGGCTCTATATGTCTACGCCTGTTGAGCATGATAGAAATTCGATTTACCAACATCCTTTAGAAGAAAACCAAAATCACCAGAAAATGAAAAACGATAACTGAAATTAAGATTCGAAGATTCAATTAGATTAGTTAATTACTTCTATTTTAAAATTGTCTAACTGATCAAAGAACAGCGTCATATCGGGTTTTTTCATGTTGTACTCGAGCATCCTTAAGATTGCTTTATCCGAAGAAAGTCGAGCCGGATGTGGTTCCTTCAGTAGTTGACTGGGCGTCTGACCAAAATTGTTGATCATGCCCTCCACAGCTTCGCGTTCTTTGGGGTCGGTAATCGCGTCCAGGTCAACAGCTCCCTCATAACTGAAAAACAGAATAAATAATTAGCATAGAAAGCCAATTTCGTCAAGCGTCTTTTAGCTTTTTCATTTCTCGAACGAAAATGCCACGAATGCATTATAGAGGTACCTGCAGTAATAAAATACATTCAACGCTTTTATAGCTTCAGGTCCTCGTTGTTTGTATCCAAATATCAAGTCTATCCATTCGTGAAGATGACTAGAAACGTACTCCGACTCCTACAGAGAAAAAAAACAGGTTGCTATAGCCAAGGATAGATGCCAAGTTTACGTTTTTTGTTACCATCTGAGAGGAAAATTCGAATCTTTATTTTTCCAGAACAATCGTTCCCCATCCATTTGACTTACGAACACAAGGTAACCCGTATAAATTTGAAAAGTATTTAAAAAAAACTAATCGTTGAAGTGTATGAAAAAAAAACTAATAAAAAATTCTCAAACTTATTAGAACCTTTGAAGTAGATAGAGACCGCGTGTTGAAAATGTTTCGCGATGAATCTGATTCTGATTCTCACCTCTTCAAAACGTCACGAAGAGAATAAATTTTAGCCAAAGTTTGACAAAGGTAGAATAAAAGTTAGTTACATCACTGCGTTAATTCTTTCGGAATAAGTTAAAAAATCTGAACAGTTCCACACAATTAATCTAAAACGTCGAACATTTTCTCTTTAATAACACATTTAAAACTTTATTTTTCCGGATCATTTGATGAAGCAACTTGATTGTAGATATGAGATTTTTTTCCCCCGCTGTTCATTTGAATCAAAGAAAACTAATAATTTTATACGTATAGGTAACATATGAGCAGTACCAGAGCTTTTCGATGTTTGTATATAAAATCTTCAGGACCAGACGCCCATTTCGGGAGTATAACATCGTCGACTTTTTCTTTAGTGCCCTGAAGAACGCCTAAATCAAATCTACAAACGTAAACAAATGAGACGATTATTTGTAGGAGAAAATCGAAATAATCACAAGTCAATCGACAGCAGACATACTTGTTGATATTTTTCAGAAATTCTGGAAAGTAAAAAAATTCTGGAATCAGTTCTTTTACGTCGTTAGGATTCTCCATCAACAATTTCCACGTCTGTGGAATGGAATGAAATTGACGATCAGCCACATCAAATCTAAAAAAAAATTTAAGGTATTAAATAAACATTTTAGGATCTCAAAAATAGATCGCGAAAGATGAAAGACATCGATTTGAAAAAATAACATAGGTATTCAAAGTTCCAACCCTCAAACTATTTTTAGTCGAAAGAAATATACTTACTACAGGGTCAATAAAAGAAACGATAATCTTTGTTAGAAAAAATCTTCATTCTCATCCTTACACACGAAACCAAACTCTTTATTGGACTACTTTCACATTGAATCAGCGCAAAAATAATTGAAAATTAAATAAAAACGGGATGTTTGGCTATTACAAATCAAATAAGTTTAGGTATAGTGCCTATCTTTATGCAACATATAGTCAACAAACTTGTATAAAGTCTCTAAAAAATTATGAATAGTAATTTTTTCCTGCGTATGGGCTTGAGTTGAACCAACAATAGATGTCTTTCGATATAGTCAAAACGTGTTACATTTCAAGTTCTCAATTCTCAACAAATTCCTATAAAAGAGAGTTCTCTGTTTTACCCCACGATTTTAGATCTGTAACAGTTCTATGAATTAATGCCAGTGAAAACATTGATATTTCAAACAAAGTAATTTAAAAAACTTTTTTCATGAGAACGACATGTGATACAAAGAAAATCGAAAAGCCTTTACAGAGAACTACTTCCACACTTTCGTCCATATCGAACAAACTTAATATGATCTCAAACCAGGTTTTTTTAGCTGTTAAAAATGCTGCAATATTACCTACTCTACGTAAGCGACGCAAAAAAAACCTTATATAGGTGAGGATAAAACCTGCTTAGCAAATAATAATGAATTAAGAAGACAAGATTAATTTCTTTGTAGTTAGTCAACAAAATGCAATAGAAGTAAAAAATCACATCAAAAAATTTTCCTCGAAATTTTTAAAAATCTTCGTCTTTTTGAAGAATAATTTTTCGACAATCCACCATCGCTACAAAATACGCTTGGAATAAAAATGAATAAAAAAAATTTTAAATAATGGTGCAAGACTTTTATGGTTTTATACAATTTTTTTTGATTTCGAAGAAGGAATATGTTCGCATAATAACTGTCTTTTTAGCAGGTTTTCACTAAAAAAAAAAAAAGACCTGCTGCTTGTTCATGTAGGCACTGTTGTACTCGTGTACTGTCCACCTTTTGTCTGGTTTTATTTATTTCTGCCTTCGTCGTAAATTAATGTACCTACCTGCCACTTTGCAAGTCGATGTGTAAAGTTGTAAAAGGTTCCACGCGAACCAGATAATGCAGGACGCCCGCTGAATTGGAATAATGCGTGCCATAATGAAATTTCGCAATAATACCTAAATAAATAAATAAATAAAAAATCTAAATTAATTTCCAATTCGTACAATGTTGCTGTCATAAGTATAAACCTACACGTTGAACACCTTTACATAAATAATGTTGTAATAATAAACAACTGGAGCAAGATACGACGGTATTCTCCGTAACCATATTAATTTACAGAATATCAAATGTAAAAAAAAATAAATACAATTATTTTTGGTACCAATTCAAGAAGCAAGCGATAATCATTTAAAATAATTTCACACAGGGAATTCTAAAAACATAATAATAATAATAATAATAAAATAGTTATTTGTTTTATTAATTTATTTTTCATAAACTAAGAGAGAAAAACTTGGCTCTAACATCGAGGCCATAATACTCAGCGTTGAAAGTTATTTGGTATTAATGAGGGTAAATTTAAGAGGGGGATCAATAGTCGGATAGTATCCCATGTGGAAGTATAAAATAGATCAAAACAAGCACATTGCTATTTTAATTCCGAAATTCGAAGGACAGCTGGTCTCAAATCTTTGATGTCACGGTCGTTAAGTCAAGCACCTATCCATTAAGACACACAATTTCATTATTTGTAGAACGAATGGCTGAGGTTAGAGCAGAATCGTGCTCTAAGAAATGTAATCTGATGTTGTGGAGAGTAGAAAACTGAAACAATAAGTTCATAAGCGAGGTTGGTTTGAAAAATATTTCGATTTTCGACCGAGTTTTCGTAGAAACAACACCAGCTGCCGACAGTTTTTCTCACAGAGGATATTTATTCAGGGCCGGTATAGCAATTTTTCTGTCTTTCAAAAAGAAACGCACACTAAGGTAAATATAATCTGCAGGTTAAACTTTTCAGTCAAAAGACATAATACTTGAGAGGATTATTAAAATTATGTTATTTCAGTTCAAACAGGAAAATACTGATGGCTAAAGTTACCGCAAGGATCTTCGAATGAGGTATATTTGCTTCGGACTTCTTGTTCGTTTTCCGGATTCACAACACCTATTGGTCGAGACAAATCGCGAAACGTTTTCGGATTCGTTAGGTCTAATTCTTCGGATTCGTAATCGGCTAATATCCAAGGAAAAACGGGATACTGTGATAGATCGTTATAACTTCGTCCGGCAATGGTATTTAGCTGTAAATAAACGACGGAAACAATGTAGCAACAAGCCATCGGTTTGCACTTGTCAAGTTTTTTTTTGCAAACCCCACTGCATGTTTGCAATAACAGGCCAATATTAGATATATTTAGAATTGAAATTAAGAAAGTTGGTTCACGGGGAAGAGGGGCCCGACAAAAAAACTGTTTGAATACCTATCAAAATTTTATAATCATATCCTCAAAATACCAACTTGGTTCATTTTGAAAAGGGATATTATGAGATTTGAAAACAATAGTTCGTTCACATTTTTCAAACTGCCTCATGGAAATGAATTAGGCATTTAGATCCGGGTGTAAAAATCGTTTCTCAATGTGAAATTAGTCTAAAAAACAAATTAAAGTTTAATCGAGAAATAGGCTAAAACATGGTCTGATAATATGATTTTTTCAGCCGGTCATCAAAAATCTACATGAATACTGAATTCAAACATTCGAAAGGTCCGAAATAAAAATTTACGAATCTAATAGAGCAATTAATTAATCTTACTATTCTCAATTACTTAAGATATCTTCAACTAAATTACGGAGCAAAAATTCGTGAGTAATATAATTTGGTAAGTCTCGAACTGCCTACCTGGCATTCTAAATGTAATCGAAATAAATTGAGGAAGTTATAGTCGGATAAAAAATAATAACCCGAATTTAAACAGCTTTCACTACGTTTAATATTTTATTTAGATGACAAATTTCAAAAGCAAACGGTAATACGGAAAAAAGATCAATAGATTGAAAAATAAGAAAACTTCAGACGAAATATAATTGTTATTAAAATTCATTCTTCCATTGCATTTTTACAGAATTAGTAGATACTCAAAACATGGGAGTACACTTAGTCGGCCTTAGAAAACTAATTCATTATCCATGTTGCGGAACAAGTTAAGATAAATAAACAATGTCACATAAAACACGCAGTCAACCATCGAAATTGTGGGGATTTTGAAACATACACGGATACCAAGGGTCGAAGGGGATAATCAACCCTGTTCTTCGGAAGGAAAGAATAGAGAGAGAAAGAGAAATCACATTCCAATTTTCCAACAGTACTGTTACGCATCAGGTGATTAGCACAAAGCTTAGCATCCCTTCAACACGTAAATTTTCTTTGATTGAATTCACCCTTTGTGTTCAGAAAGGCTACATCAGTAGCGCAACCACGGAGTAACTGGTGGAAGCCATTGCTACCCCAAAAAATTCAACGACTAACAAAAGTTAAAAACAGTTGTAACAACTGACCATATGTAAAAATAAGAGTATCTATATCACGCATCAACCGCAGTAAGTACCTATATATTTTCCAAAAGCCTTAAATTCTGTAATGGCTGCCATTCGAAAACCAGAGGACCGATTTTGTTCAAATTTAATACCAAACCAGTTCCTAATAGTCTCCAATGGCCATAAAAATTTCAAGCCAAAATATTTTAATTTACAGGAGTTATCGTGATGACAACACGATGGCTTTGCAACACTTTGAGAACCCTTTACTCTGAAACTAGCCTATAAATTTTATAAATTTTAACACGAATGTATAGCGCATGAAAGCTTCTACATTGTGTACAGAAGAATTTTGGTGGCCTATATATACCTGATCTACGACTCAGAATCGGTGCTTTTCGACAGGTCCCGGGCCTAAGAGTTGAAAAATACATGACAAATAATTGAAAAAACTGTTACTACACTTATTCCACAGCAAAATTTAATTCGAACATTAATTGTTCCGTCCCGTTTCTGCAGACAAATCAGTTCGTCTACAGAAACGTGTCGAACAAAATATAGACAACTATTATTCTTAATTCTTAGAATAATAGCTGTTTATATACCAAATTGCTTCTCACGATCAGACACCACCAGATATGCTGACTGTAATGTGTCATCATATTTGGCGGATGTTCTGTATCACGCCACCTTTTTGGTCGGCCATGTTAGATAAAACAATGAAAACGAAGGTGATGTCGTGTCCTCATTTGGAAGACATGATCATTCCTAAACCTACAGTCAAGTAGACAAGTTAGGGTTCACACTAGCTGTTGTGAACATTAGGTTTCATTAGTCTTAAGAAATAGTATTAAGTATAATTTCGAAGTGTTGTAATAATTAACGTGAAATATTAATAAAAGATAATATAAAAGAAATTATCTTATTTGTCGAGGTAATTTCAAATTAACGAATTACTCTCGCAACAAATTGGCGCCCGAACAAAAAAACCTTCGGAAGTAAAAATTTTTTTTAATTAATGTTGAAATTTTCGTAAAATATTTTTCAAATCGTGTGAAAAATAAAATTTTTTTTTGAGCTCGTAATTAATTGATTAAATTCTTAATAGAGCTAATAATTTTCATGTAATTTATAAAAAAAATCGTGGCTAAAATAATTCGAATAATTAGAGAGAAATTAAACAAACATCTACGAAATCAAATCTTTATTGCAGAAGACTGCAAACATTTGATAAAGAAGAATAAAAATAAAAAACTTAAAAATAAATTAATAACAAAAAACAAATCTAAAAATAAACTTAAAAATAAAACAAAAATCCGGCACTGGTTCCTGCAATCAAAAAGAAACAAAGTCAGCTCAACCAGTACCCAGATCGACAACGCAGAGAACAAAAAATCACTCACCAACGGAGTCAACCAGAAAGAAGTCGCTAGTAACTTAGAGGAAACCGCAGTAAATTATCCGTTATCAAACTGTAAGCAAATTATAAATTTATCTTCCATTAATTCGGAACAATTTGAAACCGTTATCGATATCGTAAATAATATTGTAAAATGTAAAATATCCCAACCCTCGCGAATGTCTGAAAAAAGTGAAAGTACGAGTGCATCACTCCCGGATATTTTAGATTCAAAAGCCGAAGAAAATATTTTGGAATCTGAAGATTACCCTAAAAATTTGTATGAGAATTTTTCTGAAGAAGGAAATTACCCACTCCTTAATAATCATTGGGGAAGTCGTGTGTCCACATTGTTCCTCTATCGTGTACTAAAAGCAGCTAAAGTAAAAAGGATAGAAGGCAGAACACGTATCGAACTTCAGAAAAAGCTATATAAAGGTAGACATCCCAAACATTGGTTGTTACACATACTATATTCTAACCCCAACACTGAAAAATTTGAAAGAGCAAGTGATTTTAACAAATTAATCGAGGAAAGTAAAAGTTATCGTAGAGTAACAAGAAGTATAAAAAATAAAGACCCCAACGAAGCAGAAGAAATTTTCTCCGACACAGAGGAAGAAGATTTAGAAACTAAAGGAAAGAAATTAGAATTAGAGAAAAAGAAAAAAGAAGAGACAGAAAAAAGGTTAGCAAGAAGAAGCCTTAGCTCAAGTTTTGAAAAACTACTATCTAAAGTGTCACACCACGTGTCACCTAAAAAATTAATTTCGGTCACATCTGATTTCTCTCTCCCTAACGACGAAGACGAAATCTTCCTCGGAGAGCAATCAATATTGAATCAAACTTTTGTCGATAGACCCTCACAGTTTAGTGCTGATTTATCGTCACTAGTCCCTCAAGGACAGGGAAAGTCCTCACAGACCGAAATTCAACATTCAGTCCAAATTCATGTAAAAAGTCCAGAAAATTTGGAAAAACCAAAAAGTAAAATTCCAATAACAACTGAAGAGAATTCTTTTGATCCTATAAATTTATTACCACCAGAAATACGTGTGGAATTTCTTGATCAAAAAGATCACACGTACGTTAACGTAATAAATATTGAAAATAAAAATAATCCTTTTCTGAAATCTGAAAATAATAAAATGAACCCAGAAGAAATTGCTGAAAATAATGCACGCTTGCTTTTGCAACAACAGCAACAAGCAAGATACGCGGCAGCAAATGATGCTTATGCGCAACATAACCTAGCAATGAACAATTTTTGGAAAAGATCAGAAAGATGGACACCGAGCCATTTTTCAAATGGCCCTGATGAAGATATTTTAGAATTTCTTTTTGAATATGAAACTCAAGCAAAAACATTTGAGGCAACGGAATACGAAATGATCCGAAATTTAAATATAGCCCTCCGTAGTACAGCTTTAGAATTATTCGCAGCCGAAAACGAAATCACCCCAGAAACTTCATGGTCTGATGTTAAGAAAATTTTAACTTGCATTTTTAAAAAGGATAAAGATACAGTAAAAAAACGTATTAAATCATTAAAATTTGATGATACCTATTTCAGTACTAATGTACCAAAATTCTTTCGACTCTACAAACAACTAGATGCTACAATAAGTGAGAAGAAAATTTGTGACCTTTTACTCCCAAGGCTAACAGGAGAAATGAGGAAATTTTCTGCATCCAAAAATCTCCAAACCCAGAGTGAAATCTCAAAAACTTTCACAGACTGGAAAGAATTTAAAGAAAAGGCATTAGATTTGACTGATGTTCAGAAAACGGAAGAAATGCTAAACAAAGCTACAGAAACGATCGCTAAACTAACAAAACAGATGGAAGAGATGATGAAGGGCAAAGCTCCCGAGAAAAAAGAGCCTATAAAACCCGCAACCCCACCTATATCTCCAACTGATCCGGTCATAGTAGCATTAGTAGAGGCAGGATGGAAACCTCCCACCTCCAATAAACGTGAACAAAACCGAGGTAGAAGTCAAACATCAGAAAATGAAAATGTAGAAAATAGATCTCGTAGAGAAAGAAACTCAAATAATAATAATAATGAAAATAACGAAAGTAACCCTAGAAGAAGACAGTCTAAAGAAAGAGAACCTAATAGAATGCAAAATAATCAAAACACATATAGACAACCAACGAGAGAATCATATCGCCCGCAAAATAATGAAAGATATCCACCAAGGGAAATGAACTGTTTCAATTGCGGAAGAAGAGGACATCTCTCAAGAGACTGTAGACTACGAAATCGAACGACACCTCAATTCCCGCAAAGAAATTTCAGACCACCACGATTCAATAATAATTTTGCGTCTAACTATGGTCAACAATTTAATCCCTATGGACAACAACAAACAGGTTACGCACAGGCATATAACACCCCGATGTTAAGTACTCAACCTTGGGCACCTACAACAAATTATGCCGTTCCATCGTACAACTTGCGAACTCCAGATGTAGTTCCAAGCATCCAACAACAAAATTTCACTCAACAGCCAAAAAACTTGCAGTAGAGCCCGTTTGCTCTATACCAGTTAATGGCTACGACTTTCGGGCTTGTAATGGCAACGTCCATCATCCGGACTGCGCTGCTCTCCTAGTAATAGATCCACACGCGCCGCATAATCGGAAAATTCATATCCGTAGTGCATCAATGAAATTAGTCAGGGCGAGACGTAAATTAATCGTCCCCTGCAACATTGTGAGCCGTGAGGAATATGAAACACAGGGAACAGTCGACAGCGGCTCTGAAGTGACGCTTGTCCAATATGACCTCGTAAAGGATAATGTGATCAGACCTGCAAGAGTGTGTATGGTAGCCGCTAATGACAGTGCAATAATCGTCATAGGAGTCGTAGAAATCACTATAAAAATGGGTGACCTCCTCCTTGATGCGGAAGCATACGTAACCTCTGAGGTGACCACACCTTTACTTCTCGGATACGACTTTTTAGATCGACACAATGCCGATATTTTATTTAGTAAGAATTTATTTAGAATAGGACCGCCATGGAAGCGTGAAACATATAGTATAATTAAGTTTAAGGAAGAAAATTATGAAGGATTTATTAGAGCAGACAAAGATTTCTGCATAGAAGCGAATAATGAATATTATGTAAACCTGGATCCAGATATGGGAAAAGCAGATCCAGATGAGTGGTTTTTAACAAGTTATGGTTTAGAAGGCGAATATATTGTTGATGATTTAGGATGGCCAGCCTTAAGATTCCACAGTCCGCACTTCGACACCCAGATCGCACAAGGGACAGTTTTAGGACGCTATAGGCTCAGACAGCCGACTATGTGGGACCGTCAGACCAATTCCGTCCGCCGTGGCCAACCCAGCATCCAACGCATTATGTCGGGGATACTGTGGCTAACCAGGGTGAGGAGGTTGATATGCTAAAACTTGTCCGTATAACCCGATCTGATGACAGCGTTATCCACGACAACGAAGGAACAAGAGTAAATATTAATAAGAATTTAACGAAGGAAGAAAAACGAGCAGTAGTAAACGTTTTAAAAAAATATATTCACATATTTACGGAAGAACCTGCTAAGGTAAAACCTACGAAATTGAAACCGGCACATGTCTACTTGAAAACAGACGAGCCAATTCAACGTAGAAACTACCATATGGGAATTTTTGAAAAAAGAGAAATAAGAAAGAAAATTAAAGAATTTGAAGAATGTGGTATTATTAAAAGAGCAAGCTCTAGATATGAGAGCCCAGTATTTGTTAAGAAGAAATCAAATAGAATTTATAGATTATTAGTAGATTATAGAGGTGTAAATGAAATAGTAAAAAAAGATACGAGTAGAGTACCTCGTCTCCCGGAAATTTGGGATGCATTACGAGATAAGAAATATTTTGTAACAATTGATCTTAATCAGGGATATTATCAAATTCCCCTTGATGAAGAATCAAAAGCGATTACAGGAATAAATGTTGGAGGAGTAAGTTACGTATTTAACTCCATTCCTATGGGATTAAGTGCAAGCCCCAGCATTTTTCAAAAAACCATGACAGATTTATTCAATCATATCTTAGAAGACAAAGTTTTAGTCTATCTAGATGATATATGTGTTTTTGGAGAAACATTTGAAGAAACTTTGGAAAATTTAGAAGAAGTCCTAAAAGTACTAGTTGAAGCAGGTTTGCTAATTAAAACGAGTAAAAGTAGCTTCTTTAATGAAAGTATCGAATACTTGGGACATAAAATTTCATATAATAAATTAGAACCATTAGATAAAAATATCAAACCGATTAGTGAAGCACAACCACCAAAAACGTTACGTCAATTACGAAGATTTATTGGTTTAGCAAATTATTATCGAAAAATGATAAAAAACTTTTCGCAAATTACGGCACCATTAACAGATTTAACGAGAAAAGAAAATGTTGAAGCAAATAATAAAATAGCATGGAATGACGAAGCACAAAAAGCCTTCGACAAAATTAAAGAATTGATTACGTCAGATCCAATTCTTACAATCTACGATCCTGATGCTGAAACATACGTCAAAGTCGACGCATCAAAAACAGCAATAGGAGCAGTGATAATGCAAGTAGACAGAAAAACGAAAGAACCACATCCTATAGGATATTTTTCGAAGAAAATTCCTAAGAATCAACAACATTTATGTTCTTTTGATTTAGAGATGTTAGCTATCACCGAAACTTGTGAATATTTCAGAGAATTCTTAGTATATAAAGAATTTAATATTTTTACGGATCACGAACCTTTAACATATCAAAGTAGAATGAAGAAACCAAACGCCAGATTAAATAGATTAATTTCAAAATTAGGAGAGTTTACGTTTAAAATTAGACATATCAAAGGAGAAAATAACAAAATTGCAGATTATCTATCCTGCCTAGAAGAAGAGGAGGAAGACAATTACGCAGAATTCCGAGATGGTCAATTTATAATACCAGAAGGAACACCTGATCCTCCGAATATTGTAAAACAAGAAAAACAGATCAAAGCAATAACACGCAGTATGAAAAAGAAAGAAAATGAAGCAGATGTGGAAAGTGACAATTCAGAAGACGATCGAAGTTCCATCCTATCCGATATCTCGGAAAGATCTGGAAACTCCGATACGTCCACAAATTCTCAGCTTTCCGAACTTTCAGAAAATTCAGAAGTAGAAAACCCAATTAACATCAAAGACGAAGAAATCCACAATTTATGGGATTTACAACGTGATGATAAATATTGGGGAATCATAATAAAAATTTTAGAAGGTGGCAACGAAAAAGAGTTAAGAAGAAGTTTGAGAATAAACAGATCACGAAACCTAAATCCATTTTTTCTTGATGAAAATGGAATTTTATGGAAAAATATTGATCACTCTGCATATCATTATGCAGTACCAGTAATTCCTGACTCCCTCATACCTCAAGTACTAGATATATGTCATGAGAGTCAAACTGGGGGAGGACATTTTGGAATTCGTAAAACTCTTGCCAAAACGCGTGCTCGATACTATTTTACGCAAATGCCCAAAATAGTCTCGAGGCATGTACGATCGTGCCATCAGTGCCAAATAAATAAAAACACTAACGAAAAATATGGATATTTAAAACCAATTAATCCTGAAGAATGTATACCACTCGCACATATTCAAATCGATTTTATTGGAAAATTTAATACCAATAATGAAAAGAAGTTTGTCATAGTAGGAATAGATAAAGCAACAAAATATTTCTGGACTAAAGCAGTAACGCAACCAAATGCGCATTCAGTAATTAAATTTCTAAAAGAAATCGTACGTCATTATGGTAAACCAACAAAAATTACGTGTGACAACGGAACTCATTTTTCGAACGAATACGTACAAAATTATTGTAAAAATAACGGTATTAAAATATACTACTCAACATCGTATTCACCGCAAACTCAAGGACAAGTAGAGAAAATGAACGGAATAATAAAAAAAATGTTAGCGAAATACGAGAGCGCCGATAGTGAAGAATGGTCAGACCACGTGTACAACGTAGCCTTGACCTATAACATGACACCTATCGAAGGATTAAATAATCACGATCCATTTTATCTAATGCACGGTTATAAAGGTGAACCCCCAGTAAATTTAAATATTCCATCACCGCTTATCAGTAAAAACAGAGAAGAACAGATAAGTGAAGCGAATAAAATACGAAAAACAATTCCGAACCTTGATAAGGAAAATGCAATAAAATATTCAGAACGTTATAATAAGGGAAGAAAAGAAATCTCTTATAAAACTAACGATTTAGTCCTTTTGAAAGCACCAATAAATTACGGAAAAGGTAAACCAAAATTCCTAGGACCATATAGAATAGTTAGGAAAATTTCAGACCTAAATTATATTGTTCGTATAATCTCCGACAATGGAAATCATACAGACGACACAGTGCATGTAAGAAGACTTACACCTTATAATGCCCGTTGTGATGCAAATTTACCATTAGGAATTGAAGAAAATATATCCGATAACTCAGAACCTGAAGAAATTAGTTCTAACCCAAAAAGGAAAAGAGGTAGACCAAAGAAGGAGAAAAGTTCTGAAGAAAATGATTCAGAAGAAGAGATTAAAATTATTGTCAAACGTCCAAGAGGAAGACCACGAAAAGGAATATTAAAGAAATCTGGTAATAAAAATAAAAATAATAAAAAGGTAACATTTACAGAGGAAGCATTATTAAAAGGAAAGGATTGTTCAGAATGGAAAAAGAAATTTGAATTAAAGGACCCAGAAAAGAAAAGAATAACTTTACGAAAGATCCAATTGATTACCCAAAAACAACATTTGGAAGAAATTAACTTGTTCAGTAGGTGTGATGAGGGAAAAAGTATTAAACAACCTTTGTCTCTACCTACCCAACTTTCTTCACAAAATATTAAAAACCCGAGTGAGTTAAGCTTGGAGGAATATGTAAGAAGATACTCTGAACCCCCACCTAAACCATTGTATAATAATGTTTATAACATAATTCGTAATAATTATAGATAAGAAATATTGTAAGGACCATTCACGTAAATTTAGTTCTCCCACAAAAAAAAAAGAGTATAAAATTTTTTTTTACTTACAAATCTACCAATCCACATCTTGAGGAGAGGTTTCCGCGGCCTCGGGCTTGACTTCATCATGCTCCACCATTTCAGGACGGTCGTGAGCCTCAGCCTCAGGAGAAGTAGAACAACGACGAAAGCGCTGATGCCGAGGAACCAGGAACACGCGCCAATTGGAAACAATCATCTTGCTAGGCCCAGGACTCGGCTCACTTCTAGGATCAGCCCCTCGCAAAACTCGCCGATCATGCGAAATGGTCAATCTCTCCGATGGATCCAGAATACGTAGAACCTCGATGTAATGAGGTGTATCGTTGATTTCGATCTTCCGACGATAAAATCGGACAAAATAATCAACTAAATGTTGAAATTGCGACCGATCCATTATCGTATTGGCATAGGCAGTGTTCGTAATAGCAAAACGAACCTTACAACCAAAATTGAGAGGTTGCATCGCCATTATGATAGCTGTCAGAAGATTTAGACCAACGGCATACGAGGTGATATCAGACGGATTGATGTCAAGTGTTGAAAAACACACCACGCATCCTTCCCATCTCCATAGGCTTGCCTCTGGAAAGAGGAAACTAAACTGCGAAGCCAGCTGGACCATGGACTGTAAGCAGCACTCACATAGACTCTGCGGCATCACATGCCTCCACGACCCGAAGGACGTATTAAGAGAGTCGCCAGGAAAATTTTTCCGATACGCATCCACCCCGGTTGGACCATAGTCAGCGGATAGAAAAGAGTGTAAAGCCTTGAAAATCTTCCACAGGCTCACCACCCCAGTAAACAAGCACGGACAGCGCGGAGACCAGCAACGCAGATATGGCAAAGAAACTTGCGTGAGCATAAAACTCTCCGAAGTCTCAACCATACCGTTGTCTGGAACCATAAACTTCGGTAACGCACGCAGCTCAGCCGGAGTAGGATACATAGGGGCATCCTCCAGAACTTCCTTACTAGCACGATCAACACCCAAGCTCATGATTTTGTTAAACTCGTAAAAAGAATCTTTACTTAATTTCATAGAAAAATAAAATAAAATAATAAAAAAAAAAAAGAAAAACACACAAAAAAAAAATAATAATTACGACAAAATATTAGGAACTCAAAATTAAAAGAATCAGCAACGGACGAGGACGAAGAAAATCGAAACGAATCCACAGATCGAATACACCAAGAAGACTGCGATACCTCCATATATATTCGACTTGTAAAGCAAGATGAATTCTTGCTGAACAATCGAAATATACTGGAGTACGCCATCTCCCAAGACCTACCCTCGATGGTAGTAGTGCAAATCAAATTCCAGAGTCCCACACTAACACAGATGTAGTAATTTCCGCACAAATGTAGATTTTTATGAGAAAGAAATAAAAATCAAAGAAATATTGTGCATCGATGTACATTTTTCACTATATATAATTTCCTTTCGCGCAAAATGATAACAACTAAGTAATATACCGACGAATATAATACTGCATTTAACAGCAAATTTCATGTGATTTGTACTGATTTCAGACTACATTATGATAAATCACGCCGTTATCGTTTTTATCACACTCACCACACTCATAACCGAAACAGAGAACACAAGCTTAAAAACGAAGATTAGTGCATCGTCAGGAGCTTATTTTGAACTGAACAAATTCAGCAAGGCCTATGAGAAAACAATTCCAATATTGTATAGTCTAAAAATTCCAAGAAGGCAAAATATAGAAACACCGGAATGGCTGGAAGAAATTAACAAACTGCAAAGTTGCGTATCTCAAGAAAATATATGGTGCATACAAAGATCGAAAAACATATTACGAATCCTAGACCTAATTATAGAAATTCAGCAAATCAACGAAGCAATAATCAAAGAATTCGACAGAGAACCTTCGAAACGAACAAAACGCGGCATACAAATGCTCGGTGACTTTGACACATGGTGTTGCAATGTCATGACATTATCACAAGGAAACGACTTCATCAAAAACGAGAAGAATCTAAAAACACAATACGAAAAACTAAGAGAATCTGTGATAGAAAATCATGCCGAATTACTAAATGTCACGAAAGACATAAAAGACTTCGAGAAGATAGAATTTGACAATTCCAAAATCCTAAAAGAAAATGTTCAAGCACTAAAAGAGGCGATACTAAACCAAAATAACGAAATAATAATTGAAGCCAGAAGAGAACTTATTTTCGACACAGCAAGAACTCTTCATGCGAGCTTAGTTACCGAAAATGCTAAACTCAGCCATTTATTCCTATCGTGTAAAAATAACCATCTACCAGCGGCGATTATTAACGAAACAACCTTAAAAGAAGACTTAATGAAAATAAAGAAATTAGCGGAAAAATCAAATTTTGCAGTAGTATTAGACGAGAAATCAATCCAATCGTATTACCGAACAAAGTTAGTAAATTGTTACGTAACAGGGAACGAAATAGAAATTGAATTAAAAATTCCACTTCAAAATCTTCACGCGAAATACGACCTGTACAATGTTATTCCATTAGCATTCCGTACACATGACAACAAAATCTGCTTTTAGGATCAAGAACCCTCAATCTTATCCCACAATAAATTCGACGGATCAATAAGAATCATTACGGGAACAGATATCGACCTTTGTGGCAAGAATAGCCTATTATGTTTTCTTCAACAAGACCGCACAATCAATAACAAAGGTAATTGTGCAAGAGCATTATTTCAGGGAATGAGATATGAAGAAATAATAAAGAAGTGCACATTTAAATGTGAAACGAACCATAACGAAATTGTAGTAAAACAAATAGAAATGAACCAATTCGCAATAACAAACGCAAAAAACCCATTAATATCAGTTAACACTATTACAAAAACAAGCACGAGTATAGCCATCAACGATTCATGGCCTGGAGCAACCTTACTGACAGTCCCATGTATCATGGAAATTCAGCAGTTACAAGGAGAAAACAATGCCGAAACAATCATCCCGGCAGGTTTTCCCTGTATTAACGATCCAGAGAAGGAAATCCTTATAGAACATCACCTACCACTAGTTTGGACGAAGTATCAATTTATGGAACTAGATTTTGGGCTACGTCAATCATTCAAATTTCCAAATATCTCAATTGCGTACAACAATAAATGGCATGACAACGTACCGTACATTTCACCAATAACTCCAATTCACAAATTCGAAGAGAGACTAAAAACGGCAGAATTGAAAATTCCTGACCTAGGATATCAGGACACCATAAACACCGTACACCTACTATTATTAGGCTGGTGCGGTTTATTAACATTCGTAGTAGCCATTTTGATTTACGTCAACCTCAAAGTGAACTGTGTTGCTATCAATGCGCACAATCAGATAAACAATTTGGCATTGGGAGCAATACA
The DNA here is from genome assembly GCA_011428145.1 of Ericerus pela. Classification (NCBI taxonomy): domain Eukaryota; kingdom Metazoa; phylum Arthropoda; class Insecta; order Hemiptera; family Coccidae; genus Ericerus; species Ericerus pela. The sequence continues at coordinate 1,934,201 of WOFM01000296.1, read as the reverse complement.
CCGTTAATGGTCCATAAAATTAAGATTTTTTTTTTGTAATAAAAATAATAAATTATCATTAAAAAGCATAATAAATTTGATTATGCTAAATTCTATTAATTAAGACAATTTGCAGTAATAAATTTCTATGCTCAAATGCTAAATTTTATATTTTAGGCGATGATCAATTCCGCAACGTAAAATTAAGAGATGAATGTAAAAAATTAACATTGTTATATAATTAAAAGTAAGAACGTATTATGTATTGGAAATCTAAACTTTCAGGAACGCAAAATTTAACGAAGCAGGAGCTTCGGGCTTTCTTTCGCCCGGGGACCTTTGTTCCATCCCGTTTCTGCAGACAAATCAGTTTGTCTACAGAAACGTGTCGAACAAAATATAGACAACTATTATTCTTAATTCTTAGAATAATAGCTGTCTATATACCAAATTGCTTCTCACGATCAGACACCACCAGATATGCTGACTGTAATGTGTCATCATATTTGGCGGATGTTCTGTATCACGCCACCTTTTTGGTCGGCCATGTTAGATAAAACAATGAAAACGAAGGTGATGTCGTGTCCTCATTTGGAAGACATGATCATTCCTAAACCTACAGTCAAGTAGACAAGTTAGGGTTCACACTAGCTGTTGTGAACATTAGGTTTCATTAGTCTTAAGAAATAGTATTAAGTATAATTTCGAAGTGTTGTAATAATTAACGTGAAATATTAATAAAAGATAATATAAAAGAAATTATCTTATTTGTCGAGGTAATTTCAAATTAACGAATTACTCTCGCAACATTAATTATTTTTTCATTTATTTAACAAGAAGATAGGACAGATAAAAATCGCAACAATGCCTTCATTTCTGCGTAATTAATGTTTTCTATCTTTTAATGTCATATTATGTTCAATTCAGTTTTCGTCACTGGAAAGAGTTCGAACCTTCAGAACCACCTTCTTCAAGAGTAACCTATTACCACGTTTTACAAAGTGGATGATAAATTTGAACTTTTGAGAGATATATTTTTTTTGACCACAATATGCACCGAAAATGTACATAATTTCTTCATCGATCGACAAAACTAATAGATTATCTATAATGGTCGAAATGCCACCTACGTAACACATAAAAATTTCACTACACAAATATTCCCCGCACGTCCGACAACGACAAGCTTATTTTAACCAAGGCCGCCTTACATATTAAGCTGTGACGTCACATAAAATATGTGAACTTTACATACAAACACACACCACACACGTACAACTACAACACAAACACATTATATGTAAATAATACATACACCATACCTGCATTAAGTAATCAAAGTTGGTGATCTCTCGATTAACCCACTTCTGAACCAAATCAGACGACTTTAATAAATCTGAAGGCGACTTATAACTGTGGTATACCAAATTCGGCGGTCGTAATCGTATTAACGTGTAAAAAACGTTACTTCGAACCTGTCAAATAAAAAGATTCATCATAAAAATATAAGTTACCAACAAATTGATTGAGAGAGATAGAGAGACAGGCAAATATATATTTATTACCTACCTCTTTATTAAAATTGAGAAAATAATTCGTTTGATCAGTTAAAAAGAATTCTAACGCCGTTTTACACAAATTGTATCTTCGCAGATAAATTTCACGCAATTTGTTTATCGACCACTAAAAATAAAAGAGAAATAAAGAACAGAAATACATAAAATTAATTACCGCGAATTTTTGCACCTATAGAAGAACATGATTACTTTTCAATCACGAATAAGTATACCGACGTGAGTAGACTATAGGGTTTTACCTTGAAATCGTGACGATCGCCATCCTCTTTAACCGGTGAAAGGTCATAAAAATAAAAATTATTGGTGGTGATTTCGATTTTGCCTTTGATGACGCTCATCAACGTAACCAAATCGCATTCGCAGCTGATTAACAGTTTTTCGGTGCCATGGGCAACTTCCGATTTCGTTACTAATCTGAAAAATATGACAAAAGACACTAAAATATAGTTTTGCGTGTGATATGATTTCTCACTTCCTAGACACATATTCAAATTTTTAAATTGGTTTTTTTTTCATGTACTTATTAATTTCTTAGTCTCATAAGACGATCTGGGGCTGGGAGTATATCAACGGCTTTTTCTTTCTAGTGTTCTTTCAAGTCCACTTTCAGTAAAATACTTACCTAACTTACATTTCTACTTCTAGTTATTTTTTTAAGAAAAACCATTACGATCTTGATAGAAAAATTTCTTGAAAATTATAAGAGATACGGGAAAAAAAAAGAAGAAAAAATAGAAACTTTTTAGTAGGAAATTTTGTTAGATTAATTTATTTTTATTTTTTTCTTCATTCCCAGAGTACGGTTGCCTAGAGTGAATTTCTTTGTCAGTAAGATAAAAAGTTATTCGTTCAAGACTAACTTACTAAAGAAAAAAATAATCAGATAGGAAAAATTTGATTCTTGTTAACTTGTAGAGGTTGGGAACGTCTTCAAGGCAATAATGTGTATAATTACCTGCTACGAAAGAGTTAATTTTTAACAATTTCATGTCTAACTGGCGCCAAAAATCCCCAAAAAAATATTTAGAAACTGAATTATCATTATAATTGTACGGGAGGAATAAAATATAGACAATATTGAAGAGTTACTAAAAAGTAATTTAAAAATTATAGTTACAATCGATAATAATTCAAAGAGATCATGATTAAAAAAAAACTTGGATCAAAATAAAAACAGAAGACAGCATAAAAGGCTTAGGTACCTACTGACTTGAAAAAAAAATCATTATTTAATAAAATTCAATGGTAATTAATAATTCATGTGGAGAAATTTAAGCGTGAGCTGTGTTAAAGAATTTCGCTTCTTAGACACGTTGCCAGATTTCTGACTATTTTTGGACCACTGATCAAAGTTCATACTTGAATATTATAGATCAAAAAATAACTTTTTATTTCAAGTCCATCTCTCAAATAGAAATTTCAGATAAGTCAAAAGGGTTCTGTAGCGTGAATTACACACAATTTCAAGAAATCTAAGCCAAAATATAAATTTAAAAAAAAAAACTCTAGTACAGCAATGCTTTGCTGGAAAACGCAGTTTGCTCCACATTTATGATGAAAGCGATTGATATTTAGTACATAGATAGTGATCGATATTTATATCCATAGAGGTTGTGGAACGATGCAGCAGAGTAATTGTGTAATTGAAATAAATATGTACTCGGAAGTAATGTCTCAGATGTGTGTGTAATTGCAGCAAAGATGTAAATCATGTAAATAGTATGTACAATATGAGATAAACGAGTATGAGTGGAGATGAACGAATGAGCTGTGGAACGAGGTAATAGGGTAGCCGCAAGTAGAAGGGTAAATATATTTAGAGAAAGGTAGTCGAGTATTTGCAGGAAGGTGAGAGGAGGAGAATTGGCGGTCCCAACAATATCAATAGTTATCGATATTTCATTGCTAGTTTCAGGTTAAGAAACTACAAAAAACTATTGATAATTATTCATATCTTTAACAAAAATATCGATCTGATCGATCTATCGATGTTTTATTACTAAAAATTGATTTTCCAGAGATTTTTTGTTTCCAGTTTTCTCGAAAACTATTAAACCGATGAGCACCAAAAATCTTTCAGACCTACTCCCATACGATAGCTATCTTTTGTAAAAATTTCAGCCTTATCTTTTTGGTAGTTTTCTTAAAACCATGAACACAAAGTTTTTTCTATAAATTTTTCTACTTGAGTTTTCTTGGAAACTACTGAATCAATAGGCACCAAACTTTTAAGAAACTTGCACCCACATAAGGAAAGTCTATTGTAAAAAATTCAGCCTGATCTGTTTTGTCATTTTCTCAGAATCCCAGAAAAACGACTCTCCCAGGAATTTTTTGTTTTCCAGTTTTCTCATAAACTAATTAACCGATAGGCAAAAAACTTCTTTGATACCTGCTCTAATATGAGAACTATCTCTTGTAAAAATTTCAGCCCCATCCACTAGGGGCATCAATCGATTTCGCACAATCAAGGCATCGATAGCGTGCCATTTGAAACTATTTAGGTGGAATTAGTTTGTCCACTGAATGCCGTTTTTCATTTCTGGTTTTCTCCATCATCAGTTAGTCTTGATTGAATATCAAATCACGAATACTGTTTCTAATTTTTAATAGGTACTTAGGTAGATACACAGTAGGTACCTGTATGTTCCTTATTTTATAATTATTGTAATTATACTTGTGAACATAATATTAGAAAATTACTTAAAATATCAGCCTAGTATCGATAATCCGGGTGAAACAAATATTGGAAAAACGATTAAAATATTACCCCTCTCTAATGATTGCATATGTATCATAAATACATTAAAAAAAATATTAAACAATTATTTAAAATACTGGCCTGATACAAGTATTGATAATATGGATGAAAAAAATATTGGAAAAGTGACTAAAGTATTAGCGGAGAGTAAGTAATCTATGTGTATTAAATTTATAATTCTCTCGGACTAAAATTGGTTTTCCACGCTGTCTAAGTTTCAATAAATTTATCTGACAGCCAGATTTAAATCTGTGATAAGTTAAACTACCTTTAATGTGTTATATGAAGTTGTGATCTTATGAAACAAAGTTGATACGTTTGAAACTGAGTACTAAAAGTTAAAATGTATAGAGGAACTGGGTTATATTCTTCAGACAGTGGGATCTTCATTATGGCTGGTAGGTGGAGTGTGGTAAATGTTTAGGTGGTGGGATATCATAATTAGTGGGTTGTAGGTGAGCCAGGTTATATTCTTCAGACTGGTGGATCTTAATTAGTGGCTAGTAGGTGGGGTGTGGTATACGCTTAGGTAGTGGAATATCGTAAATGGTGGGTAGTAGCTACAATGTACCTACCAACATACCTATCAATAATTATAAACAGTATTCGTGACTTTATGTTCAACCAAGACTAATTGATGATGGAGAAAAACAGAAACGTTTCTTCTCTTTCTCATCCTTATCAATTTAGTGTAGCTTCCATAACCATTACGGACCAAAGGCAGTTAGAAAATTCGGCATTGTTGAATCCGGATGAATTTATTTTATTTTTGAATACTTTTCCTTTCAGTGATAATGAATCATCTATTCGAATTTCATTTCCACCGGATATTAATCAAAATACGTACCTATTCTTATAGATGCAGAATTATCAATATCTGAAGGTGAGAGGCAAAAAGGAGAAAGTAATATTTCGGAAAAATTGGGTTGAATTTATTTTTTCAATCAGTGATAAAAGCCATTAAAAAAACTGAAGTTTTTTCTAATCCTCACCACACAGACTGAAATAACCAAGGAAATAAAATGTGGCAAATTATTGAAAATAACAGTACAAGAATCAATTTCAAAATTTTAGATAGCACTTTATTAATAGCTTAAAATTTGAAAGTAAGACGTATAATTAATGAAACTTGTAAGGAAACACGGAGACTCGAAAAATTAATTAGAATTTCCGCCACAAATTATTCAGTAGTACAATGAAAATAAATAAATATCCAAAGTTGTCATATAATTATAACGTCTGTTTTTTTCGTTTTTTTTTGCTTAGAAAATAAAAATTCATAAACTAAAAACCAAAAAAAAAAAAAAAAAACCAAAAAAAAAAAAAAACGATTGTATATTGGACCACATGGTAGAAGTGCAACTTGTTCCTTCATTCTCTTAAACCACCTTTTGTGGTCCTAGTGGGAAAAACAATTCATTGAATTAAAAATTTGACCTAAAATTTAGATTCATCACCCCAAAAATTGTATCTAACGATGTATTACTCTAAAATATTATAAAACATTTTCTTAACCCCTTTTTGTGGCCCCAAAGGAACGAACAATTCATTAAATCGAAAATTTGACTCAAAATAAAGATTCAGCTCCCCAAAAAATGAGTCTGACAACGTATCACCTTATAATATTTTAAAACATTTTCTTAACCCACTTTTGTAGCCCTAAAGGGGAGGACAATTCATTGAATCGAAAATATGACCCAAAATTCGTATTCAGCGCCCCAAAAAATTTGTCCGAGGATGTATCACGCTATAAAATGGAAAAAAAATTTTTTTTTTTAATTTGTTCTAAATAAATAAAATAAAATAAAATAAATAAAATAAAATAAAATAAATAAAATAAATAAAAGCCATCCATCCAAATTTGACTGAACTGTTACCGCAATAATATCACCAGAATGACAGAGAAAGCCTTCAATTTTTATAAAGAAAAGAAATTCACGCGCCTCCTCCTATCACTTCACTCAAATTTGAAGGAATTTTTGAGAATTTTAATTAATAAAAGCCATGGAGATACCCTTATAGATTAATATGTCGAAAAGTTGCGGTAAATCGGATTATAATTGACTCTGTGAAAAGGCAGCGCGAAGGGCTATTTTACTTCCTCGGAGACTGCACCTTAACAATCGAAAATATTCGTTCTTACTCGCTTTCCTCCAGTTTATCAATAATAATATCCATGTCCGACGATTGATCATTGCCGAAATCCGATTCCTTACGTAACGCCGCTTGAGAAATATTCAATGGCAACGTGATTTCTTCGGATAATCTCATTTTCGTCCATCCTACGACAAAAAAAAATAATGAAAAATAAATGAAAAAAAAAACCTATACCTATATAATTATATATATTTATAACTTATACATGCCACCTATTGGCTATCAATTGAAGAAATAAATTGCACTGACATGTTTGAAGATCGTTGAAAGCTGTTTGGTTGCTTTTTTTTTTTTTTTTTTTTTTTTGTAACTCCAGCTTCTAAAAGTTTGCATTCCTAACCTTCGAAATAATTCTTTTAATTTTAAATTCGACAAATATTTAGCCTACTGGTAATCGTCGCATCGTACAAAATAAGCCATGGAAAATCTTACTTTTTCAAATTATTCTGAGGGGGAAAAATAAAAACCGGTTAACGATTTCATTGAATAATGTTGTAGGTATAAGAGACGTTACAAACATTACAAAACGTAGTTAAATTATCTCTAATTGCGAGCAGTTTTCGGCTGTATAAAATTAGACTAGACATTCCAAAACTGCAAATAAAAAAATTTGAAAAAAAATTTTTTTTCGCAGTTGGTGTTCGACTGAAAATTTGCAAAAACGAAAAAAAAAAAGACATGGAACACCTACAGGATGTTTTGTTTGTGGTTCACTAAATTTAATTCACAGACAAAAAAAAAATACGAAGAATGGAGAGTCACAAATCAACGAAGATTTATTCTTAAAATTGAAAAAGCTTTAACCAAGTAAGTTACAAAAATTTAGCATTATATCAATGAATATTATGTGACTGAATTTTCAAACACAATAATTTTTTTCGTTTTATGGTAATATGGCACGCAGATCACTTATAAAAAATGTAAAAATTCTGGTTTCTTTAATCATCTATTACAAGCACTAAAGGACTGCAATAACAAAAAAATTCCAATCACAAAACACGAGAAAAATCGCACAACCGTCAACCGTCGTTAAACTGAGTGAACATAAAATGTCGCTCTGAAGAAGATGAATTAATTTATAAAGTGTTCCAACGCAGAATGACAGTCTTCGTAAAAATGTTAATTGTCTAAATTTTTGATCTAGTACATATCACCAAAAAGTACGGAAGAAAACACAGAGAGAGCCTTGTCTCTACCATTTGCGATGAAAGTTTACTATTCTGAGGACATTTTAATTTAAAAATTCAAGAAAGCTGATTTTGCGAAAAATGTTTTGAAATTTCTGAATTAAGTTATAAAAGTATTATACTGCAAAATATAACACCAGCCTGATTTAAAAAAAAAAAAAAAAAAAAAAAAAAAAAAGCTGCATAGATTTATTTAATAAAAGAACAAAAGAAGAATTGAATGTAGCAAGATTTCTGAAAAATTAGGCTTCTTCCAGAGAATTTTCTGCGAAATCAAGAGAAAATGGAGTCGTGCGATGGATTAAAATTAATAATTAAGATAAGCCGAAGCCCAAATAAAGTTGTAAATTATTTTTATGAGTGTAGAGAAGCCCCCTCCTTCAAACTGCTACTGTAGATCATACACCGTCAAGTAGGTAAATAAAAAATAATCAATGAAGATATCTCAACTATCAAGGAGATACGTACTTATACTAAAAGCTTAACAATATGGAATTTACTTCAATACGTCTATTAGACCATGTAGACCTACAGTTTTCCTCACTTGGAACAAAACAGGTCTTCTTCATTTTTGCTCTTTCCTCATTACTTCCACAACCAATTTGAAGAATTAGGCCACTATTTTGAACTTTTACAACCAAATTAAGATTCCCTAGCACTTCTGTAGTAGAAGATACGGAAAAAATGAGAAGTAACATTTTTTTTCCTGATGTTAAGTAGATACTATGGGTTTCCACAGTCACATTAAAATTTTGAAATAAATTTTATGACACACTTTTAGCATACCTAGGTACATGATCGTTGAGAATAAAACATGCATTTATTAATCGTTATTCACTTATCTTAAGCCTTAAAATGTACTATCAACAGTTAAAGTTCGAGGGATTTTTCAGCAAATAACCAGTGCAAAGGAGGGAGAGACTGCATGGTGAAAAGTTTTTCTTTCTTGCAGACTAATATTTGAACGTTCCGTTCGAATTTTATATAATTTCATTTACAATTTTTACGGAAAAGGTAAAACAGACGACACTACGACAGTAAAAAGAAATTATTGCGTATTCTCAACGACGAATAGGAATTAGTGAAAAACATCGATTTTCTAGACTTTACAAGCTGGCAGCTTCCTGAAATTTGAATATACCGCTTTAATAATCTATGATGTTGTTCCTACAGTTTTGATATGTACTTAAGCTACTCTCATTAAACTTTCACATGCTACGTTTTTTAACCGGATGTACCAATCAAAAATTCATCGGATCAAATGGAGAGCATTCACATGATAAGTTAAACTGCCTTCACCCATCCAATGTTGGTATTCTGGATACATTCGGTAAATTCATCGAATGAGTAAAAAAACGAAGCATGTGAAATTAACTTTATGGTCCAATTAGGTGATAGCTCATGATAAAATTTCAAATACTTTTCTCGGCGCACCCTGAATGAAAAATTTAATTACTGTATGGTATTACTTAATATAAGTACAAAAATATAATGAAAAATTACCTACCTGTGTTATCACGTAGGTTACTGGCGTCCTTATGATAATCGAAATGCAAATTTGGAATCAATTTTAATCGCATTCGCGAAAAATTTTCGTGGTGTGATAATTTCCAGTGGACATCTCGTGGACTGTAAAAAGATAAACAAAAAAGAAAGTTCGCATTTTAAAATTCATCATACAGAAATGAGAGATAGATACCTATTTAAGGCAGGAAAAAACAAAACAACAAAATAACCGTACAGTTAAGGATTTTAAATCTGAAAAAAATTTAATTGAATCTGAGGATGATTTTGAAAATGATGCGAATCCAAGGTCGCTCTAGCAGAGCACCATACAAATTCCAATGCCTACATTCACAAATGAATAAGGACAGAAAGAAAGAAGAAAATGTTACCAAGCTTATGAAACGATATATTATGACATTTTTTTCGAACGATGCGTTGGCCTAATTTATTTATTTACGCAGTGAAATAATTTTACACTTTTTAGGATAGTGAGGGGAGAAGAAACTCAAGATCATGAATAATATTTCTCACCCAGAATCGAGTAGATTAATTTTTTTTTCTCCGTTCGATGTTTTAAACTGGCTCGGTTGGTCAGTTTAACATAAGAATTGAGCAAATGAAGAAGAAGAAAAAACAAGCCTATCGAGAAATAGTGTTCATAGATTATTAAGAAATAAATATTGATCCGGTGCTTAATATAATAAATTTATTTAAAACACGATAATTTCTACATTTTTTCTTTTAATTCTGCGGCATTGTTGGTTCGTTGGTGCGATTCGAGTAGGTCGCAAAATTTAATATGATTTCGACACTATCCATAAACTCGTTTTGGCTCCGAGAAATGCAATATAATTTATTCACAAAAGGAATATAAAAATACACTAACATGTAAATGAACATCTTTAAGTTTAGTGACTGAAATCCCCTTATCATTGACTGGCTCAGACTTTTTTTTTTAACTACTAAATTTTTCTATCCAGCGAACGTCTTTTTTGACTGCACCAGTTTAATTCTAATAGTTTATTATTCAGCATCTCAACCGCCTAGTCTTACTAAAATTTCCAATCACAAATGAGTGAATTAAATTGACGAAACTAAAAATGCCACCATTTTAGGTTGAGATAGCGAAGAGAAATCATTTTGAACCAATTATGCAAAAAATACCTCTTTAATGAAATTAAAGTAAAAAAAAATAAAAAAAATAGAAGTAAATAGGCTATCCATGAATTGGAGCACATCTCCCCAAAGAACAATATTAATTCATTTTACCTTTTACCCCTTTTTAACTAACTGAAATTTCCCTTCGTGAGAATACTAAATGAAAATTTTGATCAACATTCTTGGCAAATTTCGGGTATCTATTATACATATATTAACGAGAATAATTAGACAATAGGTACCTCTTTTCACAAAAGTAGATACAAAACACTCCATGAAAAACTTAGTAAGTTCCAATCGTCTTTTATGAAAAATATAAATTCAAATTTCCGGGAAAAATTCCCTAACTTCTTAATTTTGCTGTACTTTGGCTTCATGACTTACACGAGCCATTTGTGGAATATAGTAGGTATACCTAGTGTTTTTGAAAAGTAATAATAAAAAACCTACTAACAGGTATTCAACTTATTTGTTACAAATTTTTCTACGAACCCCAATCATATCAAATAACCCACCTCTATGTACCAGAGAAAGAATGAAGGGGGTGGAGTTACCTTCTGACACAAAACAAAATAAATATAGCGTACCTTAATAGTTTATATTGAAAGCGTAACATGATATTTTCACTTTCTGATTCAAAATAAAATTTCTGCATAAATTGTAAGTCATTTAGAAGCTTTAAATTCAAAACTGAACTTGTTCCGTCCCATTTTTGCAGACAATTCAGTTAGTCTACAAAAACGTGTCGAAAAAATTATAGACAACTATTATTCCTAATTCTCGGAATAATAGCTGTCTATATTTTACCTAGCTTCCCACAGACAAACACCACCAGATATGCTGACAATGATGTGTCATCATATTTGGCGGATGTTCTATGTCACGCCACCTTTTTGGTCGGCCATCTTTTGATTGAAACAAGGGAAATGAAAGTAATGTAATATCTTCATTTCGAAGACATGATCATTCCTAAACCTACAGTCGAGTAGAGACGTTAGGGTCCATACTAGCTGTTATGGACATTAGGTTTCACTAGTATTAAGAAATAGTAATAAGTATAATTCTAAAAGTGTTTTGTAATAATTAAAGTGAAATATTAATAAAAGATAATATTCAGAAATTATCTTATTTGTTGAGGTAATTTAAAAGTATTGAATTACTCTCGCAACAGAACTCCATTATTATTGAGAAAATTCTACATAAAACCTACTTCAATATCTTTTTATCGCCAGTTTTATGAGAAACAAATAATAATTTATGATCAAATTAATTCAAAACTGTATAACAAACTGCGGTGTATGACCATATAATTATTAATAGAGAATTACTTGATAACATTCTACAGATACCTTTAGATTTCGAGGCCATCTTGACTTTTGGATTAAAATTTATCACTCATGGTGGACTTGGAAGTCCAAAGCTCAGCAGAAAGTGATTAAAATTTTAGAAAAACAATAAAATTACCTATTTGATTTAATTGTAGTAACTGAATACCTGTACCTATCAACGAGGGTGACTATTTTCAAATATTTTTTCATCATTAATGAGTGAAAAAATCAGATTGCACTTTAAAGTGAATGAAGTCGGAATTGATCTAATCATAAAACGGAAGTTCTAGGTGTTCAAATGACATAAAACAGCGATGAGCAAAACAGATAATCATGATTTTGGTCTTAGTCTCGTTTTGGCTAACAAGGTTTTTGCTTTTACTGTTGGCGAAATTAAACTTACCACCTACAGTATAAAAAAAAGGAATCAAATAAGCTTATTGGAAATTATTTAAGCAACATAATTCAGCATATTTTGCTACTTTTTCACCTTTCATCAAGTTTTTCTTCTGGTGTTGGTCTTGCACAGTCTAGTCCTGGTCTTGCAAAAATTTTAACTCAGACCAATTTTTTTTCATCAATAGCAGTAATACATTGAATTTAGTAAGCCTAGTTGCATTTATAACAATTTAATCCATTCTAATGTCTGCTACATAAAAACGTGCGCATCAAAAGACGAAGAAACATTATTGTTAGCAATGTTAAAAATGCAACAAAAAGTAAGCTGTTTCAAAATACCTCACGTCAAATGATAAAGCAAACTGGCCGCTTTACGGCAACAGAATGGAATGGATATCGCACGACAATACTTCACTAAAGGATATTTTGATCAACACCATTTCTAGAAAGTTGATAGTTTTGGTGGTGTCAAATGAATGACGTAATATCATTCGAATCTTAATCGAAATTCAAATGGAATTAACGAGGCATCAATACTCGGCACATTAAATAATTGAATTACCATCATTACATACACACAAACGTTTCGCAGATCTGTAGTAACCACAAATGCACGTACCAAGTCTGAATACAACAACAGAATATTAAATGTACAGCACATTTCGAAATCCATTATCAATATATTTCAACGCAAAGTTAGACCTAGGTACATTTGATCAATAAAAATTAAGATTAATAAAAAAGTAGGCCACCTTTCATTATACGAAGGTTTACAGAAAAAAATTTAGGCTACGAATAATGTGTTTGTCTTTGCATCGAATAAGTTTAGTTTTATTTTATTTTTAAATTCAATCTCAGACTTTTATGATTTTCTTTTTTTTTTTTCATATGTTGAAAGTTAATTTCAAAATTTTTCATAGCTGGTCCTTGTGAGCATATGATACGCACGAGTGAACGTAATTTCCACCAACACACTGGAGCCCCTTTACCTAAAAATGTAGTAATTACATTTTCCACCAATGAAATTTTTCGAACTCCCTCAATTCCACCAATATTTATATTTTCCTTTTTGGTCTCAAATTTTACAAAAAACTTTTCCCATTTCCATTTTCGAAAATAATATTTTTAAACTGGGAACAATTCCCATACATTCCTTAAAGTATTCGTCATATTATTTTTCTCCTTGATCTTTGATTCCAATCGTTATATTTCCAAGAAAATTAGTCATTTCTGAGGAACTTTGGGTTGAATATACTATATCAAAAGATTTTTTATAAATAGTATTTTAGTTAATGACGAATAAAGGCGACATTTTCTCTGTTTTAGATCTTCTATCATCTATCGATTGACGTCCAGAATATTCTCTTCTTTATTTTCATATTTTTCCTTTACATTTGAAAATGAGTCAACTCTTTCACTCATCTAAAGAGGATGTAGCTGTCATCTTTTGTAGAAAAATCCCTTTGATCTTTTTCCATCCTTTTCCAACCTATTTGAAAATATAATACTCATTTAGAATTCTCTTTATCTGAAAAGGAATGTCTATTTATACTCTTGGTTTTCCCTAGTTGCGAAATATTCGTCATGGATGCTTTGTTTCTCCAGTTGAGGTATCCTTTAAGATTTTTATTGATTATAAAAAGACACTGTTGCTCACCATTTCTTCACTTCTGTATAGTCTTTGAGTCAAACAATGTTTATTCTGTTTTAAAGTATTCAAGTCATACAGTGGTCACCCAGGCCACGGTCTATTTTTTGGCTCTTTTTGTACTTCAATGGTAAAGGTGTTGAAAGTTGCTTCCACTATCGTATTTTTATGAATGTTTTAATTTTTAATTTTTGAATAAACATATAATTTTTCATTTTTGGTGCTTTTTGTACAATTTTTAAATTAATCCAAAGACTTTTTCTGTTACTTAAGAAAAATAATATTTTTGGTGAGGGAATTTCTTTCCCTAAATTAAATTAAAAATTCTAGAAAGTTTCAAAACCAATAGTTGATGAATTTTTTGAGACAATAAAAACAAAGTAAATTCAGCGAGAACTTTTGAAATAAAATTTTGTAATCCTTGAAAAAGAGGATAAAGTTCGAATACTCTCAAAAATCCTAAAATTTGAGATTGTAACATTCAAAGATTTCCAAGATTGTCGTTATTTAGTTGCAGTGATGTAGATCCATTCTCTGGGGAAACTCTGAATTTGAATACCAAAAATTCTAGAGTTGGTAATTAAAATCAGTTGTCCAAAATCCAGTTGGTTTCAGTCAATGAAAGGTCAGTTTTTGATCAAGTTACAAGTTCCTTCAAGCAGTTCAGTTCCTGTGTTGTGGATCTGGGTCAGCCGAGTAAATAATAATGAGTAGAAAATACATTTGTGCATTTTCTTTAAGATTCCTAAGAAGTAATTTAGTGGTAAGTGATATTACAACCATGTTGTTTGATATTAAATTTGTGGTTTTCTGGTATTTTCTGAGACAGAACACTGTGTCAAAGTGTAGATTTCAAAAATACTGACTTCTTATTTTGCTAATGTCTAAGTTTTTCAGCGAATTTCTTTCTAGATCATCGAAGGCCTGAAGTCCCACTAAATCAACTTACAATTTACTTTCAACGGTACACATCGATGTTACATTCATATTTTACTAGCTATTTGGTTCGAACTTGACACTTTTAATTTCAGATACATGTAGAGCTAGACAGACTGGAAGCAGGGTTATTCCCCTCAGCCCGTACTTTCTGAGAGAACCCTTCTGCGTCATTATGAACTAAAAATGAGACATTACCCTTGTTTTTGAGTCTCAAAAGTGTCGATATAAATATTCTATTACCAATTCGCGGAAGCCCACATCATACTTTTTGCGAAATTCAAACAATGAAAATTATTTTAAAATACACAAATATATACACAACCAGTCGAGTACCTACCAGGAATAAAAATTATAAATCTAATAAATCTAAATACTTCATAAACCTTGAAACAAATTCTTCAACATACAAGGTCCATGAATTTTGATAAATGGCTAAGAATGAAATATTAAGGTAATCAGCAAACCCAAAACAAGAAACATAAGTAGGTACTCAAATAAGAGAGTTCGTAAGATAGAGAGGTAACTCAAGTATACGAGTAAATGTATCAAGAATAAAAAATTAACGAACTTCCTCAGTACGAAATACAAAAAAAATTTTATTACAAACAAAAAAAAAAAAGAATTACACAAACAGTTATTAAACCACACGTAGTCGAAAACGATAAAATAAATCATTTGGAAAGTATCTAATTTGGCAGTACGATCTCTATACGGAAACGATGGCAGGAACGGCTGCTTTGGCAACTGGAGCGGCCACAACGGGCAAATCTTTTTGGACGACAGCATTGAATCCGTTCAGTGGATCTGCATAGTAACTGACAGTTCGGCGGCTACCATCAGCATCAATCAAACTGTATCTACCCTTGACGACTCCACCTTCACGGATCTCTTCTTGGGCTTTTGAGTCGCCGGTCAAAGCATCCTGAATGTTGTAGGCATACTGGTATTGTGGATACGCATCAGGATAGTCGATCTTGGCGGTGGCTACTGGAGCTACAGCTAAGGGAGCCGCTACTGGAGCAGCGAAAGGTGCTGCTCTTACTAACGAGGCAGCTGGAACCGGAGCTGCTCTAAGGATGGGAGAAATGGCCGCAGCAGCTGGCACCGCAGGTACAGCAGCTCGAACACCAGCCGCGGGTACGACTGCAGGAGCTACTGGAGCAAAAGCTCGGTATGGAAGCGCCGAATACGCAGCTGGAACGGGAAACGAGTAAGGATACGCTGGCAAACCAGTATACGCAACTGGAGCCGCTGCTGGAAGAAGACTGGCATGGGCATGGGCGTAGGTGATTGAGGCAAATGCGAGGACGATCTGGAATTTGTAAGTTTTGGTGAGTTATTGTTTCAAATGAGCATAATGAGGAATGAGTGTAGGACAGTCTTACACGGAATGAAAGTAAAAACCAGAACTTCGAATTAAATAGCATTTAAAAAGATAAATATCATTCGTCTTAATAACATTAATTACAAGTTCGACCATTTTGAGGAATTTAATTTTTTCTAAATTTCTCATGAAAACATTTTACTATAAAAAGTACCACAGAATTTTTTTTTTTTGAAAACTAAAATATTTGCCTAAATCAAAACATAATACAACAACGGTAAAAAATTTAATATCGGTACCTATTCATAAAATTTTGTAATACCTACCAAAAACATAAGAATTTCCTCAAACTGTTGATGAACAAAATTTATTCAAGAAAAATTCAAAAGCGAAAAATTGATTTCCATTTTTAATTTCATTTCCCCATAGTAAATTATTCAAAAACGACATATTTCAACTAATGACGGTTGTAGCAGTGAATAAGCTACTTTACAAAATCTCATTCAGGATATGAATATAATTTCATCGCTATTCTTATGACCAAAAAAAAAAAAAAATTAAAAATTTTGAAACATTTCCAATTATAAAATGCTTCCTGAAAATCATGAAATATTTATTCTTCTTTTACCAAACTGTTTTCAGATTGCTTAAAAAATATATTAACTAGTATTTAATTTAGCAGCAAAAAAATAATTCGGAAGAATTTTTTTTATACCTACTTTTTAAATACCTATTAGGGCGAATGAGAAATACCTACAACTATAAAATACAGCGTAACCCCTAGCCTACGTTTAGCATTATTTTTCCTAAAATTGTCTCGCTATTTTTAACGTGCGACAAATGCCCGAAGTTATATGAATTGCAAAATTTTAAATAGACTGATAAATCAAATACCTACTCAGCGAAAAATTTCCAAGTAAAAATTACTGTATAATATATTTACAAAATTAGGCTGTAACGTCGATCCATTATCCGGCCGTAAAAATCTAACAGCTCCTATTTTCTAAGAGAACCGATTATGCAATGTCTCATGTTTCAGATAAATTACTGAATATTTTTCAAACTTCCGTAATGTGAAATAAACGCTATTTCGTGGTCAAAAACAAAATTATTCAAAAAATATGATGATAATTTGATACAAAAAAATTAATTTAATTTATGGCAAATGGAATGCGAATTTTCAACTAAATTAAAATCGTACCGCCGAGCAGGGAGGATGCATTCAAAATTATAAAATTATGATAAATTTAGAGGTCATACTATTAGATTCACGTCAATGTTAGTGATACGCCCAAGATGAAACATAAGCGACGTCAAAAAATAAAATGAAGAAAATAAATTTTAAGGACAGTCTAAAATGAATAAATAGGCTCGTAAGAACTCCTTGTACCAACAACCAATTCTAAAAATTTCAATTGCAATTTATTGATTCTGTAAACGTAAATTCTTAAAATTTTAAGGAAAAATTAGCAAAAGTACTTCGCATTTTACTGAACTGAAAATTTTAATTAAAACTCATCGGATTTTAGGGTAAGATTTCGTCGATATTATTTTCTCATTTATTTAAACGTACATATTAATAAGTTACATAATATTTACGAGAGATTTGATTCGAAAAACCTAGCCTATAATAATGTTTTACTAGAGGGCTTCTTTTTCTTTTTTTTTGAAATATTTTATAAGTATTATTATTCATAGGTTACAGCGATACTAAATCGTTATCAATGAAGGATAAGATGAAATACGAATCCGTTTTGTACCACAAAAATAATATTAAAGCGTTAAATAAAAGAGTAGGTAAGTATGCTTGAACAATGATAGTAGTTGAACTCTTCTAACATGAAAATTAAACATCAACTACAAGAATTGCCAATGATAGTAAAGAAACTGAGAATGTGTTCCTACAGAAAAAATAATATATTTATGGTAAGCTGGATGTTCATTTCTATTCGAAATGTCAAGCCTAAGAGTGGACAAGGTACCTACTAACACTAAACCTATATTATACTCAATGGAAAGTAACTAGAATGAGCTGGATACATCCATTTATATGGAAAATATCCCATTGAACGTCTCATCGAATTGATTTTAGCCAATCAAAATAATACGAGTCGCTGAGCTGTGAAGTACAGAGTGTGTACGAGAGAGGCCTATATTCGTATTGAATGCAGCATTACTACATTACTGACAACATAATAAATGCAGTCATTGCTGAGTGTGAAAGCGAAAGTTCGGTACACAGTGCAGTCATTATCATACATTCAATTTGAATAAATCATCCAAATTTGGTTTCTTCAGCTATATGGCTAAAGCTACGAGTAACGTAATGGAGCCTTCACAAAAACTTCATGAATGCTTCCATAGTTTCCCTAACCTGGCGAGCTCACAAATTATTTACACTCATTCAGTAGGAGGACTACACCCAGCGCCTGTATTTACATTGAGATGGGAAAAATAAATTTGGTGAATAATTTAAATCAAAAGCTTGATAATAATTACATTGACAAAGGAACCTGCACTTTCACTCGTAGCAATGACTGCACTTACTATGTTGTTAATAATGTCACATTGTTGCATTTATATACGAGTATATTCCCTCTCTCGAACACCCTCTGTACTTCGTAAGATTGTTAGTAAGGGCTAGCTCAACTGAATGTAGGGATCAACCAAAAGATCGTTTCCTGTAATGAGATCCCTTGTGTTTCTTTCCTCAAGCCTTTCAAAGACCTTTTGGTTGATTATGGTAGTATTTGTTTGTTTAAAACCGTTGTCTACTACTACGAACATAGCTTATGCACTAATAGTGAGAATATTTGAGTCAAAAGGTGTAGAAGGAGGAACCGTTCTCTCACTAATACTTTTTCCGAAAGAAAATAACAGCTTTGGGAGGGAAGCAATTACCTCATTTACTTATTTAAGTACAGAAAACCACATTTTATTCAATCATTTGTAATTTTTACTTATTTTCTATGAACGAGGTCAGTAAGAGATGACTCTTAGGTAAGTCTGAAACGAGTCAGACTTGCGTAAAAAGTGACATTGGCTCCAGGTTTCGAAAAAAAAAATAGATTCGGATGTACCAATTTAACGTAGTGAAAAAACTGAAAGGTATTAACAATAATAAGTTGAGAGTCCCAGCTATATTTCTCGCATGAGATCAATTCTTTAGGCACATTTTTCAAAGATAAACTGTTAAAACACGAGCTGAATGGCCAAAATACTTGGAAAATTTGTTTTTCTTTTCACTCTGTTCATCTTTCAAATAAAAATATTAAAGCAGCAGAGAAAAATATTCAAAAATTACATAATGAAATTATTATGAAGGTACCGTATTCAAGTGATTTTAACTGCAGTTTCTTAGAATAAAAACAAACTGGAAAGTTAAAAAAATTTTCAGATTTATTGCTCAGTTACAAATTTATTTCAAATGATTATAGTTTGTATCAGATTGACGCATATATTATTTTTATTTCTGAAATGTTTAGATCTGTAATACATTTTTTATAGTTAGTTTAATAATTTTAAAAAAGTATCACCAGCACAGACAGTGAAGATATCTTTAAAAGTCTGGGTGCGACAGAAAAAGGAAAAATTAAATCGCCCGTCACCACCCAATACTCAACCTTGTACAAATACCATTCTACAAATACCCGAGTGCGAAGTTTGTATTTTCAGTATTTGAGAACGATAAAACTCGTGTACATCGAATCACTCAGGTCATTCGGTTAATTATTCATGAATCATGAGATAGGTGTACACACAACTAATCGGAATTTCTACTTATATTAAAAAAATTAACAACAAAAACAAAGCCAAACAGTTAACTTAAGAGTTAATTTCGATTATTCCGATCGTCAACTTTGGCAAAAAATATATTTCGAATCGAAGACATTCTTCAAATATCTTTCATTACGCCACAGACCTTTTATAGCTTGTCATGGAGTAAAATTTTTACGAGTTTCTTCTAATTAATTTAAATATTTTATACCAACAAAAAAAAGTAACTTAGCTTCATACATATTTGAAAAAGAGAGACATTGGCAAAGAACTTTAAAATTAGAGGAGGAAAAAAGGCTCAGATGGATCGTTATAAATTTTTTTAAATGGAAAGTGAAGCATAAAATGTCCAAACTTTGAATACTTCAAGTCCAAGTTTTTTGACAAAATATGTCAACATGAAAAGTAAATGCACTCGGTTTACTTAATTGACATTAGCTGTTTTATGAGCGAAAGTGGTTCATTAGCATTTTTTAAAAGGCAATAGAGCTGTTTGATATAGCGAAAGATATCCTTAATTCTAGATTCTTCTATTGAAAGAGATCCTGAATAAATTTAAAAGGGTGATATCCAAGCAGTCACGAAGCCAGAACAAGAAAAACATTAGGTATTAGGCCTACTGTGGCTTAAGAAATAGAGAAAGCTTAGCTTTTATACATTTTCTCGATTATCAAAATATTTATTAGGTACTTCTTACTTTGTCTATCAAATTTATATTTCTTTACCACAAATACACCATTGAGAATTCGAATGTTGATCATTAAGACGAATGATAGCAAACACGGTCTAAATCAAATCTTTCACAGAGATACTAAGTATCTTGGTGAATTAATTTTCAAAATTGACTATTTTTTCGAGGGCCCATATAACAATTGGCGATAAAATAAAAATACGTATTCATACTTACCATTTTGTACATCATGTTGGTGGGTTTTGTGTCGCCGACAACAGGTAATAAATAAAAAAAACTGAACAACTATACCTAAATATAGCGAGAACACTGATTGTCTCAATCTATAAATTTCACTCTAATAAATACCACATGTATTGTGTCCCACTCCCCCAATTACATTTGTCGTAGCCAAAACATATCAAACTTAATCATAAATTCAATAAGCGTCCAAAAAATTAATTAAAAATACGAACGAGACGTCACGATACCATATGTTCATAAATCTCCGACGAAAATCGAACAGAAAAGTTTCTTGTCCCCTGCGAATGCAAAAAGTATTGTACCAATTTCAACCCAATTTTTGCGATTAATTTTCCAAAGCGGAGGCTAAAATGTCTTGATGTAATAATATTTTAATCTTTCTTTTGAAATCATTATTTGATCATCGTCTAAATTTTTAAGTTTTGAAAAACTTTTTTTCAGTTATGATTTCAAACAGGAATTTGTTAGCAACCTCAAAGATTTATCTATTTGAAACAGAATATATCTTTATATTTTACCCCACAAGTTTGAATAAACGTTCCCAATTTTTAAGCAGGTTTTCTCTTGTCAAAATCAGCGGGTTTAAATTTAATTTGAACTCTCCTGGCCTCCTTACGAGTTCTTTCAACTCATAAATAATAACGCACATTTAAAACACGATAAATTCAGCAAATTATAAAGTCTTCGAAGAAAATTCCATCATCAATACTTTCATTTTTCTGAAAACTTGAAAGACAATATGCCTACTGATAATCTCACCAACACATGCAAAAGATAGAAAAACGAAACCTTTTATACATACACTCAGGCAAATTAATTTTAACTTGTAAGGCTGATCAAAAGCAAAAATTATCAAGTATGATGAAAACAAAATGAAGGTCTTGATATTTAGGATAGCCCATAAACACTAAAAAAGAGTTATTTTATCTCAGCCTAAATTCAGCGTTAAAATTTAGAAATGATTAAGTTCTAGTTATGACAACTTATTATACCTGTATGAAAATAGATGAATAATGACAATTTTCGTTTGATTTTAAGAACTTAAATAAACTAATCGAAATCCATGTGATTAGATAATAACCATCGATTGTTATATTCCGATCAACATGCCATTACCCACCTCCTATCAACCTCCATACACTGAACCATATGATTAGAAATAGAGGCAGAATTTTGTTAAAATAACATTAATGTTGGAATATAAAAAGTTGGATTATTTTAATCACGCTTGAGCTCGCTAGAAGATTGAGAACTAGGTTGACTTCCAAAATTGCAAAAGAATAGTGAATTTCTGAGAAGGTAGGTAATAATAAAGCTGAAAATACATAAATAAATCTACACTCATATCAATGCCGTCTGGTTTTTCATCGTTTTCCCAAAAAGTGTTTAAATATAATTATGTGGGAGATAAAGAAAAAATTGACCGATTTGCTACGCGGGATTATCCTGAGGAATGTAGAGACAGAGAGTGTTGAGGACAGAAAAGCATACAAATATTATCCGGAAACAGTAGAAATTCCAAACATATCATCAATGTAGCAAGAGAGAATTACGTACACTGTAAACAGATGAGTTCGCAATCTAAAGAAGTTTGTCCTCTAAAGTAAAAAAGATGGTAGAAGGACGAAAGGTTGATCCCGCAATAACCAAGTAAATTAAAAGAGAAAACTCAAATTAACAAATTGAGTCAATTAAACTAAAAATTAGTAATGTAGAATGTCAAAAACGAGACACAAAACTTACAACCATGACGAAAAAGACAGTTGATAACTATGATGACTGATGATTATGACGTTCAAAAGAGACTTAAATCAAACTTGAGACTCGTTTTATTTAAGGAGAATCTAAAATTCAATATTTGTTCGAGCATAAAAACAATTTTAAATTTTAAACTACCGGGCAGCACTTTAATATATTATGCAGGACCTTTTTGAAGCCCCTGTACGAGATGTGATCAAACGCCAGTCGTGGATTCCCTTAATCCGTCACATTTTTAATGCCATAGCCTACGCAACCTTGCTATAATTATAATTCTAGGTGGGTTAGAAATTATGCCGATAGTATCAGTGTGCGTGTATTATATTTGTTTTACTTTACCATTTTCGTATTTTAACTTACGTTTATTACGCAATTATGATTATATCAGGCTGTTGTACTAACGATAAATGCAAGTAATTTTTTTTTTTCTATATACCTAGGTACGTTTATGCCCAACATGGGACGGAAACTGATTTTGGCTGGAATTCAATGGAGGTATAATAAATTAAATCGAAGGCAAATGACCAGACTCAAATGGTCATACGTCGACAATATGTAGCAGTCGCGTGAAGAAGACGATTTTAAAATTAGTACAAACGAATTTAGAGTTCAGGTTAAGATTAGGTTTTGCCTATGACTGTATAGTACTGGACCAGAAAAGCTCCATAATACCAATGTAATTTTTGACGTCAAGACATAACGCCGAAAAAGTTGACAACCCTAGTGTACCTTCAGCGCATTTTCGACGTTTTGCTTGAGTTCACCAATTTAGAATACATCTGATAAAGACATTTCAAATTCACAAGGATAGCGTACATAAACATAAGGTAAAGTAAGTCAAAAGGTACGCAGTGGTTTCCTATTTAGCGCCGGCATGACTAATTAGAAATCATCTTTCTTTACTGGTCCAGTACTATATAGTCAAACGGTTTTGCAAATCATCGTCATAAGTAAAATGTTTGATGAAGTAGTGCAGAAAATTTGATGATATTCAGTAATCTAAGCATTACGAATTTCCGTTTCTAACCTCAACAAATAACCACGCGAAGTGAGTGTTTCACGCGAATTTTATTGATGAATGAATAACAATTTATATGATGTAAATTATGTTTCTTTTACAGATTAGACAATATTGCCAGACGGTCCTTCATGAGTCAAACAGAATCCAAACAGTGTCTTGAGTTTTTCAATATTATGTACCAACCCTCGTTCAAAGAGGTTTATGACATTCGACCAAGTACCTAAAATAAGACATCAAAAGACAATTCAGTATCGTAACTATTTCGGAAACAAGCACTATTAAGATCGAGGTTCATCTCTACCAAGAGCCTGATAATAAATAGAACATGTTGATATAAATGGTAATATAGTACACTAATAACTAGGAAGATGATTGTTCAACAATTAGCTTATATACGAGCATTGCACTTTATATGTTGAGCTTCTTCAGCGACTTTCCTCAAGCAGATTTGGGCACGAATCCACAAAAATGGATTCGAATACGAATCCGCATTTTTCTGGGGATTCGAATATAATTCGATTCATTATAACTTTTTTTTGGATTCGAATCCACGAATCTGATTGCTCAATTCATTGGGTATTTTTTTTATTGCAATGATCTAAAATAGAAACTACTCTGAGAAAAAATCGAATTTCATCGATCTCACATTCAGAATTGAATACACATTTTGTTTTTTCAAAAAGTTTGAAAATTTAAACAAGTCGAAATGATTTTTAATTCTGATTCTTTGAAACAAAATTTTTGATCCTTGAAAAATCATTTAAAAATTTCGGATCCGTCAAATCTGTCAAACAGAATCGAAGAAAGTTCACGAATCCAGTATCTTTTTTGGATTTGAATCACTGATAAGAATCAAATTTGTCAAAGTGGATTTGAACAGATTTGCCGAATCACAAAAACTGATTCGAATCATGCTCAACCATCTTCTCATGCAATCACGACAAGAGGTTCTGACAGAAGTAAGAACCTATCTGCGCTAAACTTAACAAGAAATAGATTTAACCTTACAAAATGCATCACCTCGAAAAATTACAAAAACAATAATTAAATTGATACTTGAGATAATTCATATAACCCCCGCGATATCGAAGAACCCATCGTATCGCTGCGGGGGCGTTAATAGAACTCTTCCAAATTTAGGTTAGGAGAATTGGGTAAGAAAAAAATCAACTTAGATCAAAATTGTGTTTTCCAAAAATTCGAATTTTGTTAGCCTAGTGCAACCATTAAAACGAAAATATCGAAAGTCTTCATGAAAATCCGGAATACTACTGATCTGCGCTACTTCCTAATCGCATTAATATTTCACATTCTCAAAATTTTTTTTTAAATTTTTTAAACGTTTTCCTTTGAGAAACCTTGCAATTAAGGCAGCAACCGGGTGACACAATAATCTGTTATTATGACTAGTTAATAGGCCTAATACTATCAGGGTTGGCAACTTTGGCAGATAATAAACTTTTTTTTTCAATGCTCCCAGTCCATTTGCCAAAATTTGCCACTTCTAAATTTTTTCTCATATTCAAAAAGGTCCCCGGTAGTGTTTCATGTTCGACTGCTCTCTCATTCCACCCTCTACACTGGTAATATCGACAACACTGATGAAATACCGACACTGGTACTTCCATTTTTTTGTAACGGCCGTGTGTCTAAATACCGGAATGCCGGTATAATACCTGTTAGTTGGTATTGATGAAGTTTTAGTCCGCTCAGATTAGGTATATAACATCTGAAAACGAATTACCAATTTTTGAGATGGACGGATCGAGTTAAATATGAATGGACAACTTTATCCGAAAAAATTTACCAGGAAAACACACACGCGTACGCATTGACAAAAATTACGAACCGTTAAAACGGGACTGACTGAGTGAAGGTCACATCATGGCTCACACTCGTATTTGCACGATATGGATCAATTTCAATAGTAACCGCCAAAATCAAGGACGTAGAAATTTCTCGATTTGCGTTATGTTATAACTGAAGACGTAAAGCCCGTACAGGCATGGGAAAAGAGGGGAGAAAAGAGGGGGAAAAAGGGCGTACCCCTATCAACAAATTCGTTTTTTTCTACTATCATCATCGCAGACAGTAGTTACCGCCCACCATTTTCCTTCGTAAGTTTATACTTAATGATATTCTATAATCTTCGCATGTCAACGAGTATAGGTACCAGTTAGAAGGGTGCGGTTTGAAGTGAGAAATTATAAGCATACCTCCAAAGGTGGTAAAGATAATTTTTGAATTATAATATTTTATTCAAATTTTTCTTTTTTAAAACCGACTGTCGCGGAAATAGTTCTCTAAAATGGAGGGCCTTTTGTGGGACCCATCGTGTTCAGACCGAACTATAACTCTTCAGGAGATTGGTTTTTATTGAGCCTCTTGAAATCTCAATTACCTAGTACATGCTCATTTTATACAAGATACTTGCAAGTGTGATATAAATTTTATAGCAAAAAGAGACTCCCACGTACCTTAAGCATGTATAATATATTATACACCCTGCAAAAGATGTCAGTTAGAAAATGACACTGAACGAAAATTTGAAGTAAACTTAGCGTCAGCAAACGTTAATTGTTATAAAAACTGTTTCGACCGAAATTATTTCAAACCGGCTCACCAAATTAGGATAGAGAGATACGACAAATTTTTAAATTTTACGTTAGAGAGAGAAGAATTTAATTTTTCAATGAAAAATCACCCACAGAACATTCTTTCCAAAAAACATGCACGAACTCTTGAATTAGGTACTCTTCAATTCTTGGACAACATTTCAGAGAGAATTTGCGACCGCTAACAAAATGCCAACTGCCATCTTTTACTGAGCGTAAAATATAATTATAGTCTCTCACAACTGTTGATCATATACATGAAAACAATCGAAACTTTTTTTATTCCTTTCAGGAAATATGGATCCATTCTACAATAGCTTCCCAGAATGGTAAAATACGCTTCTACATCTTTCTCCCTTTCAGTTAGGTCTTACAGTGACCAATAAATATGTAGAAGCCTTAACGCATAAATGCATAATTAGGTCGTTCTTCGACTATCTAAGATTATTGAACTACTATAGTATAGAACAGAACAGAATATAAAGTAGACCATCAAATACATATGAGACGGTGTCCACCAAAAATTGTTACGCGAATACAAACGTAAAACATTCATCATGAAATTGTTGCCTCGGCAGCATGTCAAAGTAATTTACATTTATTAGCACGATTTACGTCATTAACGTGAAAAAAGGTGTCGTGAAAGAAAAATAGAGAAAAATTTACGCCAAAATTATCATAAACCAACTAACCACTTGCCAAAAATTATTATGTAACGTTCTTTTTTTCCAAAAACTGATCTCTACCTGTGGATACAGTAATGATGCGGGGAAAAAAGTATGTGTCAAAATTATTCTTGACAAAAAAAAAAAAAAAAAAAAAAATGTTTTCATCAACTCCAAAGAAAATAATATTGTGAGAGAACAAAAAATTTATAGATGTTCGGTATTTAGTCACTCTAGAAAACTGTACCTACTTATTCAATTGGCAAAAATTGTAGGCTTTGCCAATATACGGTAATTCTGGACCAATTTGAAGGAAAAAAGTTAGGATTATTAAAATTGGTTGTATTTTTTTGTAAACATTCGATAGCACACATCTTCCAACTTTTGAAACAAAAAAATAATAATAATGATAATTTGTCAGTATAGCCAAATAAAAAATTCAATTAAATAGGATAAGAATCAAGAATATCTATTTTTCAAATTTATTCCATGAAGCCTATTCTGTATAATTTGGCAAATACATAACAACGTAAAATGTATTCCTTGGAATCATTAAAAAAATTAATGTTTGCGTTGGCATTTTACATCATTCAAGAAATTCCAAATTTTATCTTACTCATTTTTCAAACTATCGTGAGACTTAAATGAATTTTAAAGTTATTCGATAAAAACGTGCTAAATTTTATTCACTTTTAACAGCATTGGAAATCAGCAGTTAGTGAATCTAAACAGAAATTGTATCGGATATTCACCTTTTGAAGGTCGCATATATTACTACTCATACTAATAAGCAACTTTTGGAACTTTCTGGCGCCATCAAATAGAGAAAATTGAAGCAAACAAGATTTGTTTATTTATGATTTCTGAGAAGTTTTGATCCAATGAAGGTGAGAGTTCATGAAGGAAAAAATTTCAGGCAGTTAGAATCGAAAATATGTTACATAACTGAATACACAAAATTAAGAGTAGGCCTATAGTATTTATTTCATGAAAATGAACAAATTAATTGAAACGCAAGAGTTTTTACTTGTATAATACAGAAAAATTGAATTTCAAACCTTCGAACACGAAATATGCTTAATACCTTATTCAGAGAAAGAAAGAAAAAAAAAATATTGGCGAGAAGTCAAGCCAAATACAGTCAATGTGGAGTTAGAGAAGGGGGTATGATACGAAAAACATATACGGATAGGATTTTTTGAGGAATCACGCGAAAAAATCCAAGTAGTACCTATATATACAGAAAAGAATGATATTTTGGCATAAATCATGAACTTTCACAATTGTTACAACTCTTCAGTATTCAAAATTTAGTGTTCCCGCCCTACCTTATGTATATAGTTTAATGTAAAATGATTACGAATTGTATTGAAATTACTGTAAAATATTTTTCCACAAAAGCCTCACCAAAAATCAGGTTTTCTTTCATAATCAGAGCACCAGACTTCGTTTGCTCCTCTTTCTCTCCCTTTCAAGTTCCAATGTTTTCATCGTAAAAACTTTTTTCACAATAGACACCTTTTTTTCATTTTTTGAGTACGTATTCAAAATTTATAAAAATAAAATTCTGCTTCAATATTTGAGAGGAATAAAATTTTCATTTAACATGAACTGGTTGTCGTAAATTCTCAAATTGTTTCCTTGAAAAAATCTTAAGACATCAAAACACAGCGTGCAAAATACTTCGAAATCAAAATTCCAATTATTTGTCAACGTTCACCTCACGTTTTCGAAGACATGAACTAATGCGTCCTTGAATTAACTCGTATAGGCCATTATACACAGACAGAAACTGAACAAAGGTTTAACTACTGACATTTACAACAAAGTTAACATCAAAAATTCACATGTCAGACTGGAAAAAAAATCTTTATTTTTAATTAGAAACTTTTTTAGAATTAAATTAAAAGATTTCCTTCAAAACAGTTACTGAGACGCAGTGGCTTCGAAGGATAAAATTAAAAAATTTTTGCTTTATAACAAAACTTTTCAGGACGGTGATAGTACCAAATATTTCGTCAGGAAATACGTTAGCTGATTCCCTACAGGGTCAATTTCAACAAGCTTACAGACCAGATAATTTCTTTCATCAGCTGTTTGAATAAAATCTAAAGAAAGCTGTTACAGATTCAAAATAAAACAAATCTATAGTAATTTGCAGTTTTACAGGAAGTGATGTGAAGGTAGGTAATTAATACAATTCGAGAAAAAAAATACCTATATAAAAAAATCGTTTTGTTAAAAAATGTACTCAGGCCTACTCACAACAAATTAGTAGGTATTAAAATTAAAGAAAAACAAACTATTAAAATGAAAAAAAAAAAAAAGTGAAAGGAAAAAATACGTAAGTAAATCTGGTCGATTTCTCTGATGAAAAAACACAAACCCAATTTGCAATGAAAATTCACTAAAAATGGATGATAAATTCGTAGGCAAAGAGTAAATTTGAAATTTGAAAAGTTGTATCAGTCATTTGAAGATTATAATTCAACCCATGGTCAGCGGTGAATCAATCAAATTATTTGATAAAGAACCAATTACAAACATTTGGTGATGTTTTTCTCAAGTGGGTCAGACGCAAAAATGACACTGTAAATCAGATAAAAGCCTATTCATTGAAATTAAAATAGCAACAAAAAAGTAATTATATTCTTCTGAATAAAAAGTAAATAAGATAAAGTCAAGAGGTCAACTTATTTGATCCGATTTTGAATCAATTTATCGAGTAAAAGATACAACATTTTTTAATAAAGATCGATGCGGTATTTTGGCAAATCGATGGAAAATTCATTATGAAGCTTAAACATTAGTCATCACATCATCACGTTATCACGTTACCAAAGAATAACAAATTTTTTGAAAATGGATTTTCTGTGCCATATAGAAAGTAATTCAAAGAGTATTCGATATCGTAAAATTACACAAGAATTATTAAATCCAACGCTAACCATAGGATAGTAGCAAGTCGCATACATTTGTTGTCTAAACTAAAACAGATTCACACACAAACACGTGCATGCGTGTGTATACTTAAGTAGTGTTAATTTGGCAAGAAAATAAAGCATTAATTTCCATTGATACAGGTTCCGAGGCATAAAATTCAATCATGATCACGACCGAAGTTGTAAGGTCAGAATAGTTGAACAAGTTTTCATAGGCCACTGTGTGTTATTTAAAAAACCACGCAAGCAAACTTTTGACATTATTTATAAAATAAACAATAATTTCCAAACACTGAAACAAAATACTGAGTTACAGGCGTAATGCTGACCTACCAAATTTTTTATTATTCCTCTAACAATACGACAATGGATTGATAACGTTCAATCTTATCATTCAACGATAAAAAGGATAGCAAAGAACAATAATGAAGGTAGCCTACCCATCAATATTTCAAAGAAAAAGAATAAAAAAAAAAGTAGAACCATAAAAATGAAGAGAAAAAAACGAAAAATTGGCAGCAATATCAAAAGAAATGAGAAAGAAAAATTTCTGAAATCAAGGTGTTCGGAGAAAAAAAATCTGTTGCGTAATCTCAAAGAACTCAACCTATATATTATTTTTTTCTTTTTGGCTGAACGACCTTTATATTAATTCGGAACAGAAAAAAAAAATTAAATGTCAAGTTATACCGTGTCCCCGCACTCTCTGATGACAAGATCAAGAAGGAATGTTTCAAGCAATCATCAATTTCCGACTCACATTTTCAAATCATTAAACGAGGATACAAAAGGTGGTAACAAGATTTGAAAAAACCATTTTTAATTAATAGACACACACATCTCGTATTTTTACTGCAGCTAACAAATGAAAATTTCATTTATTTCCCCTTCATTTTAAATACTCTTGAACAATAATCGCTGCTAATATGAAAAAGATAGAAAATGGGTTAAAAAAACAAAAAAGTTGGATTGTGTATTCATAGGCAAAAGTGGCCAAAATATGGAAAAATAAATGGCAAAGTACTAAGGATAATTTATGTCGTAAAAATGTCGTCTTTTTCCTTGCAATACTTGATTTGTACGAATTTTTGCATATTTTTTAACTCTGTTTACGATGTAAGTCGTCAGAATATCCAACTGTCGTAATTTTTCTAATAAGTCACACATTCGAATTTTAGAATCTGAAGAAATGGGAATTCGCTCACTGACTACCATACTGTATGTAAATAAAATATAGCTAAAGAAAAATCAGTGACCTTTTTATGGAAATCAGTATTCTTTCACTGAATATCAAAGGATATTCGATGATTTCAAAAAGGTTGATATTCTCTGTTTTCTCAATGATTGATATACTGGATATCATTCATTCGAAATAGAGAGAAGTGACTCATTGATTTTGAACGGGGAAAAAGTTCAAGATATTTATGTGGAAACTTTTTTATTTTTCATTTTTTTGCTTTTAAATCATCAAATAAGGAATGTAATAAGAAGACAAAATGTAAACCATCAATTAAGTTTTTTTGTTCTTATCAAAGTTAATATGAGACCGGGGTGTATATAAAGGGAAAATCCTAAAAGTTTGGATTCTTCTTCAGCTTGGAAAAAAAAAGTTTAACTTGTTGAAAAAAAAAAGGGTATTTTGGTGGTGATGGTATTGAGACATGGATGAATTCGGAAGGGAAAACTGAGATTTAAACGCTCCCCTTTATTATTGAGTTATCTACGCACTTGAAACATAATGTCTTGAACATTTCATTTATTGCTAAAGGAAATTTTTGAACACTATAAAGAGATTTTGAAACAATATTATACAGTTTTGTTGTGTGAAATAAACATACTTATCAATTTCCAGGAACTGGTATACTCGAGAAAAAAAATAAACAGATTTTACAAGAAGTTCCACAGGTAGACAGGCATTTACCCGTTCTCTGTAACTTTTATTACAAAATTCAGGTACCAAAAAACGATAGGCTACTGTTTTGGATTTTCATGAGTTCATTGAAGTTGGAATTTTAACTTCAAACAAAATTTACAACGAAAAAAACAACAAAAAAAACAATGAAACAAGAAGTGAAGGTCAGATGATGATAAGAATTTCAAACAGAACAAACAGCTTTCTCTTCATGTGCTTGGTCTCAAATTAAAAAGTTTATAACTTCAGAGAAAAATTTTTAATTCTCTATTTCCAAATGAAAAAAGAATAGGAGTTTAACTGAAGTTGAAATTTTCACTAGATTCTGTCTAATATGCAACGTCTTTGACGATTTTGTTCAATTCACTGCTTTTAATGCTGTTATTAAGATACATATGGCTACTTCTATAAAAGTGAAACTATCGAGCAGTCAGTCATTAGAAGGGAAATTAAAACATAGCTCTACAAAATATCTCTACACTCATCGACTTTAAGTACATAAGAACGAAAATGTTCAAGTTTTTTGAAACATTTTCTAATGAAGAACTCATTCCACGTTGATGTTCGTTTGCATTTTAAATACAAGTACCAACAAGTGGTGCACACCGCACAACAGCCTATGGATGCGTCAAAAGATACAACGAAAAACAAAGTAATTTTTTTTTAAGTGACTTTATTCCAGAACGAATACAATCACTTGGTTAACTTATAGCTAAGAACTAGACATCACATTTTTAGTAGTACTTCAGAGTTGGTGGATGGGCAGAGAAACCAACTGGGGCATGGTAAGCAACTGGTGCGTGGTAGGCAATTGGAGCGTGGTACACTGGGGCAAGTGGGGCGTGGTAGGCAACTGGAGCATGATAGGCAATTGGAGCGTGGTATACTGGGGCAAGTGGGGCGTGGTAGGCAACTGGAGCGTGATAGACTGGGGCAACTGGAGCATGATAGACTGCTGGAGCAACGTATTTGACTGGGGCAGCAGCTACAACTGGAGCAGTACCGGCCGACTTGGTGACTTGGGCTTGGAAACCATTGACTGGGTCGGCGTTGTAGTTGACGGTACGAGTGGTGCCATCGGGTTCAGCCACAGAGTAGGTTCCAGTGACGGTGTCTCCGGTGCGAGATTCGGATTGAGATTTGGTATCGCCAGTTTGTGGGTCAGCTACGTGGTATTCAAAATTGTAATTTGGGTTAGCGTCGTATTGTGGTGGTTGTTGGGCCTGAACGAAAGCGACCAAGGCAAGGGCGACTAAGGTCTGAAAACGTAAATGAAAGAAACGCAGGAGAGTTAGATTACATAAGTTTGATGACCGAGATTGGACGATCCAGCACTCAAGTAAGGGGTAAATTTTCAAAGAAAATAAGAGAATTTTCGCTATCATTTTCTTATTGATTTGGAATTAGAAATCAGAATTATAGGAAAGAGGAATCGATGGTATTTAGGTGGAATTTGCGTTTAATTTTTTCAACTTCTCTACACAGTAAAAGAGTAAGTATGTACCTCACAAAAAATTTGAATTTTATGAAAAGCGATAATTTTGTTTCAATATTTACAGCCACAATCGAAGCAAAAAGTAGAGAAATAATGTAGAGAAACATCGAATTTTTTCTTTTTTCTTAACCAAATATGTAATTTATGGATCGTAGAAATCATAAGAGCGCCAGATAATTTACACTAAAATGACGTGAGATGATTCCCACAAATAATTTAAGAAAAAATTAATAGCTATAGTTCCGTTAAGTGAAACTGGTTCCAAATGATATTTAGTCGTTTTAGTTCGTATAAAACTATAAGAAAATAATTATAATAAAATAAAAGACAGAAATCAGCTCAGAAAAGTACTGCTGGATTTAAATCTCGTCTTTAATTTGTGAGAATTGGGCAACAGGTGAAGTAGTGTGAAAGAACAATTTGTGCATCGAAGAAATTACTCTACGAGTTGATGAACTAAATCGCAAAGTTTATACTTCGGATTAAAGGAAAATAATACTTTATTGGAACACTTCTTCGAATACGAAATACGTACTCAGTAACCAAAAAACTAATTTTTATAACTCGTTAAGGCAAAAACAAAAAATTAGGTATCTCATTTTTTGTGTGGAACTCGTAGAGAAATATCTGTACTAGAACTGAATGCGCAAATCGAACGAAATTTTCGGAACACTATACGACAAAACTATGGATAACCTTTGCACGAAATAATAACTGGAGTAAGCACATTACCGCACATTTTTACACAAAATAGTTAAAAAAATATAAAAAAAATACTAAATATTAATATAAAACACTTACTTTGCTGTACATGTTGATTTTGTTTAGTTTTTTAAAAATTTTGAATGCTCACACAACAGTAACTGCTGACTGAATGATTATTCCAGGCATGGTCCAGCATATTTGTACTAAAGTTTTAGACTAAAAATTTGCTCACAAACCCCCACCATCCGACATAAGTACGAATTTAGATTACTCATTTAAAAAAAATAAAAAATAAAATAAAAATATTAAAATCGTAAGGCGGACGCAGCATCGTAGCCCTGTGTTGGGATGCGTTAAGGCAATTGAGAGAGAGCGCGGATTTGATGATTGAAACTGGATAACCTTCGCACTTTCAAAACTATAAGTTATGCATACGAGATTACCAGAAAATAAATTTGAAAAAAAAAATTGGGGGAAAAAGCCAAGTAGGTGTAGTGCCTTGCCTAATCTTAATTTTAGAATCTGTCACTCATATTTGAATTTCAATAAAATACGAGTAATTGATCTATAGGTAAGTAAATTGTTGCACCGTTGTAAAATGTAACTTAGTTAATAAAAAAATAAAATAAACAAAAAACCAAAAAAAAAAAACCACACACAAGTAAATTAATAAAATTGTGACTAAATGGACTTTCCAAAAACTTTGGATCAAAATATATCTTTCAACATCTAAATGGTTTCGTTTCACACAATTAATTTTCAGAGAAGAGAATAAGATTTGTATGGACAAATTTCACGAAATCCTACTTTTTTTCTTTTTTTCCATCGATAGTCATCTTATTCAATTCTCTCAGAAGTCATCGGAAAAAATTATTTCATTTAAATTTTTATTTCGGGTTGTAGAATGATTCTTAAAAATTTTTCAGATACGTACTGATTTACTAATTACAAAGAAAATGTAGGTACATCAAAATCTAGAAAATTAATTTTTCCATCGAGCCTTCACAAAAATCAAAACTAATTAAAAACTAGTGCAAAAATCTCACAATAATGATTTAGTACTATTATGTTTACATGACTACTAACGTTCTTCCTTTTGGAGACTTTTTTTTCTTTTAGTAACACTAGTAGAATTTCACTGAAAATGTGAAAAATCATTTATTTTGTCATGCACATGGTATTAAATGTTGAAAATAATCGCATTAAACAATTATAAAAAAAAATTAAAATATCACCCAATCATCTTCCTTTTCGTTTTGAAAAAAATTTTATTGTAAATATTTCTTCACTGAACTACACTCTCAAAAAAACTAGGCATTCAACGGTGGTGGCTTACAGTTCGAATTATCAAATAAACCAAAAGAAGAGCATTTCTTTCGAAAATTTTCATTTAGAGATATGGAAAAAAAAATTTTTCATCTCTTCTCCTACCTTTCTGTAACTAAAAATTACTTAAGTAATCGGAAAAATCAATTTTCTGATACATCGATTTCATTTTTTCAAAAAGATCATGGTCGCGTCATACGGATAATACTTTTTAGGAAATATTTACATCCCTAACGAAAACCTTCAAAACAGCTGGCAGTGACAGTTTTCTATTTTCACAAGCATAACATCCCACCATCGTCTCGTTCATTCGCTCTTTTGGCAGGTTTTAAAAAAACCACACTATTTTTTTTAAATTTTCTATAACTTCTAATATTCAAGACGAATTACATGGTTTGCGATTTAAAAATCGATGAACTCACGAGTAGTCGACAAGAAATAAGTGACATTACTGCATCAGTCAGTAACTAGTTGTAAAATACATCGATGTGACACTTTATTCGCCAGTTGTCAAACTCAAAATTTGTCGATAAAAATCTTTACCAATATACTATTTGTGGTTTTTAGAAGCTCACGCAAACTGAAATCTCAACAATGTTTTAAAATTATTGTGTTTTCCAAAAACGTAAAAAAGTATAAGAATGACGTTGCGGTAGTTGAGTTCAACCAGTTCTGAGGAAAACCATATGAGTGGAAAAGTTTCCCTACAAATTGAATTATGTATACCTCGGTTTTGATTATAATTAAAAAAATTATTCGTCCATTAAATATTTACCAGCAGAAAGAAATAATTACAAATGTAAATAGTATGGCTTCAATAATTGAATTTATGAATCAAAATAACTGGAATAACAGTGCTTTGATATACAAATAGACGGATTTCGCATTTTTAAATCGCTTTTATTCAAAAATTCTACAAATAGAACGAGTTCCAAATCCACAATTAATGTATAGTCAAGGCGTAAACATATTTTTTCTTAATTGCACTCCGGTTTCTTTCAAAAAAATACACTTCATTTATTCAAATTCAATATAAATTCAAAATAGGCAATGGTAAATGAAAAATTAACATTAAGTACGTCAGGGTAAAAATTATTGTTCGATTCTCGAGTTCCCAAAGAGTTCGAAAAATCATACAGAGAATATATTAATATTTTTATAGTTAAAACTCACAAATTTTATAGTTATCATAATAGTGTGTGAGACTGTACTCGAAAGATATCCTTTGATTCATATTTTGAAGATGGCTAATTTCCTCAAATTCCTCAGTAATCTTTTTTTTTATTGGTGTATCAATGGCAGCGCATTTTTGTGACATGGTAGTATATTTCAAGTGCTTCACCAACACAGGAGGCGAAACTTTTGAAAAAAATCAATTTTATAATCGGCATATGGAAAAGAAAGAGGTCGTTCAAAAATACTAAAATAATTAAAAATTTGTCAAAGTCCTGCGACGTTATCAGATTATTAAAGAATTAGACTTGTTTGAAAATTTCATTAAAATGCCAAAATAAAGTTAGGTACCTGGTGAATGAGATGAAAGATTCCAGTTGATTCATTTAAACCGCTGAAAGATTCAACTGACAGAAATGAAAAAAAATCGATGAGGTATTACCTGAGGTTCAACAAAAAAATCTAATACAATTTACTTTCGCGAAAGAATTAGTAAAAAAAAACAAAAATTTCAAAAAATGAAAGTAAAGTGTCCATTTTTAAATAATTGATTTTAATACATAGAAATTCAAACACAGAAACTCTGTTTATTTTGCGATCTTATTTTTAAATATGTCAAACCGCTATAACTTGGTAATTCCAATTCATAAATTATAACTAATTGATCTTAATTTTTTTGACATTAATCAACAAATTGGCCTTTTTCATCTCTTTATTTTGATGTAAATAAATATTCATACAGGTTTAACAGTAGATATATTGCTTAAAAAGTTCCTGAAAGTAGCCAGTTCCATACGAAGTGTAAAGTCTTCACCGTCCTGAGCCTAGTCCCTCATACTAGTGGTGACTGCTTTTCCACCTTGTCACACATTGTATTTTTTGTGACAAGTACACGTGTGCTGTATGCGGTAAAATAAATATAAGCAGAGTGCGCATGAGCAGTGTGCAGTGCATTCTAGAATGAGCCACTTTGTGTACGCTGTATATTGCTCAAAAATTATGCAGTGTTGCGTTACATTTACAACAGACAGCATTTGCATGCTCCTCCTAACTCACCATAAATTCACTCGCTTTTAAGGTGTTCATCGATGTTTGCTGAAAGTTCAGTGGGCTAACAAACTTTTTTCACCTGGTATAAGCTTAAACGCAACATTACGAGAATGAAGTTTTAGTTCATTTATAAGGATCACAAACAGAAATTCCTAATTGCAAATCACATTGCTCACTCTTAAGAGGGTTCTATTCTGTTTTAAAAGTTTTCTTCCTGTGATCAGTCACGGTTTAATGCATGACTAGAAAAATTCAAGAACATAGGCACACTTGAAAAATCACTAGTAGCTATCTATCCTCCCAAAAAACTATTGAAACAAACTTTTTGCAATAATTGTCCATCAATTTAGTTAACTTTTCTGGAAAAATTAACTAATTTCCAATGTGCTGTTTGGTGGTTGCCAGTATATTGTGTAATAAGTGTAGAAAGTATGAACTAGGCAGTTCTACAGCAAATGTGAAGAGGTTTACAAGTAGAATGAAAGGTGAGGGCTGCAAACTTTGTACCAGCAGAGACTTGCCCTTCTGCATATAATACACACTATAATTTTTGTCACGCACATGTGCAATATACGGTAAAATAAACGTTGGAGCTTAGAGAGGGCGAGTGTGCAGCAACTATGCGGTAAATTTATTTTCCTCACACAGCTTTACAACTGGCCACTTCATGTCCTTCAAAATTTTTTCTGTCTAATCGGCTACACTCTGTTACAAAATATTATTATTCTTAGCTTTTTGCATTTTTTTCCTTTTGCCTAAGAACCAGATGTACACCCATCTAAGCTCATAGTTCATACAAGAACTTTTTAAAACGCCAATCATCGAAGCAAAATCCCCACCCCTTATCAGGTACAATATTTCCAAAAGTACGCTGATAATTTTTCAATCGTATTATGAAGAATGCAAATCTCTGAGCCTACCCAAAAAGTAGGTAAATATTACCAAATCTGAGTGGGATAAAAGCTAAATGTTTTAAATAGCGCCAAAAACAAGAGATAATAATAATTAATAACTGGCGTTTGCTCACATCGACAGTCTTCACACGACAAAACTGTCTTTCCATCACCCTCACTTTTCCCCTTCTTCTTCTGATCAAAATAAAGGAAATATCGAGTTAATTTTTTTTACATCACATTGCATATGTACATTAATTGAGGTAATATTTGAATAACTGTAACGCCATAAAAGAGGTTTGATAATTCGATATTTGACAACTTTATGTTTTATACCATACACAAGATATTACTATCAAAAATGAATATTAATATCTCTGTAATATTACAATAATTAAATAATTTTCTATCCACAACTCTTATGGTGGACCTTAACTTTCTGGATTCAGTCTTTAAATAAAATAATAAAACACAATTAATAAAATCACAATATAATAAATAATATTTCGTACATACAACAGTACAAATTAAATTTAGAGAACAGTAACACACTGTCTCAATGGTAAACTGAGAAAGCTCTACTAGAGAATAATACTCTACGAGAGTCTAAAACAAAATACAATTTCCCTGTTAAAACCGTGAGTTTATATACCCTTTCAAGGATATGTATTTTTCATTGTGTTTTAGTGGAGTGTGAAAGAGGGATTACTTAAATAAAAGGAATGTGTCGTTCAGGTATTTTCGAGGGACCAGTGAAATTAGGTCACCAAATATACAGTTAGGTATAGGCAAGTAAATACCGAATTATTAAACAATAGAAAGAAGAAGATAAATTCGTGAAGAAAGAGTTAATGGAATTTAAGAGATATTATTGTTAGGAAAATTCAATAATATCGTATGTGTAAGAATATAGTCGTCTATAAAATTTATGGCCGACTATATACACGTTACAATAAATCAAACAGAATGAAGCGGTTGATCCGAGTACCTTTGCAGCCGTGAAAGTAAATGAGTGATCGCCATTAAATTTGCATTAATTTGCGTTCGTTGGAATATTTTTATTTAAACGTGTTTCACATAACCATTGAACCGCTTAACATGGTTTTTAATTGGTAACGCATAGAAATGATATTGATAAAAAAAACTGCGAAAATTTTCGCTGCGATCAACTTTATTATTTGAATGCGGGGGTAGGTTAAAACAAATTCCCGTTTTACTAGATATAGGATGGAGAAATTGGGCGTACAAAAATTTACTCATCAACGTGTTTTACTGTGACACGAGCAATTTTTGGTGGATAGATTTCAAAATACGTGGATGACAAGTCACCTCGATATTTTCAGGTAAATAAAAGGAAAACTTGATCAGATTTTTGTACAACTTCAACAGTTTTCTTAATAATATCTCAAACACAGAGCGAGATAAACTACCTCGATCTATCAGTGACATAAAACATTATTTAAAACTCGTCAAATTTCGAATATAATACAGACCAAAACGCAGAAATTTATTCTGAACAC
Source organism: Ericerus pela (assembly GCA_011428145.1). Lineage (NCBI taxonomy): Eukaryota > Metazoa > Arthropoda > Insecta > Hemiptera > Coccidae > Ericerus > Ericerus pela. Next base: position 1,894,452 of record WOFM01000296.1, on the reverse strand, counting down.
ATTTATTTTTGTTTGTTTAAGTAAAACAATTTTTCTAGCTTGCACATACAATTATTCAAATGTTTAAGAAACTGACAACAAGAACTAAAATGACAGTTACAGCACTGACAAAAATATTAATATTAACATCCGACTATACATATACGCACCCGTGATGGTAGGGCTAACGATTTCTCAATTATTTTCCTAAGGCAAATTTCCCCCCCCCCAAAAAAAAAAAAAAACGCATTCCCAACACAGTGGATTTTCGAAAAAGTACGAATCCCGAAATGATATTTTCCAATTCTAATTTTAGCCTCAGACTGGCTCAATTTTCATCATATGGGTGTTTTTTTTTGTTTTTTTTTTTCAAAATAAGACTTGTAAAGGGGAATTTATCTAGCCTTTATCGTATAATGGGTGATGAGGTGAGGTGAGTTTTCTTTTCTTCATAAATAAAACCTGAAAAAAGGTATTTCTTTACCTCTTTTAGTTAACGATCGAAATGTACAAAAGCATCTTAGATTGTATACGTTTTTGGAAAAGTTATTTAAAGAACACGGAGATACTGAAGTGATGTTCCGCCAGATAAAACTTAAACAAATGATTAGGAAAGGGCTGTTAGATAGAAACACTGAATAAATACGGTTTACAAATTTTTAATATCTACTGTCTCAAAATATTATGAATAGTACGTTGAACATGAAGTGATAACATATCTCCAAATGCTTAGTCATAACATCTGATTTTAACAAATTTTTTCAAGTACCGTAGGTACCTAACTATTTATTTAATTTTTCAGAAAAGTCTCCTTGGGAATGACTACATTTTGGAAATGCATTAAAGGTGAAAAAAAAAAATTTTGAAAAAAAAAAATCAGATTGGGAAAACTAAGTATTAATTACCTATGATAAAAATAAGATCATATAAACGAAAAAATTTGATAATAATTGCTTGAATGGAGACAATTTTCTCCCTAATTGTAAAGATAATTACTACCCCTGTCTGGTTATGATCTCGAACCCAACAAAGACTAACCTATAATAATTTCGAAAATTTTTTATTTAATATGAAGAAATATTTTTCGCATAAAAATGGTCATATATTCAAAACCCGATTTTCTGGTGAATAGGTATTTACTCGATATTGTTTCAATGGCAAACATAAGTAGCTATCTAGTAAAGAGAAATATGTTCCCATTTCCGAACAGGTAGTATACTGATAAATAAATTTTTTTTAGAATATACTTATCAGATTTAATTTTTCGAAAAATATTATATTATTTTGATTGACGATTTCCTCGTCAAATGAATAGGTGTTCCCTCATTACAAAGAAAACATCATAATTTTGTGAGTTAAGAGATTACCAAATTTCCACATCAAACATTTGTCTTGAAAATATATTTCCGTTCTCCTTCAAACATCCACGGATGTAAGAAAAAAGAAAAGGAGCTGTAGCAATATATTTTTTCTCGTTTAGGTTTTCCTGAAAATTATTTTATCAAGTTTCATGAAAACATACGTTTTTTCAAACAATTATTTTAAAAAAAATAAATATTTTTCATTAATTTTAAAACTGTTTGCCTCTTTTTGTAAATATTCTGGATGCATACTCTAAACCAAACAAAAATGTTAAAAAAGTCGAACTTCAGTTCTTTAAACTTTTTGTAAGTTCTGCTTTAAGTCTACAATGTAAATAATCTAGGTACTTATATTAATTATGTTTTAACCAAAATAAACTAAGCCTAACTGCCTAAGAATAATAGTGTTAACGATACCACAAGTATACTTAATTTATGAAAAAAAAAAAAAAAAAAACTTTAAAGCGATTCCACCAAACTCGCATTTATCCATCGACATTTTAATTTCCTCTGATTTGATTACATGCCAACAAATGAACGGAACAACCGATGTAATCAACTACCAATAACGACTCCACTCAAGAAAAATTTTTAATTCTTAACGCAGTAATTGAACATTCATAGGTAACTTAAAAACTGAATTAAGGTTTTAAAACCTACCAAATGACGCCAATTAAAAAATAAAACTGCAACATGGGTAGCCAATAAATAATATTTACATGTTTGGATCTAACAAAGTAACGAGTAAAACGATAATTTACGATGACATGTGCATAAGAGAAAAGAAAAAAATAAGATACGTACTAATAACGAAAATAAATTTTTGTGCAGATTGGTAGATAGGTAGGTACCTACACCTAATTTAGATTTTTAAAACATTTTTGTAGAAAATTCACAGCACGAAAACTTTTAAGCCAGCAAACTTTTGGTCTTCAATACTTCCTCGTTCGAAGGTAAAAAGGGGAGACCAAATATTATGATGCATGATACTGCATATTGCCTGTTAAATCACACAAAAGAATTGTACGTTATCTGTTGTTGGAGAAAAGTTCTCTTTGATTTACCGCAAACATGCACAGACAATTCATCGAAATTAATATAAAAAAAAATTACTTTTTTAGAATATAACTGGAATATGGGAAAGAACAGAAAAAATGAAATAAATAAAAACTTGTTGACCTGTGTAGTAATTAGTTTTTATTGTATTTTCGAGAATAAAGACAATCGAAAATATAAAGGCAATATAGACCTAAATTGCTACTTTTTTCAAGTAGGATTTCTTTAGAAAATCTACTTATTATGCTCGGTGCGCTATTAGCACCCAGGAATGGAGTGGGTGCGTTTTTCTTTTCATGCCCTCAGGAAAATTTTGACACCAATAACTCAAATTCATACATACATACATACATACATACTTACATACATACGCACGTGTGTGTGTGTGTGTGTGTCAATTTTTTGTTCCCACGTTACAGGTCGCAGTTTTTGTCCGATAATCACAAAATTTAGTACGAAGATTTGTACTAAGCCAAAGACCAGACCTATTTATTTCTGTGAGGATCAGCCGGACAGTACGCCCAGTACCGCTATTTTTGTTTTTATATTAGTCATAAAATGCGAAATTTTGGAACCAAACGTACGAAGTTTCAAATAAATATTTATTATAATTTATTGTAGCATGCTACCAACTTTGGTGCGGATAGACCGGACGGTACTTCCAGTAAAAATTTTTTTGCTTTTTTCTAATTTGCATGAACTTTTCTTTTTACAAAAATTTTTTTTCTTATTTCATAACTTTATTATTTAATACAATCATAACATACCACTGACGCATATAAACTTACAGAAAATTAATGTGACTATCAAAATTCATAATTCTTTTTCTCGAAACCTACCTACTTTTTCTAGCGAGGCTTGCTGCACTCGTTTTTTTCTTTTTAAACGCAATGATTGCTCTTTCGTTTTTGGAGTTAAATTCAACCATCGTGAATAGTTTTTAATTGCAGTTTCTAAAAATCCATTAAAAAACAAAAAAATAAAACACACTTATATGCTTGGGCAAAATTCATTTTATAGTTTCCAACTTTTTAATAAAATGAAAACCTCTAAGCTCTGTAATCGTATTTTCATTCCAGAAATCCGGAGAGTGAAATTCACTCATATTTAGCCTCAATTTTCCAACATTTAAATAACAACCTTACGTCTAAAAAAGGAGACAGTAAATTTATAACAGTGCCGTACCTCCTTAAATTCAGATTGTAAACCAGTTTTCGAACGTTCATGATGACACAATTGGTCGACTATGATATTTACTTCGTACCCAAAACGTCATCTTCGTAATTTTTTAGAAAAAATGAGGAATTTGTAACTTTTTCTATAAAATAACTACATCACTCACACACCGGTTTCATATCGTTACAGAGTACAGGGAGACAAAACAAAATTCATACAATGGTGAACACCTACACTAATCGAATAGCCAGCGATTATTGTAAAGTTTAAAAAAAAATTCATATTTTCTTCAATTTCACGATGGTGAGTTACAGCCAGAATAATATTGGAGCAAAAGTAAAAAAAATTCCAATAGGAATTTCATAGTCGAATACAATGAACAGTCGCCAATTAGAACGGAGTCAATAAACTCATGAGTCGCAATCATCAGATTCAATAAAAATTAAAACAGAATTTTTCCCACTTTTCCTAGACATTTCAACATCTTTCAGACTAAGTTAGATACTCAGTCAACTTATTTATCGTTGCACCAATTTTTTTTTTTTTTTTCTAAAAGAAAAAACAGTCTACATTTACATTCCATCACTATCAGTAATTCAAAAATATTTTATTAAATAAATGAGACAAAATAGTGAAAAAAAAAAAAAAAAAAAAAAAAAGCAAAATTAGTTTTTTCAGACAAACAAAAAAATGTTAGAAAAACTACTGTTGATCATCGTTTAGTGAATCTAACTAAAAATATGCGATTTAAATTTGTTTTGTCAATATCCATCAGTCAAAACTGGGTAAATATATTGTAAAATCGTAAAAATAACATTTTCTTCAAGTAAATGAGCTTTCTTGAAACAAATAGTCACAATTTAATATTAATATTACGTTCATTTTGAAATGATTTTTTCTTTCTCAATTTTTAGTATCGATTGTGACGTGAATTTTGAATTTGGTAGTCCATGAGAGATCGAGACTAATTTTTCTTTGAGAACGATTCTCGCTGCAGTCAAACTGATTCCAATTATCCATTAGAGTAGCCATAGTCACTACTCGGCGCAAGAAAAGTAGTACGATGTGATGTGAACGTAAAAGTTTCAGAGAAATTACACGAAGGTCACCAGTCTTAAGTAACTTGACTGGGTGCTGAGATAAAATTAGATCAAATTCAACAATACCACATTATAGGGATGAAATTTTATCGACATGTCTTCTATATTCCATTTTTTGCACTAGAACGTAAAGTTGAGGGAATTTCACAGTGAATACAAAAACGTTATGTATACAGTTCATATCGTTGACTGAACGATAGTAAACATATACATAATCAATGATTCATATGAAGTTTTTAATGAAGAGTCAATTGTCAAAATATACTATTACCAACCAGACCCTAGATGCAAACACTAAGCTAATAATTAAAAATCTGGAAGCTGAACTATTTTAAAAAATTTAAGTACCTATGTACTGAAAACTGAATGATTATATGAATCAAAACTGAGCAAAAAACTAGCTACTCCAGTCAGAACTTTCTGACAAACTCGTTGGAATTTAAATACAGAAAAGATAAAAGTTAAAAAGCTAGCGGTTAAAGAAGGAAAATTAAATTAAAATTAGTTCCGATCGCAAAATTATGAAATAACTTCAAAAATTGTTCCCACGTCCAGAGCTTTGTGTTTCTTAAGTTAAGGCCAAGATTATCAGCTTTTTTATATACAATTATCAAACTCCAGCTACAGACACCACAAAAAGAATTACCGCCGTGGTTCACTTTGAACTTCGAAGAAATCCAGTGTCATGCGACCACCAAATTGAAATGTGCAAGCTTTTGGCGAACTAGAAACGTAAGTACCTTCCTATTAAATTAAATAACAGTTTAAGTATACAGAAAAAAAAAACTGGTTTCGAGCTGTTTTTTTTTTCTTTTTGTTTCGTGACATTACGATGCAAAAAAAAAAGTGCAGCTTTCGTCATTCATCAGGAAATTCGCAAGTAGGTAGTAGAAAAATGTATTTGCTGGGCACTCGCGCGTGCTTGCAAGTGGCTGCAGTACACAAACCAGTACATCTTCAACATTATATATTGGAGTTAATAAACCGGCCGTTGTCAACATTGTTATTAATGACTTCTGAAAGAGGCGCCAGTTGTATCCAAACCAGAATATTATCTAACGGTCAGTTTTGAGGCGGCTCGCGAATAATACGTCGAAGTTTAAGTTAAATTATTCGAAAAGTTTATTTGCAAATGGAATGCTCTTTTAAATTTCGCCGAATTTTACCGTAATAGTCGTCAAGTGGAGAGCATTTAACCAAAATGAAGGTGCGAAGAGTTCAAAGACTGAAATTGACAAAAATAAATGTTGATTAAACTGAGTGACTGTTATGATAAAACATCAGAGGATTGTTATTTTCGCATTCAACGAACTCGCGAGTGAGTCAGTGAGCTGAAAGTATGTGCAGTTTCGTTCAGTTTATACCAATATAAATGTAACCGATAACTCTTATAAGTGATTAGATTGACATATTTTTTGTAACTGGTTATGCTACGCTGATGTCTGATAACTCGATTTTGGAAAATTACTATTGGACACAGCTACGGAGAGATTTTTTCCGGATAGGTATAGTTTGAAAAAGTATCGATATGTGAATTCGAAATTGTCTGCGCAATATAAACAGTACCTAGGTAGGTATTTGCAATTTAGAAATTCCTACTTTCCTCATAGAATGTCTCGTATTCTTTATTAAACATGTTTGGGCTATATACAGATATACTTACTTTGCCAAAAACTTGATGAAAATTATAAATGAAAATGACGAAAATAAATATTTTGCACGAAATGAATCTTTGAATGAAATGCATGAACTTGATGTCAGCATTTCCGGTTATTCATGTCAAGACTCAAAAATTTCTCTTTCACATAAATCAACCAATTTGAATCAAATCAGAGAATCGATTGAATATGAAAATAACAATCTCCAAAACAACAAGTCTTTAAAGAATTCAGGGGTATTGTAGGCATATACAACTGAAATGAGATCCAATGATCGAAAAATACGCTTTGTGAAATTCCTCACCCGCAAGAAACATGGTGTGTTCTAATTAATATATCATCGAGTAATTAAGAAATACAATTACAAGCGAATGTTCATAAGCCAAGTGAAAGAAACACAGTCATCAGCCATATTTTCTCTTCTGCCCATATTTTTCTTCCACCCCAAAATATTTAGTGGATTCGAGAAAAAAATTGAAAACTTATAGCAACAAAGATAGAGCATATTTAAAAAACATTTTTCATTAACTTCATTTTAGTACTTTCATAATAAAAAAAAACTACGCAACACACAATGAAAAATTGAAAGCATTTCTTAAATACACAAACCGAAATCATCCTTGCACTGGAAGAAAAAGATCATGAATTTTGAATCTATAAATTCATGTGATTCGATGATTTTAACATTCAGCTGTTTTTTGTTAATTTTTAAGAGGTTTCAGGGGAACAAAAATGACGAAAATACCTGATAAGCCCGAATTCTTAATAATTTTTCCAGGCTATGTCATAATTTTCGATAGGTACCTAGGCGTTTTCGAACTAAAACTCCTACGGAAATTTCGTATCAAAAAACAAAAAAACCGTCAAAGAATTGGATGAATTTTCATAAAATTCAGTACTCCTTTCGATCAATTTACTTGCAAAAGTTGCCGTAGTTTTTATTCACAGAAATGTGTTAGCAACATCAGATACAGCACTAACACAAATGTCGATATAAAAAAAGACGACGACTATAAAATAAACGTCTAAACTGATATAATAATCTATTGTATCTTATTGTATATTAGGTAGGTACCTATATTATTGTTGAAATTTTTTTTTTCTTTTAAATAACTGAATGAATCAACGAGAAATTTTTTTAAATCAGAGGCTAATATCACTAGATTTATGAAACTGTTCATATTTTAGGCAATGCGCTAATTTTTTCTTCTGAAAAATTATCATAATTTTAGTATTATTACTGCATATTGATACAGCTGTATATATGTGTGTTTTATTTCATTCGCGAAATAAATTATGCATCCATAGAATACATAGAGGGAAAGGGAAATATGGGTTTGATTTTGCCATTAAGTTAAATTATTCCGAGACTGTACGGCAACGTTAAACGTTCAATAACAGTAACAAGATATATTTTACTTGTGTGACCAGCCGCACCTTGTCCATATATAAAATATATTTGCTAGTTGCACCTGGTGAAGTTCATCACTTTTAGCCAGCGACTCCCTGACCAACAGTCCTACATGGGTGAACACAATATATTAAAATTCTTATCAAAACTTTAAATTTTCCAAGTCTGCTTTTTTTAATTAGGAAAATTCAAAGGACATTAACTCATAATGACTTACAGTGTATTCATTTTTGCATGTGTCTGAATTGGGAGGGTAAGGAGGCAAATACTCCAGTTTCTTTCTTTTTTTATTGACTGCAATTACAGTGAAGTAAAAAAGAATAATATTAAAAAACATTTCTGTCGATAGATTTTTCCTAATCAGACAAGAAGGGTGGGTGGCAAAAGTATCTGCCTCAGGGTCCACGATAAAATAAGAGGCTTGTTCAGGTCCCAAGAAAAATTAAAATGAAGAGAAGAAATTTCCAAGTATTCTTCTTTTTTTCTTCATAATTTTTCATTTCAGCGAACAAAAAAAAAAATTAGTGGGATGTTGTGGCTATACTCATGAAGAACTGATGCAGTGATGTGTAAACCTGAAAATATCTAAAAAATATTGAAACAGCAAATTTTTAACAATTTTTGTTTTTTATTTCATTCATTGTTAAACTGTTAAAGATAGAAAAATTTATATGGATAGTAGATTTATGAAAATTTTCTCCTCTTTCTTGTGATACCAACTTCAACTTTCCAGCTTAAATATTTACTGAGGAATCATTGAGTAAAAGAAAATTTTTTCAATTTATCTAGATAAAAGTATTTTTTTTGTTCTATTTGACTGGACTAGAAATGGAAAAATAAAACAACTTAGTACATACCTATTGATATTATTCAATAATAAAAATTTAGGTGAAATAAATTTCAGAATATCTTTATACATAGGTAGAGTGTATTTCACAATAGTTGTTTGTAAAAAAAAGTGCATAAAGTAGGTGATTTTGATTTGAGTATGATTTTTTCAGCACGAGCCAAAGGCAAGCAATGCAAATCACACGAGTATCAATCACCTACTATATACACGTGTGGTACACACTATTTTTTGCAATCCCCTCTAACTGAGAAAAAAATTAAAATACTGTTTTATTTTCTCAGCCATTAAATGCATTAGTGACACTCTCCTGTAATCCATGAGTTTAGTTTTTAATAGATTCGTGTTCAAATCCGAGCTATGAAATTTTTTTTTATTTAATTCTGTATAACGGATGAAATGACGCATGTGCACAGACCAATGCATAAAGAGTTTACAGACAGTGTATAAAGAAACGCATGCACACAAAATGATGCATAAAATAAAAATCAATGCATAAAGAATTTATATTATGATTGCACTAAAATCTTCCGCTTTATGTACCATCAAAGGGCACATAATTGTCTACTTTGTCGACAGGTGTTTCAAAAATATTATTTTGTCAAATAATTACCATTTAAATTAAATTAAATATCAAAGGGACCCCTCAATGATTTTTATTCTATAGAACGATAAATCAAATAGAGTAAAAAATCGAATAGAACAAAAAATCGTTCATATTCGCCCAGCTATGTAATTAGGGGTGAATTCCACTCCATAAAATTAAAATCTAACAATAATTTGTAGAACAATTATAGAAAATAACAAACACTAATGATCCATACAATAATACCTCTTAAATTTATATAGACTACAAGCCATGAGGCGCTTATTGCTGGCATATATAATAATACAGAATATGTAACATTATAGAATTCGCTGTTTTGTCCGAAGCAATAAACAATTTTTTTATGTCTGTATGTGGCTGTGTGGGCAGTGGCCCAAATGCATCGAATGTAAAGGAAAATACTGGCGAAATAATTTAAGTAAATAATATTGTGAAATAATTTTGATGAACAAATTAATTTCGGCCAGCTTGTACGTTTTTAATAGTAATTTAGACAAGTTGACACACTGCCATAAAGTCGATGTAATAAAACTGGCATCAGTTTTTAGTTGAGACAAATAGCACTCCAAAGTGAAGGGAATTCGAATCGCAAACAACACCAGCGCTCACTTAGTGGAATAAAATTTTCTAACTGACTTTTGAAACCATTTCTTATCAGAGTACGTCTACTTGTTTAAATAGTTTACATGATTAAGTAGTACCCACTTACTAGAATTATCTAAGATTTTATTAGGGCTCTATTTAAGTTTGTGGAGGTCTAGATCCCACGTTTAGTTGAAAGCGACCCCCTTCCTCCAAACAGAAAATAAAATAATTTTTAATTTCTTTCGTTTTTCTTTTTTTTTATAGAAAAACAAAGCTTTTGGTGGGATCTCAGGTTCCGTAAGTTTCTGTGAACCTCCAAATAGAAGGCCAAATCTAGTTACAAGCAGTCAAAGGAGATTATTTCAAGCATCGAAAAAATGTCCGTGATAGTTTGAATTTTTTTTTTTTTTTGTCACATCGCGTAATTTTTTTTTCTTTTGCACAAATTTTTAGAACTACCTAGCGAGAAATAGGGTCAATTTGAATTAGTTTAAGTAACTTATTGCCTCAGGGTATACTGAAGACCTTTTTTTTTATGTAATTCATATACATATATAACATTTTAATGCGTTCCACAAGAACAAATTTTTTACAGACTACATACTTACATGTAGACGAGATCTTTGGACTAATTTTTAAAATTTTGATTACGAAAACGTGAAACGGATAAAATTCTCTGCCATCGAAACACTTTTCACTAGAAACAAGAAAACAATTTTACCTCCTCTTTGTCATAATTCACTCAGTTTTCTAAAACGAAACAAGATTTCCGAAATGAAAGCAGCTAGCGGACTGTTAATATGCTATAAAAAATGATCCGTAAAACAAAAAAATGTTTATGTAAATGATAGCTAAGAATTTCGATAAGCTCTTTATCGGTTCTAAGCTACCAAATTAATTCGGCGGTAGAAATTCGAATTATAAAAAAATAAAAATGCCAATAAAGTAGCTCTCTAATGTTACCACCATCGGACACGAAGGTGATTATTTTAACTGATGATGTCAGTTATGGTTCGGTTACTGTGTCTTTAAAACTCGAATACAATTGTAGAAGACAAAGTTATTTATGAATTCCACAATGTTAAAACGAACACGTGAATGAAATATTCTTTTAAAGTTTTTTCATCTTTCTTGGTTGGACTAATTTGTAGTTAATTAACACATTAATAATCTAATGGCGGTATAATAACTGCCACCTAAACTACATTAACCATTTGATTTTTACTTTTATGTCGAAGTGCAGTAATAAATGGATCAGGTTACTTTACCGAAAGTGACATTTAAATGTCTTGGTAGTTATTTATGCGGATGCAGTAATTGAATTAGGTTCGAAAACGTTCAAAACTGAAGTCAAAATAGAAAAAGAATTAAGGAATCAAAGAATAAACAGGGATCTGGCTGACCCAACAAGAAGGTGCTCGGCCTTGCATCTCAAAGGTAACTAGTCCCAAAGCCAGACCATCCACCGCCAGCACACCCAACCCCCTTCAATCAACATAAGCAACCCGAATACAAATAAACCATAAAAATAATAAATTAAAAAAAAAAAATCACATCGGAAACGATGTGTTAACAGAGTCAAAATTGAATGGAAAACAAAAACAAAAAAAATGGTCACAGATTGAGATAATGAGGTAATAATAAAAAATTTTGTTTTCACAGATGAAAAACAAAACATAAAACTGGCTGAAGAAAAATAACAAACTTGGTGATTGTAATAGGGTTTTGCTGCATTTCGTAAAAAAAAACTAAAAACCTTTACCTTTCCACACTACACACGTTGATTTTTAGTTCTTTGATGTAAAAATGTACGGAACGTCCGAACTAAGCTTAAGATTTTCGAAAAGTTTTGTTAAGAGGGAGAACTCAATCAAGTGCCAAGGTTTTACAGCACCCTCTTTCGAGAACTAGTTCCACTGTTTCACATTTTTCTAAATAAAATAACCTGTCATCAAAAAATGTTAAAATTTTCAAAATTTTCTCCAAAAAGAGCAGAACAATTATTGTCACTGAAGAGACATCGAACATATAAATAATAATAGAAGGAGGGGAACTGAAAAATAGACATCACAGTTTTCCATCGAAAATAGGCTGTACAGATTTTTCATTAAAATAGGCAGAAATATTATTCAACTTAAGTCTGTTCAAGAAACAAAACAAATTAATTAAAAAATCACAGTCGTGTACAATCAGCAAGTACTTGCTACTCGAAATCAACTCTACGTCTTCAGTACTAAGAACCACGGTCATACTTATACTAATACTAATATTCCAAGGGTGCAGTGCGAAAATTATCAAACGAAATAAGCAAAAAAAAAATAGTATTAATATAATAAACGAAACATATAAGAAAGAGCATATTTTTGGACACATATTGGAATTCCGAAAGAGCAAAACTAAAATCGTCCAGTGCGATGAGCCAAAACAAGAATAAAAATTCATATTCTCGATATAGATTGAAACTCATGGAGTCAAACGACTCGTGCTATTTGCTGGAAGTGTTCAAGATGAGAATTCAAACAAAAAATTGATGAGAAATTAGTCGGCAAAGATGAGTTATTGCGACCTGTGTCAATGTAGATGAGTACTGCATCCGCGTGTACCAGTAGTAAAAAATCGAAATAGAATATTGAGATGATCGAAATAAAAAGATTTTTGAATAGATTTTCAAACAACTATTCATACTAATTTTGTAATTTGTAGAAGAATTCAAAGTGGCTATGGTATAATCGTACCCGTATTTACTCAACTGAAAGACGTACCCAATAGAACAAAGAATAGGAAACTGAAAAAAACATTGGAGAGGCAAACGTCTCTAAAGTGTCTTATTTTTTCTATTATCAATAGATATTATTCATGTCATCTTATGATTTTAAATCTCTTCTTAATAGTAACCTTTTCAATGAAAGAGAAAAGTGATAAGCATTGATAACTTATCACTGAACCAAGAAACTAAGTTCATAAAATTATCGCACCATTGACAAGACATAATTTTCAAGAAATACTGGAAAAACTTGAATTATTTTATTTCGAGTATAACGATTTCTAATTAGCCTAACTAGGTTAAGGCTCATTCCATTAAGCCTATAGTTAGAGCTTGGATAATTGAGAAAGAAATTTTACTATTTTCAATTACCCTAAAGCGGTTTGGGCTGATTGTGAATGCTTATAATACGTCTGTCATTAAATGAAGGGCCGGCATTTCATAAAAAATTATAGTTTTTCCATTAGCCTGATGATTTTAGGCTAATTGGAACGATTTTTAAATAGTCTAAATGGCTTTAGGCTAATTACATTAAGCCCATTTAGTGCTAGGCTAATTGAGCCAAAAATGTCTGATTTTCGAATTAACCGAAAACGGGCTCATTGTAAAATGCTTAAAATTGCCAGGCTAATTAAAAATTTTTTTTTTTCATTTTATGAATTCCCGGCTTTTCCTAAAATGACGTAGGATATTTGCAAAATGACGAATTCTGTAAAGCAGATACGACATATGTATATATAAATACATAATTATATAATAAAGATATATGAATTTCTAATTTTTATGCCAAAAGTCATGTGAAAAACTATCATGATCCCAACTTTAACTTCCCTAACTCACACGATTTTGAAAACCGGCTAAAAAACGATAATTCTTTCCATTCATGGGTTCACAAATTCATTTCACTCGAAGCATTTCGACGTTAATAATACTTTTGATTTTCTAAATAATGGATAATTTATTCCTTTCAACAATTTACAATTTTCTGGCCACATTAAACGATTTAAAAATTACATCCGGTAAGGGTCGGGTAAAGATATTTATGAACCGGTATATTTTATGAAATCAATAATGTAAAAGAAAAAATTTAAGGTTAGTGCGATTAGTCAAATTTCAAAATTTTGAACTTGGCTATTAATAAACAGTCCGTGTTTTTGACCTTAGTCATAGACATAATACAAAATATACAGCACTAAATAATAGTTGTACATAAATTTTTTTCAACTTTCAGAAAAAAATTATGCTTTCTGGTGTTCACAAAAACATTTACCACACACATTTGTCATTGAAGCGGTTCCTCAAACTTGACAAATATTAAACCTTGAAAAATTCATTTCATATCGTTGGAAATGAATTTCTACATCCTGGTTCAAAAAATGTTATTATCGAATAGAAAAAAATTGTCGATTTTTGTACATTCTCAAAAATTTATCACGGATATCCTATTTTTTTGCCATGTAGAACAGCCTGACAATTTTTTAATTCGAATTACTACGTACGCAGAAATTGTTGGTAAAGTTTCATATTTCCCTTATAAGCAAGTTAGCCAGGAAATTTCGTTGATATTTTGTTTGTATATCAAACTACAGAATGGAATCCTTAGTCTTTTGTTCAGTTGTAGAGCTGGTTGAAAAATTTATAAATGTGGTTCAAAAATTTAATCGAATGGTCCATGGAAGTACGAAAATTAATAGATAATCAAAAGTTTTTATATTTCACACAATTAATACCAAGAAAACTCTGGCGCGGTAAGTCACACGCTAGAAAAAGTTTATGGCAACAACGCACAAATAACAAAAGTAAAAATTGTGAAGTTATGGTTTCGTTTTCGCTGGATAAACTCTATCAGTATTTGGTGAAGTTAATCCTTTCATCCATTTTCATAATTCCACTAGTAAAAGTAACCAAATTCAAGTGGCGGTGTGGAACTACTTGCTACTCATACAAAACCAATTTAAAAGTAGAAAATTCTCTTAAAACCAAATAGAAAATTGAGCAAACCTGTAAATCACAAATTTTTACATTATTCTATTACAGCTGTTCAAAAATTTTTTTAAATTTATCTAACCAATACACACGAAAACTTGGTGGAATTTTCTAGCTCAGAATAACTTGTACATAAAAAGTTTTAGTAATAAAAAAGAGGAAGACGGTTTCTTTTCTGTTTTCAAAATCAAAACTGTGGATACCGATGATTTTCTTCACGATGTAAAATCGAAAACATAGAAAAAGCAAGATGAAGGTTGGTCGGCGAATAGTTGAACACCTCTTGATGAAAACATAATTATATGATTGTGCGAGTGAAAAAGTAGAGATAATTATAATGAAAAATAAAAGGGTTGCTCAGATATTGATTCAAACGAAAATAAAAGCACACATTATGAGAATAATGAAAACAGTGGTTAAAGTACAGTATACACACTACACGGGTTGGAAAAGTTTGAGAACCTTTGGCATACAGGGTGAGTTAGTTTTCAACGCACTATACAAAAAGTATCCTTCGTGAGTCAATAATTGACTCACCGAGCTTTTTCTATAATAATGAAACGGGGAGTCATTATTTGACGCACCAAGACTATCTAATGGACGTGAAACTTACAACCTACATTGCCTGCAAGGGAGTTTTTCTGAAATCTCTTTTATTAAATAGTAATAAAACTACTGAGTGGGAAATTAGTGACCATCGGATTTATCTGATTTCAGTTCACGCGTCATACCACACTCTTAATATTGTATAGGTAGGAGAGCTTTACGCCAATCTTGAAGACCTAAGAACAGGAATTCGGCTTTGTTGTAAAATAATAAATCATATTCAACAGCACAATATATAGTCACTATTTTAAGATCAACTCGGTTATTGTGGTAATTGAGCACGAGCCAACGGAGAGCACTTCAAACATCTAATTTAAATTTTTCTCAACACTCCTATTTGCAGTTTATAAGGGCAGATATGGGTACTTTATATATTTGTATTATTGTCATTAAAAAAATTTTCATTTGATTTGCTCACGATTGATTTATTCACATTTCAGTATGCAATAAGCACCAGTTACCGAACATATGGTGTTTCGAAAAATAACTCGCCCGTGAAAAAAGCTCGAAGAGTCAATTTTCTACCCAGCAAAGGTAATTTTCGTATGATGCTGCGTAGAAAACTGACTCACCATAGAGGTTTTGAAGCAATCACACACTGACGGAGCCTGCCTGCAAAATCAGATGTTCGCCACCTCAAAGTTAAAAAATACAAGACCATTTCAGAGCAGAGGAATGTACGTACAATTAAGTAGCTTGAGGCATAAATTAATTTACAACCAAATCGGGCCATGACACCGACAACGTGATCCACTTCACTGAACTGAATATTCACCTTTCAAAGGACCTTTTGCATTTTCGTACGAATGAAAATCCATAATAATACACAGGCATTTTTGCTTACAACATGATGAAATAAAATCAAATGAAATTATAAACTGTGATAAATGTTAATAAACTATAACTTCGGCGGTTCAACACCTAATGAGCAGCTATTATTTGCGGAGACCGGTAAAAGCTTTATTTTGGTCCCAGTGACTACATCACGATCAAAACGTAGATATCCGTACACTATAGGCAATAACAATCAGTCAAATTAATTCAAACCGAAATCGAAATCGACATTTTCACAAGTTGCACCATCATGGAGGACAAAATTGGGTTACTTTTTTTAAATAGTCACGATGCACGCGCGCGTAAGCAGCACACGCCACACCAACAAATCTAGTCAATCTTTCAAAAACTTTGGCCTACAAATTATTTATCTCGACAATAGTAATTTTTTGCGAAATTTTTTTGGGCACGTCATCATAGTTGTAAAACGGCCCTTTGTTGCCATCACGAACAACTATTTTAATGGTGTTATTCGCTCTTTTTCGTAATTAGACTACTTACAACAAGAATAAAAAAAATTAGTATTCAAAACGAGCTGAAGATGAAACATTTTCTGAAAATATGTATTATATTTATTATACTACGCAGAGCTGTCTGACGGCACTTCTCGAATGTCGGAACAGCCTTGAAAACTGAGTAAATTTTAAAAACTCATCATGTGAACAACTATAGATCTGCCATTTGCTTAACATCGAAAACTGAATTAGATATGAGACAAATAATAATCATTACACAAATTTATCTAAATAAAAGTTCTCAACACATAATTAACCCCTTCCCGTCAGTAGCGAAGTATGGTAAAAATCTCATGTTTCAAGAAATACGCATCAAAGGTCATGGAAAATTTTCAAATGATTTCCTTCGAAGAATTCTTTGAACATAATTAAAAAAATTAACCAATGCTCCAATTACTATGGAATATCCTTTTCGACAAGATAAACTTATTTCTCTACCAATGTGTGGCTGAAATAACGATTAGTAAACGCTGTAGGATAAATGATAAGCTGGAGTCACGAGAAATAAGCTAAGATGTGGGGATGTTTACCTCATTTCCTTCCATTCAGGGCTTGGCCCTGCGTCAACAGATAGGTCACGGACTAAATAATGCATTGCACTTAAAACGAAATACATCGTTTGTATGAACTTGTACAGGTAATCCATGGCTACATTTACATGTAGACCATAATAGAGAAAGGCGAGTACGTATGTATTTATATACTCGCTGATAAAGTGCGTGTTATGGTCCATGTGAGTAGCTAGCTTTCATTCACTCAATCACTTCAGTATGATATAATATTAAGGTTAGGGATAAAAAAATTTGAGTCACCCACACGTAAAACCTTTCGATGATTCAATAAACCAGATGTACTGATGTAGGTGGTAATACGTACATTAAAAGCCACAGGAAAATTATTCAACTTTATTATGATTATAAGATACTTGATGCATATCAGAGTACATAACAAAGCTGAGTTATTAGAACACAACTTCGGAAATATCATTCCAGAAACTAAGACCTTGTTCACGTTCACATTTGGCTAATTTAATGCTCATAGCCAGCTATTTGGGACAGGCTCGGTTTCAGGATTTCTTCCTGGGAGGATAGAATAACGTTTTGTAATACTCATAAAATTTTATGAGAGTGGTTAAAAAGTTTTTAAATATTTCATTCATGTAAAATTTGAAAAACTGAAAAATTGTATTTTAAATTTACCTTTTTATATTGACGCTGATGAGATCATACACCAAATCCCCAAATAAAAGCAGCTTTGACTTGGGTTATTATTCAGTTAACAGTTAGAGTCGATACGTCATTTTAAGAGTTTAAAGTCAAGTTCAAATTTGAGAATCGCCATGTGAGATAATAATGAGATTTTAATAGAACTATCCGCTAAGTTAAAGTTAACTTTAATAGCTGAAACCTCCTAGTGACTTCAACTTTCAACAGAATAATACCCCAACTAGCTAGCTAGTAGTTAGAAAATTACCCATGTGTGAACAAGGCCTAATTATGGGGTTAATGGTTAAATAAAATATCTGAAATCGGGTTGAGAGCAACGCATTCAACTGAATGAGCCATGGCTGTTTGGTAAACTTACTTATAAATTCGAGATATCAATCAGGGACGCAGGTTGTGCTGTGATGCAAACGTACGATATTTCAAAGGTACAGAAACTAAAAATGAACTTGACAACACCCAATAAAAGAAATTAACCAGAGACTTCAGATTTTCCATCTTCAAAGTACCTACGAGTAAACACGGTCCTCTTTCGATTCATTAACAACATCAGTTTTAGAGAAATGTCTTTTTTTATTCTCCAACTGATTTCAACGAAAAAAAAAGACAAGACAAAGCTGTCTAAAACTTAACTGAAATTACATTTTTGACCGATTTCAAAAATGTAGGAAGTTATTAAATTCGATACGTAGGTAAGTACATGTGTTTTATTTTTAAGTTTATTCCACCATAACTTCTTACCATGGGCACCGATTTAAATTAATTTTTTTTTTCAAGAATAAAGCGTGGTGTCATAGTTATTCAATATCCAATTTTTTTTTTTTTTAGAATCAATAAGATAATTTTCGTGTTATCTTAAAAAAAGTTATTTTATTTCTTAAAAAACCGTCAAGGAAATTCACAATGAACGGTATGGTCGACATGTATAACAACTTAGGTTATAAAATTACAACACGGCTGACTTGAATATAGTGAGATCATACGGGTTACAGGTTCATAAGTTCACACTTAGAAAACACTAATACTAAAGCAAGTCTGATTTTTTTTTAAATGTTTTTGTTCATTAGGAATTTATCTTCTTTTCTTATAATAAACTTGAACAATGGCTCAATAAATCACATCAACTTCAACAAAATCAATTTTTGATTTTTTCAATTTTTCAAAAGCAGATCCACCGAGATGAACTCCTTAGATGAAGAAGAAGAAGAAAAAGTAAAACCATTACATAAATCCAAAGTTCTACCATCGGACGTACGATTACCAAAAATCATAACGGATTCAGAGAAAAAAGAAATACATACCGTTTTTAGGAATCAAATTACAAACGTCTAGAAGTCTTACCTGAAAACAGAATAAACAAGGAAACAGTTAAAGAAATGCTAGTTTATGGCGGGTTTTATGTCGAATAATGTAGAAAGTATAAAATTCTTCAGTGACGATATTATTATTATTATTATTATTATTATTATTATTCTTTTCATAATGGGACACGCGAAAACGAAGATAAATTGGAAAAATAACGGATCTTTTTTGTTTGAATATACACTGTGTAAGTAATTCACAACATAGTGGTTGTTGATAATCTTAAAGATGAGGATGGGAGGATTACGATTGGACAAGAATTGATCAGAAAATCAAAAGAAATTGATCTTCCCTCACTTTTGTGGGTACCTACCAATGGAAACTATTGATTTTCAATTTTTAACGATATTATAGTTACCCCTGGAGATATCTCTTCACGATTTTAATGAAACAAAACCTCAGTCTTTATTACACTTTCTCAAAATGAATTAGGTACCATATAATGGCTACAATCAGAGCAAGAAACCAAAACCATTAGAAACACTCTCATATAATTTAATGAAAAATACCCGAGAGGGAAAGATAAAATATAAATGAGATAGAATCATTGAAAAGGATATCTCATCGCAAGACCACTTTAGTTTGATAGTTGACAAGACGATTGTAAAAACTAAAAATAAGAGTCGAGAAAGCCACAACTGGCATAAAGTCCGCAAAGAAGTAATATTTTCATTGCTCGGTTTTCTTTTCAATAACTTCAACAGAATTTGGGAACGTATCAGTCTTTAGTGTTTACAACTTAATACCACTCATCGATCATGTACCAGTGATATTACAGCATCAAGAACAGATCACAATAAACATATAAAAAGGAAGCTACGCCTTCGGAAAACAAAATCTCAACATAGCAACATTTGTCCAGAAAGAACAAATATTTTACTGCATGTTAACAGACACTAACTCAGGCGCAGAAAAAATCGTTTAACGAATGTTTTATTGTAGATACACTTTCAATTACCAAACGTGGTAAGCGAACATGATCGAGAAAAAAAATAGAAAAAGATAGACGAAAAGTTAGAGAGAGAAAGAAAAAAGGTGTATAAGTCTAGGTATAGCGCAAATTAACTACAATTAACCGAAGTTATACAATTTAATTAAAAATAAAATAGATCGTAAACACCAATTATAGTATTATTCTAAATCTCTTCCACGTTTTTTACCATTGCAGAAAAGTCGGGACATTTTTATGAAATAATTATTAAACAAAAATATGTATGCCAGTTTATGTACCAAGGAAAGAACAAAAGTGAAGAAAAAGAGAGAGAAACAAAAAGAATAAAAAGAAACATTTTATGGGACACACAGACCCAGATACCATATTTATTACGCACATACATAATATGACTTTATAAGGATACTTAATAAAACCAGAAAGAAAAAGACACTATTTAATGTAATAGTTTTTAATCAGTATAAAAAAAGAACGACTAAACAATATTGGTCATTAGTCGGTGTATTGTTTGTGTTAGTCAGTGAGAAGTTAAGTGAAGTTATCAGGGGTGAACATGCATTTACAGGTGAGTTTTAGAACATTGCATTTATTAAAGCGCGATAGTTACCAAAAATACGTGAAAACTCACGTTTCGCGAGTGAAATTGATGATATATATTACTACAACTCAAATTACTTATATTTAGGCTAATCCAGTGAACAGAACAAAAAAAAAAAAAAAAAGAAAAAAAGAATAAGGTAGAACGCTCCAAATTCATTTAAAATGTTCGAAAAATAGTGTTTTCTTAAAAAAACACTAGTTTCAGGAAGTATGAAACACTTGAAGCATACAAAGCGATACATTCCGATAATACAGATAAAAATGGTCTGAATGACGTAAGATACCTAGAATGAAGTTAAAAATTCAGAGCGAGGAGCAATTGGTAGGTAAATGAAAAACAGGAAAACATCCTTGCGGAATAAAAAAGAGGAATTTTGTTTTCCTTCTTCGCTAAAATTATAGTTTTGGCTTCAATAAAGCACAGTATTTTTTTAGGCAATATGTTTCAAGCGTTGCGTTGCGGCATTCATCTTAAGCAATAAAATTAACTGAAAATGCATGAACGTAAACATCCTAAATGACAGTTCATAGGGTAATTTTGATTCATTTTAATTTCTGTACCATAACTGAACAATCTA
The DNA here is from genome assembly GCA_011428145.1 of Ericerus pela. Taxonomy (NCBI): domain Eukaryota; kingdom Metazoa; phylum Arthropoda; class Insecta; order Hemiptera; family Coccidae; genus Ericerus; species Ericerus pela. The sequence continues at coordinate 1,873,252 of WOFM01000296.1, read as the reverse complement.
TTTTCTTATCCGCATGATTCATAATAAGTTTTTACATAAATTTTGGAAAATAACAAGAAGAATGAAGACGAAAGTTGCACTCAACTTTTTTTATAAATTTTCACCAAGACAAAATTTACTTCCTTAAATTTTGATTTCATTATTATAAGCTTAGAAGCGGTTTCTGAATCACTACCGATATTGTTTAATTTTTATTCGACAGAATTTATTTAAAAAAAATAAAAAATAAAGTTAGAAAGTATGTTCTGAACAATAGTCACATTTTTTTCGCAATTGAACGTTTTCTGTTTTTAACCCAACGACAGAATTATTATTATGGATACGAGCAAATCGTTAAAACGGATTGATACGTAAAATAAAAAAATTTTTTCCGATAATTTACTTCAAATACTGAATTACATATACTCGTATTCTTGAAAATGTAAACAGATACGTTAAAAAAAATTGATTAAAACATCAATTAATTTATTGATTTTATTACGTAACTACTGAAATCAAAAACAAAAATTAGAGGAAAACGAACAAAGGATGTAAAATATTTATATACATAGGGATAAAAATTTTAGGGTTCATTTTTAGATTGATACGAAACAATTAATTACCTATGTAAAAAATTAATAAAAAATAAGAGAAAATAAAACTAACAAAGAAGAATCAATTTTGCCGCATTGAAGCTAGCATAAAAATGAAAGTAACATTGACAAAATTATACGGAACAAAAATTAAAAAAATTAAAAAAATAAAAAAACCGGCGAAAAACTGGATAGAAAATATGTTTAAAAACAAAAAAATACAAAGACGAAAAAAAATTTTTTTTTAATGCTTGATAACTGATGCAAGAAGGTGAATTAAATAGGATCTAACCGATAAAAAAAAACATATTTACTTTTTGAAAAATCATCTCGTTACATTAATTTAGATTCTACTAAAAGTTACCTAGTTTTCTTTTTCAAGTGTCAACGAAACATTCACAGCTATTTTTCAAACTTTCCTACGAAATTAATTTTCAATAAGTTAGGCTCATTTTTATGACAATTTGACAAAACTGCTAAAAAATACACACCAAACAACTATAAATATATATACTACGAGACACCTGGAAAAGAAAGAATAATTAATTATTTTGCCAACATTATTCGTGAATTTTATATGGAATTTCTCACGAATTTCAAGCATTTCGACCTTTTTAGCTCGACTAAAATTTGTTTCAAATACCAAAATAATAACAGAATCCAAAGGGTTATTTCTCATCTCTTTAAAAAAACAACCATTACCTACATCTTTTTGGAATTTTTTAGTAACTAAAAATAAACAACGTTTTCACGACAAAATTTAAAAAATTTTACTCTCGATGATAAGATTTAAGTATTGTAGAATTATGCGGGTCTTAATTACTAGGTAACAGAGAGAAGTTATGACTTTAAAAACTGTCATTCTTGCAGAAATACTCGTAGCAATTTTATGCCGGTGTTTCTTTATTTTGAAAAAATTAAAATTTAATACCGGCAGTTCAATTCATTTTTAAGAATCTATATGGAATTTATGTGTAATATTCATAGTCCATTCGTCAAATCGTTCGCAAAAATGAGCGAAGATTAAGTCGGAAGAAGATGTTATTTAAACTCAGTGAACTATGCAGACTAAGGTTACCTAAAAGTCTTTAAACTTCATTATAACCTAAACAATTATTTACATGGGAGATACAATTGTATCGTAAACGTAATAATTCATTATGATAATATTCATTTCCATAAATCCAATTACCTACAATAATAAAATTCATTCTTCCTTTTTGATTTATATAATAAATTTTTTTCATTCTCAGAGAATTTCTCACAGTTTTTCCAACCATTTTTGCCGAGTTTGCTTGAAAACGGAGTGTTATTTCATGTTTTTTTTGTAATTTTTGAATAATCTCAAACAATTTTCAATCATAAATTCAAATTATGAAATTAAAGATTAGAGGAAATTTGTTTAGTACCATTTCACACCACTCTTCACCTTTTCATCATTACCATACCATACCCACATACCTATACTACAAACTGTGGATATATGACTTGAATCTTCCATACGTACAAAACTGCCCATAATTGATAGGTACATTAAATTACAAATTATAGCAATGTTCAAATATAATTTAAATTTTGCAACTTCGAACAAGTAAAATATTCGAAAATATTTTTGGAAAATATTAAAATGATAACAGATTGGACGACATTGAAAACAACTGTTAATAAACGATCCATAATTCATTATAACGTCATAATAAAGGAAATAAACCTGGCACGTGATTAACGTAACATATTTTTAATGTAGGTACGATTAAATAATTGTACTTTCTCTGTATACAAGTACTGGAGCCAAATATTCATGTTCGAAAATGTGATCTGCATGAAAAAAACAAAAAAAAAAACGTATCCTGTACCTATGAAATAAGCTAATCATCCACACTGTACCAGCAATTTACACAAAGGAACATTATAATTTGGTAGGCAACATTCGTCCCTGCAAGGTTTTCTTCATTCGAGAATAAACAAATATAATTTGTTCACACAATATCATAAAAACGAAAAAATTTTTGAAAAATTATAAAACAAAGGCGAAACGAAATAAGCAAATACGAGTAGAATAATATGTTTTCTTGTCTGCTGCGGAGAGATGTAAAGCCGGTTTTAAGGGGGAATTTTGGGTACAATTCTCCCCCAGCGCGAAATAAAAAGTTAATTTAAAAGACAGTTATTTGTTTTTTCAAATTTTACTTTTATGAAACATGAAAAAAAATTGTTAACCCCATTCATAAAAATTCATGAATATTAGAAAATGAGATTTGATCCCCCCAAGAAGAAATCCTGAAACTGGCCTGTAAAAGTGAAAGTAATGGTGGCATCAAAAATAAGGATACCTAGTTTTTATCATTTCTTTCACTATACGTATTTGCATAAATGCAGTGTAATACAATATATTTAACCGTCTTGAAAGCCCTGAAGCATCCAGCGAATAAAATCTCAGGGTGGGGCTTCGAATTTTCGACATTCATTTCGTATAATTTGGGAGTTGATATTTAATTTCTTTTCGTCAGAAGTAGTTTTATCACTAACTTTAAATTTAGCTCAAGTTTTTAATACCAAAACATTCACAGGTAAATGTAGCTCAATAATAAAAAGTCAAAGTTCGAGAAAACGAAATAACTCGATGAAAGCTCAGAAACAAACCCACTAATTTTCATAGGATCGTTCAGGTCTAGACACAATTTTTAGTTCAAAATTATTTATTCAGGAGGATTTAGCTGAACTATCATCGCGTCGAAGAAGGTGACGAAAACTACAAATAATAGGCTACATGCCCGATTCCCGTAGAGACCAATGCACGGCGAAACAAATAGGCAACAAATTCAACATCGTTGTCGTCGATACAAAATTTTAGAAAGATTTACTTCCTCGATGCAGGATAAAAACAAACAATAAATTTTTGTCCATTCGAATAGAGGTAAATTTTTAGCGAAACTTAAAATTTTGCAATTTACCCAAGAATTTTTATAATTTTATTTCGACGACTTTAATTTCAAATTTGCAATTTAAACCAATTTTGTATGAAGGCTCACTTTTTTAATCAGGTAGATAGTCAATTGCGAGTTAAATAAAACAATATTTTTAAATGAATGAACATTGGTTGAAAATGATCAAAACTTTTTCGTAATAAAACATACTCAAACGTGACTAATTTATTGAAAACAAAAATTGAAAAGTACACCAAAAAAACAAAAAGAAAAAAGAAAAAAAGTAAAAAAAGGAAAAACATATTTGGAGTGCGGAGATGAAAGTCGTCCACAGGATTCTTCTTTTTAGATTCATACCATCATTTAGACTGACGAATGAATAAAAATTATACTACACACCAATCATAGTAAATCACAAATAAATACAACGATATTGAAAAATTTATTCAAAAAAGGATGAAGAAAAAGTTTTTTTCCAAAATTCAAACCCAATTTCAACTTGACTGGTAATAAAAATATTAATTCTTTTTCTTTTTTTTTTTTAATTTTATCGATTGTGAGAGGAAAATAAAAAATTCCTAAAAACCTTGACATCCAATAAATAATGATAATAAAAAAAAAAATTATAATTCCTTGTCAAGAACGCAGGTCACTTCAGAGGAGAAAGTATTCACAATTTTCGCATTGAAAATAGATACCATATGTGGCTTGTTTGGTGTAGGTAGATGCTACCTACATGGGGTTCATGGAACGTTTGAGGGAGACAGTGGTTTACATGCGGGGCGACCAAATTATTTCTCGGTACCGGTAGCCAGCCGGTTTAAGTGCCTAACTGTACACAAAGCGTACTTCCTAACTGGGGCAATTGTCCAAAGGCGATGCGGTACCATATACAGACCGCAGCACGTATACTGTCAGTGAGTATGTAAATATTACATACTCACTTGCCTCAGTTTACTGCCTCAATGGTAAACACAGAAATGCATCATTTGTATGAGTGTATACAGACGATGTACTTTGTTTAACGTGCAATGCACAATTAGTATGGGTCGCGGACTTTGGTCTGCGACCCGTCTGTCGACGCAGGGCCGAGCCCTAAGGGTGGCAAAGAGGGAAACGTCCCCACACGATATAAAAGACGTTTAAAAAAATTACCCTAATTTTATTTTATTTGTTCACAAAGATTCGATAATCTAAATTGAGACAAAAAACAACCCAAAACTCCATTAATTTTATAATTTTATGGATGAATTAATATACTTATCACACAATTATCTAATATACCTACTCACAAGTTTTATTTCATTTTTTTTTGGCTCACTTTCAAATTGTTTTGTCTGGGTGAATTCTTTAAGAGGATAAATCTTTAAGTTTTCGAAATATAGATGCTAAATATTTGTTATTTTCAGAATTTTGAAGTACACACCCACCTGATGTTATTCAGGTGGAATAACAAAATGGCCTCGTTTGAGTCTTAATTGAAATTCATGTCTTCACTTTTTTGCTATACAAACCAACTGACTGTAAACAGTGAAGTAACTGAGAATTTAGCAAAATAATTGGTCACAAAAACATCTATTTTGATGACATTTTCAATATTTAATCAAATAAATGAACTGAAAATTATGCATTTAATGAACGAAGTTGAAAAAAATTTCTTCTATCTCATTCTGAAAATATAAAATGTTACTGCAAGAATTCACAAATTTGACTTCTCACAGTCGTATAGTGCTCAAAAATTAACCAACAGATATATTTTCTAAATTTTCTATTCCAAGAATATTTTATATACAGAAAATATGAGTTTTCTCGACACACCGAAAGTACCAACTTCTCATGAAGGCTGTCTTCATATGAAGCAGTTAGATATACTTAGATTAATCAACAAATACGTTCTTACGAATAGTATATTTTTTTAAACATTTCATTTCAAGGTTAATCATTGTAAATGGACGAAAAAGATTCGAGAAATTTTCAGATCATTTGAACATTTTCGAGAAAATTACGCCACCCAAAATAACTACAAAAAAGAAGTTTTTAATTTACATTTATTATTCTGTAATTTTTTGAATCTATAGTTACTTTTGTGAGTTCATTTCGTTTTATAATATTCTAACGGCCTCGACAAGCATATTCTCCTTACGGGCAGATATAATCAAACAAAAGAAGAAAATTTTGTTTTTGATTTTTTTTTTTAGAATGTATGACAGAGGAATTGGGAGATTTTGTAATCTTCTCTACACAATGAAATGGAGCAGGAAATCGATGATCATTCAAAACTGCAACATGACATATCAAAAGTAAATGTAGAACTGATTCATACCAAATCATGGCACTCATCAAATGAAAACACTATAAAAATCAGTTTAGTCACAACATCTTTTCACCACAAATATAAGCAGATAACTACGATTTAGAAAAAAATATTACAGAAGGGAAAGTGATTTTGTTTTAATTAGAAATTAAATTAGCTTTTTCTCTTTTGGTACATAATTTACTCATCTCATGTCTTTTATATTTGTGTTGAAAAGTGATTAGTCTACAGTTTTACCCAATACATTAACAATAAATTATTCTTGTTTTGTGCATTTTAGATTTGACTCTCATAATATTAAAAAAAAATTTTTTTCCACAATAAATAGCGAAAGCCTATTCAGTTTTAACAATTTTTAATGCTAAAAAATTTTTCAATTTTCTCAGGAAATAAATAAATAAATAAATAAATGAAAAATTTAACTGTATCTGACAGTTAACAAGAGATGTAAAAAATCTTATCATTCCACGTATGACAAACATGCATCGAAGTACGGGGATAATGGAAAAATCACTACCCGTAAGCCAAATGTAATGAAAATGGGTAGGAACCGATTGAACCAAGAGAGAGCTACCAAAATGGGAGCACTGACTCTCTTCTACTCATTTCCAATAATGTAATCAGAAGTAAACAAAGTGATTAATTACACTGTAGTGCATGTAAACAGACATAGAGAGAGAAAATCCAAGCTCGGAGATCATATAAGCAGTAGAGTGTTCCAAAACAAATTTTTAGAATGTGTTTTTTATAATCCAGTTAACATTCGTACATAAAACAGATTTTTTGTTTTTTAAAATTTCTTTAGTGTAGGTACACTGCATACGTCCCAGTTTGGAACACTCTTACATGTAATTAAGTGTATTTTAACAAATAATCATTCCATTTTTGTAGTATTTTGAGACGACCCTTTCAGAAAGTTCAGGCCTTGAGGGAATCACCCTTTTTCTCCCCTCTGTCTCTGACATTGCTTGTAAAAGCTACAGATTATTCAAAATTTATTCATGATTTCAAACCAGTTAAAATCCTATAAAAGGAACTAGGAAGTTTGAAAAACCACAAGAATTATTTTTTTAGCTGCACTTAATCTGATTTACACGTATTGACAATGGGTGAAAGAGATATCACTACCGTTTAGTAGCTATCTCTTTCTCTATCACGTTCCTGTCACTTTTGTAACATGATTTCATTAAGCCTATACTTCGATGCTAGTACGGAACATAAACCTTGATGAGAAAACACTAACACCAATATTGGTAAAAGGACTTTTAAATCCGGAATGCTCTAAAAAAATGTTTAACCAGCCGTTTTTTTAATCATACAGACGTATCTTCAGAGGTAATAACACTTAATTCAAACAATTGGAAAAAGGAAAAAATTTTGAAGACAACATTTTTTTCGCCATTTTTTCCTTACCATAATAGATGCATGTTCACTGTTAATACTACTAAAGTCACCTGAGCTCTGGAAAATTGAAAAACTTAACTAAAATAACTCAAGTTATAACTGGTTTTTTCTTTTTTTTTGTCCGATAAAAAATTTGAAAAACCTGACTTAAGTGGTTTTACCAATTTTGTTGGTGATTCTCTAGATGTTGTAGATAATTCGAATTGAGATATTTCATAGCTTTTCACTATCTCACTGAGCAGTCAGTATAAAAACACGAAGATTCAAGAAAACATCCATAGCATACCAGACACTCCTACGCTTCCTGCTCTATTTCATAAATACGAAGACGATTTGAAAAAATTATAATTCTCTTATCAAACTTCTCTAATCAAGTATTAAAGGTGGGTTTTCTTCACCTGCCAGGATATTAGTACGCGGTTGAACTGAATTTTATGAGAGCTGACTGACTTGTCTGGGGCACAAAATTGAAGTTACGTATAACCGTCCGTCGCCTGCTTCAAACGTAAAACTTTTAAATGAAAAAGTAAAAAAAAAAAAATATTTTTTAATTACAAAATAAATAAAAAAATAACAGTTCATTAAGTCAAAAATTACTCAGTTACCTACATGGAGAATCGTTAAATGTATTCGTGTTAATAACATGCGACAACTTATTAAATTTCAGATGTTTAGACAAAAATCTGAAGGTATTTTATTAGGACGAAGGTTAATTTTAAACAAATACACAGGTAAGATAGGTACTCAAAATTTTAGACTGGGATTAGCCTGAGGCTGAATGATGGTGGTTTTTTTTTCTCGCAGAAACCGGGCCACGGCTTCGACTATACGGATGGACCTACATGTAATTCGCATTTAATTCGGTTCCTTCAACGTGAAGGACATATTTTTCATCTTTGTGTAGATACCCAGTTGAAACGACACGAGGTTTTACTAGATTTGCGAATAATAAACCGTTTTTAGCAGTTCGGCTAGTTAAAACTGGTGTATGAAAAAAGTTGAAATGAAGACTCATGTGTTAGAAACATTTTAAAAACATCAAAGATATAAGAAGAAAACTGCACAGAATTCCTTCTCATTGAACCACACCTAGACTATTATTTTTTCAAATGTCTAGGTTTAAAAAAATCAAAAATTTACAGATTCAATAATCCGCACACAGGTAATAACAGAACAAAGACCAATATGGATAAACCGGTCTTACTATGTTAGGAAACAAACCGTCAGTATGGATTTACTACAAATTTATAACACTTACTCCAGTTTTTATTCTCGCACAAATGGCATCTCCCCAAAAATTTTGAGATTCGATAAAATTTTCGAAAATTTATAATATAAGTATATTTTTATAGAAGTCAAATGAATAAAATATTTAAATGTTAGACTGCATATACAGTTTATTAAATCCGAATCATTATCGTAAAAGATCTGTATCAAGAATTGGAAAATTTAATAGATGAGGACATAAGGATCAGAGGGAAACAGATTAAAAAATATACAGATATAATATTATTATTATTTTGAATAGAATGAGAGTAGAATTTTCGAACTAGAACGATTCTCCTTGACAACTATTTAAAAAATTAATCACCACAAAATTTAATGTTGCAATATCAAAGCGAATAAAATTCAAACGATTCAAGTTTAAAGTGGCAATCAAAAATCAGCATTTTTAAACGAGAAACAAGCAAAGATAGTGAGAAAACATATCATCTCATTCAGAGTTTCATAAAATTTGAACACATAATTTATTATTATTTTCATGACCAACCATACTTGAAATATTGAGAAAGAAAAGAAAAACCGCGAAGGTTATCGAAGTAGCTACTGGCAATTTAGACACAATCCGTGTGAATGTGATTAAAAATCTGAAAACTGATGAATCTGCCCTAACTAATCGGTTTTCTTTCCACGCCGCAATTTGCTTCACTGAAGTGACAAATTGTTGTTGCTTTGGTTCAACAATTCACCAAATTTGAAGAAAACAAAATATGATACCTACCATTTTGAGATAATTTCATTAAAATGCATGGTTAGAAAACGTTCCAATCACGTTTTAGTCACTTTATAACGTTGAAAATTCGAAATTTTAACAATAGCAGTTTCCAATTCACAAAAACTTCATTTCCTATGCACATATAGATAGTTTTTTCTATCAATGTAGTTTCTCCTTCACCTACAACTCTGTTTTTTCACAAATTCTATTTGTAAAGTAGGTTTTCCTGTTTTGAAATTTTCCCCCACTTTCTCCACCAGAATCGCATATTTTTCAAAAAAAATTCTTTCCCACTTCGGCGTCAAATATAAAATTTTCAAGTATATACTTTCAATTTCACTTGATGATTCAATGTTGATATACTTGAAACTATTATCAACCATTCTTATCACTGGCAATATGTTTGCTCGGGTACATGCAATGATAATTTATGAGTTACGCACTCACTCTCTTCAAGAAGCCACAATATTGTTTCTTGCACTTTTTTTTTCCATTATTTATTATTTTGTTTTAAAGCAAAGATATTCCTTAGGTGATTGAGAGGTAAACAAAACATTTTTTAAGGGGCATTGCTTTCCAGTCTTAAATTATTCATAGTCTTAGCCAGTGGCGTAGCAGGAATGTGGAAGAGTGCTTCAGTCATTAAATTCGAGAATGCTTGTTCTTTAGCTATTACTGAGGGAAAGAATTACGAGTTTTTTTTTGGCTCAGGAGGGAGGTCGAAGACCGATATCTCCTTTTTGCTATGCCACTAGTTTTTGCCAAGTAAAAACAAGTATTTCAGATGTTTTCGATAAGCTTATCGTAACAAGGTCACAAAAAACCGTCATTTTCTACTTGAATGGCAAGAAAATTAAATGATACGAGCTAAATACTACTTAACCCCCTTATATACTACATGAACTAACTAATTTCGACACTCGTTCGTTCGGTTCTTTCACGTAAAAACATAGGCAATTAAGGAATATAGAAAAAAGCATTTAGTTAAAATGGCAGAATAGAATCTTGAATATGGTTTTAAATATTAAATACCTAAATATATGCTTATTTTAATTTTGTTTTTACACTTGATAAATTACAAGGTAAAAGTTGAAAAATAGAAAAATTTTTTTATTTTGCAAAAAAAATTCAAATTTATTTCGATTTTTTTCCAGTCCAATACATAAATTTCATTACTACTTTTGGTTTTTTTAGTATATATACACGATAAAAGATGTCAACAATAAATTAAAAAAGACAGAACCTACTTAAAAAAATAAAAATAATAAAAAATACACTAAAAAGTAAGAAATAGTTATTTTAAAATTTCTCCTGCAAGATCTAGGTCCAGGGATTAGAGTTATTCGCTAATTAAAAAGTTTTGTCACAAATTTGGAAGGAATTGACGCAGATATACGTAGGTATGCGGTAAAGGAAAAAAGCGCCGACTTCAATAATTCCAGTCCCCAGACCTAGATCTTGCTGGAGAAATTTTAAAACAATAAAATTATTTTTAACTTTTTAGTGAATTTTTTATTGCTTTTTTCTTAAGTTAGTTCTATTTTTCGAAAAAACATTTTTCATTTTCTTTTTTAGCATTAGTGGCAATATAACTTTAAAAATAGCAGTTAGTTTATTTAAAGATAACTCCAAAACTACTTCATCGATTCTGAAAAAAATTTAGTGGAATCACCATGGAGTCAACCTCCATCTTTTTAAAAAAAGTACATCAAAATCAGTGCTTAGTTTGAGAACTTATGCTGGAACAAACATATATACGGATCGAATTGGTAATATCCTCCTTTTTTTTCGAAGTCGGTTAAAAATGCAAATAAAGCCGCACCGGGCTTTTATTCACCCAGGATTATACGATTTAAATAAAAAATCTATAAAAATAATTTATATCATAATCGAACGTGAATCCAAACTATCGTTTGTTCGTGATCAGAATAGATTCGAGAGACTAGGTTAACTGTTACAAATGATCCACATCCCATTTCTGATCAAAGACCAATGCGATTTACGACTGGTTCAGATTGTGGATACACTCGTCACTCGCTACCCACCCCTCTCGCGCATTCGCTACCTACAAAAATCTCTAACCTGCCAACCAACCTTTTTTTTCTTCTTTTTTTCAACTGTTCCAGACATTAATCGCTTTCCTCGGCGTAGCGCTACCATCCGGCCTATGCATAACGCCCGCGTATTACGCCGCTGAACCGGCGGCGGCGCCGCTCTACGGCTACGCGTACCACGCGCTCGCCCCCAAACCGGCGGCGGCCATCGTTCACGCGCCAATCGCGTACGCCACCGCGCCCCTCCATCCGGACGTCGAAAAAATCGATCCGAATCCGTCCTACCACTTCAAGTACGGCGTCAACGATCCTTCCACCGGCGACTACAAAACGCAAGAGGAGTACCGCAAGGATGGCATCGTCCAGGGCACGTACAGTCTGGCCGAGCCGGACGGCTCCATCCGTACCGTCCACTACACCGCCGACCACGTGAACGGCTTCAACGCCGTCGTCGACAAGCACTCAGCCAAGGCGGTACCGGTTGCGCACGCCGCTCCGATCGTTCACACTCCAGCCGTGGCTCCAGTCGTCGCCGCCAAGTACCACGCCGTCGCACCGGCTCCGTACTACGCGCCCGCCGCCCACAGCCTACCCGCCTACAGTTACGCCGCTCCGTACGCGTACGCCGCGTACCACAGATAGGCTTAACCTACCCTTCGGCAGAACTAGCCATACACAGTACAACCTGCCTTCCTTTTCCGCCTCCAAAATCACTAGCCGCCAAAAATAAAATGCGATTATAAACCATCACCATCCAGCAGAACCAAAAACGCGTGAAAGACTTCATCCGGTAGTCTTCGTTTTTTTTTTTTTTTGTTTTGTTTTTTGTTTTTTTTTTTTGCCATTTTGGACAACCGGATAACTCAAATGCAAATATCACGTATCCTCCGGAAAATGGTGCAGTCGTTTGGGGGGGGGGCAATGTTACCATTCATATTATTATTGTACTGTACTATACTGTAAATTTTAGTTTAACGTACACCTGTAAACATAGATTTTTCAAGTTAAATGTATCTAAAAAAAACTCGACGAATGAAATACGCGTCCCAATTTTCTAATAACCATCGAGTTCGATGTCGGTTGTCGTTTTCTACATAACTCCAAACAAATTAAATAGAATTGAAAACGATTTTTTTTTTTTTTTTTCACTTTTCTGAAGAAAAAAAAGTGATATTTATCTTTAATCTTGTAATATTAGAATCTACAAAAAAAAAAATCTTAGAATCTCTTCGCTACAAAAACTTCGGAGTGTCAACCATCTTTTTGAAGAGGGAGGAAAGAACCAATAAGGAGCAAAACAAAAACAAAAACAAAAACAAAAGTGTAAAACACTTTTTTGACCATAAAATAGCATAAGCTGAATCGTATTTGCCTTACGAACAGTCCTAACTTTTGTCACATTTTCAAATACTCAAAGAAAATTTTAAATATATGGTTTTTAAGAACTATCCACCTACATAGTATAAGAATAAGCATACTTTTATACAGCGATTTTTACATGCGTACGGAGGAGGTTATATGATTGGTATGTCTATCTCCAGAACTAACGAAATTTCGTTCGCTTAGAACAAGAGTCATAGGTATTTAATAGATTTAAATGAAAGTAGTCTCAAAATATTTCTAACCACCCGGAGAACGTCCTAGGCTATTTATATTTGAAAATTACAAAATTAGAAGGGTGTAATTGAAGAAAATGAGAATTTAAAGACTGAGAAAATTATTGTCATAAATTTGAGCATATCCACCAATAAAAGCTACTCATTCAAATTAATGCAGTCGATTTTTTTTTTTTTTTTTTTTTTTTTTTTAAAGTAAAATTTATTAATTGTTTTTTAATGACGTGCCTAAATGGACAGAAATTTCATATTTTTTTCAGTATCGTAAAAACTTTTTCTTCAACTATAAATTTAAAATTTTCGGAGAAAAGCTATTCCTGGGCTGAAGACCACAGTCCTCACATTGTACTTCAGTGATCATCTCACAGCAAAAACCCAACTTATTTCTGAGATAAATATAAATATGAATTCACCGTCTAATAAAAATGGTGGACAAACCCTTATATCGAAGAACCGCCAATGAAAAATCACTCACGACACGATCCCTAACCCTATAGACAATAATTCGCTGAAATTTTGAGAAAAACAGAGCGGAAATTCCATCAAAATTGGAACGCTTTTCAATGCGGTCGAGAGTGATTTTGAAGAACTTTTTACGATTCTGCAAGAAAAATGGCAAAGTATTAGTACTACCAACTGCTTAGAATTATTTAGCTCTTCTGATTTCCTGAGATATCAGATCGGTGAATTATGATGACTTTGCTAAAGAAATATTCATGATACAAAACATCCGAAATATGAAAAATAATCATATAAATCAAAAAATCATAGTCTATAATATCCTACTAAGATTTTCCATAAATTTCTGGATTTCTTGCTTTCTTAAAAAAAAAAAAAAAAAATTGTAACATTTGCACACACGACGACCTTTCGACCAAAACTTCTCGCAGCAATAAAACCAATAATGTTAAAAAAAAAAAAAAAAACTTTTAAGGTAAAGACTTAAAATTGGAAATAACATCATGAGATATCAGAGAAATCAAAACGCACTCGCATAGCAAAGTGAGACGTTAAAAAGAAAATTTAAGCACTAGAGAACGTTTTAGGAATTTATAAGAACGATCATAAAAAATTGAAGATGATTATTCCATATAAGTTACGTCACTGAGATCTACCAATAAAGTCTTGCGGAAGAATTACTCTAATATAGCAAACACTTGAAGCATAACAAAAATATAAAGTTATAAAATGGTAAGTTAATGCAGAGTTCATGAAAATAATACAAATCCTGAGTATGAAATAGATCTCTACCCAGTATAACAAGTAAAACGTCCACTTCATAAATCTGAATTGTCTAACTCACTTTAACACATTGGACAGAATTGTCAACAATACAATCTCCAGCCGCTCTTTGATATAAACATAAACAATGCTACCAGAGATGACACAGTAACGATATTAAACCCAAGAATTTAGTTATTTAGTAGGAAAAAATTTTGCAAATAATTTCAAAACATCAGCCGAAGAAACAGTTGAAACTGGAACGAAGAAATACAACAATTTCTGCCTAGAAATTAAAATACCAAAATAACGCCTACAGTACAGTAGTTTAGGTTACGTCTGCGTAATTTGAAGGCGAAAAACTATTTCGTTTATGGAATACGAAATTATGAATAATTATAGTTGTTAAGTGGGTTTTTACTCGATTTGAGAATAACTACACTAAGGCTCTTTATGAGGGAACCTTCTTAAAAATAAAAAATAAAAAATAAAAATAAAACCAAAACCAAAAAATTGTTTTTATTATACCTAAACTTGTAGTGTTCTCCTAAAATGCGCAGCAAAACGAGTAAACAATTATATTGTTGCTTTGTATTCGTAAAGATAAGGTACCACATGAGTACTTTAAAACGAATTTGATAAGCAGATAACTTACAGTATACATCAACAGAATATTTAAAATACGTAAAATTGTAGATCAGTATTTTAAACTGAAACAGTTCGTGAAAATAAAATATTTAAAGTTGAGGTTAATAATATTTTCAGTGCTAGTGTGGCAAAAACGACTTCATTTGAACGTTTCGTTTAAAACAAAAAAATTTTAATTACTTACCCCAACTCATTTTAAACTCATTTAAAGTATCAGCAGAACATAAATATTCAAGGTAAGTACTCAAACAATTCGTTCAATTTAGAAATTGGTTAGTATGAGTCAGATGACTGTTTCTTAACTCGTTTTCTAGCATTGATTTAATATTCGAAAAATAAAACCACCGAATCATTGGAAACGTTTTTACTCAGAACGCTTAAAAACTAATTTTGTGAAGCAATAAACTGATGTCTCGAAGGGCGATCTGACTCAAAATATTTTTTTTATGATTGAAAAGAAGTTCGAAACAAAAGATTTATGATCTTGGCTCAGATTTAGGTAGAAATTTCTTACATTTCATAAGCACTGAGTTGGATTTTTTGGGAGCCGGTAAACTAAGAATTTTGTAAATTCTAGTACTTTACTTAAAATACATTTTTTTATGTTGAATAATTCAAATTTACTATCTAGGTTGAACGTGAACCAAAACTTTTTTTCACATTTTACATTCGCCCCTCTCCCGCCAATAATTCTACCAAGAAGGCGTCACTGTTACATTTGGTATATTTGAGTAAAAAGGATGAGTACTAAATACAAACAGAACTCGAGTACAAATGTCCTGTTTTTAGAGCATTCAACTATTTTATTATAATACTAGTGTGGGAGAAGGGGGCTATCCCCCCTCTACATCCCCTTCGGTTACAAATCTTAGAAGACCAAAATCATATACCTATTTAAGCGAGTTATCTTCAATGTCCGAGGGGCGAAATATTATGCACAAAGAACTTTGTGTATATATATATATATATATATATATATATACACAAACCTATATATAGTAATAAACAGAGAGCTGAGTTTTGTTTATGTTTTTTCTCTTGCCGTTATTTCGTGATTAATTTGTTTTAGGTGAAATCTGATTGTGGAAATAAATTTGTTGTTAAAGAATAGGGGGAGTCATGCTGAAAATATTTTTTTGCCATCATCAGTTTTTGAAATAAATTAAAAATTAAAAAACGGCAAATTTCTAATAAATTTGCAGTTTTTTTATGGACGATTTGTGAAAAAATGATGGCAATAAAAAAATTAATTTTATGAGAGATCTCAAACAAATGTTCTCCTTTTTTCAATAGTATAACCCTCAACTTCGTAGCTTAAATAGAATCTGAGAAATCGTGAAACGGGAGAGCAGTTTTTTCAAAATTAAAATGTTGCGAATATTGAAAAAAACGCGGATAAATATACAAAGAGCTAGATAGGTAGTCGTGCGTAAAGTAGATGATTTTAATACGAGTACGATTTTTGCAGCAGAAAGGCCGAAAGCCGAAGGTACGTGATACAAATCACACAAGTAGCAATCAACTACTTTACACGAATATAATACATTATGTTTCGCAATAACCCCCAAAAAAATGTCACTACCGAAAAAAATTTTTGAAATGGTATCTAAACAATATAATTAAAAACGCGATTTTAAAAGATAAGTTTTTATTTACGTTTTTTTGGATTTAGCTTCATGCGAAATAAATATTATTTCGTTGCTAAAGGTTGGCTGCAGTATTGGTATATTTTAAAATCGCAGTAGTGAGTAGAATGAAAGCTTATAAAAACTGGCACCTTTTCCATTAATTTGCCTTTTTGGTTCGCTTATTTTCAATTAACTGATGATAAATAAAAAATTTGATAGAATAGAAATTGTGGGGACAATACTCGTATGAGATAATAGGAGCTTGCACCCCTCGACGACAGTCGCCGCCCAAAGGCTGGCAATAATCATCTTTATGACATTAAACAAATTTACACTGGTGCGTTTGTATGTTCGTACCTGTATGTATATACAGGTAAGATACATTGCACGGGCCGAGATCAATTACCAGATAACGATCTCAGTGATGTCACGGCCCAGTACCAAACGCGCTGCATCGTTTCTTATCACCTCGACAGAGGCAAGAAACGACGTAACGCATGACATAATTACGTACATGTACATATGCATGTGAGTCTGTGTGCGTGTGCCAAATTCTGTATATAAACTCTCAGAACTGGCTCAAAAATTGCCAGTGTTCGCCGAGGATTTGGCTCTCCCATACTTAACCTTATGAAGTGGCAGAACACGCAAAATACTGTTGAAGACATTCTAGTGTGAATATCTCTCACAACAAGGTATTCCACAGTGGTGACCCTGATGTGATTTTTTGGCTACGTCGTGGGTGTCTAGGCGCGTTGCGCTAATTCTAAAACTAGGCGGGGTGCGCTGGCGAGTTACTCGCTTGTGATACAAATTTTTTCACAAACCTAGACACCTTTGGCTGTCGAAGCAGAGGTTTGACTTTAAAAGTGGGAAATTAAACCCCCCTTTCCAAATATATTTGCCAGAAGGGAACCAAGAGAAGTAGACCTGGAGGAACAAAGTTGCCCTCATCCGCCAACTCCTCCAGCTTCAACCAGAGACTCTGAAGTCTTTGAGACTCCAGAAAAACAAAAACGAATCCGGAGACCAGAAGCCTTGCGTTTGGGAGCTGTAGTCAACCCAAACGAGACAACAGCTCGCACCCTCAGAAGTGGTTGTCTATTGAGCCAAGACTCTGACCCTTCGACCCCAGACCAACAACCAACTGAGTCTGGTGGAACCTTTGCCAAAAACAACTCAACAGAGAAGCAGCAGATTACAATGCCTAACGGAAATGGAAATACGACAAACCCAACATCGAATCAGCCTGGAACAGGTGTAAGTGGTCAGCCACAGCTGACCCCTGAAGTACTTGCACAGCTACTACAGCTGTTGCAGATGCAGACTCTGCAGAACCCTGCGATCCAAAGGGGGAGGATTGAGACTCTGGAATTTTTACCAAATGAGGTAGAACTCTGGTTGACTCTCCTCGAAGGTCGTTTTAAAACAGAAAACTTGCAAATTGACCAGAAATATTCACACATTTGCAGCCGCGCATGCCCGCAGAAATAATACGCCGCATTCTGGATATCATGGAATGCCCTCCCTCGGAAGCAGATAAGTACAGTTGGTTCTGCAAGAAAATTTGAAATGTGTTTGGTAAAACTTAAAACCAAATAATAGATGATGTCATGGGTGGAATGAAGATGGGAGATAATAAACCCTCCATCTTCATGGCCAAATTAAGACAGAAGGCCGATAACATCGTATCACCGTCGGTCATTGGGAAACAGTTCTGTAAACAACTGACCCAACATGTTGTACATTGTCTGGCAGCTGTAGGTACCACAGTAATCAACAATTCCGAGGACCTAGACTTTTTGGCAAAGAGTGCCGATAGTGCACTGGAACATTTGAGATCAGCATCCTCGATTTGTGCAGTATTGACAGAGACTGGAGAACTAGCTCAGCTTAGAGCCCAGATAGCTCAGCTGACTAGCGAAATAAAGAAGAAGAGTAATAACAATAATTCAAGAAACCGTAGAAGTAACAACCGCTATAAAAGCAGGAGCAACAATAGAAATAACGACAGAAAATCCAGGTCCAGACACCGAAAGAGCAATTCTACCAGGGGTCAGAGTTCAACTCCCCCTAGAAGAACATCATCCCCCAAACCCCGGTCTCAAAACTGGGATGATAAATCCTGCTTCTTTCACAATAGATTTGGCGAGGATGCCACCAAGTGCAACAACAGATGCCAATGGTGGGGAAAAACATACAATAAGCCGTCAAACTAGAAAGAGGGATCATCTATGCGGCTGAAGATCTCTCGAAAAAGTATTCACAACACCTGTTCATCAAGGACAGGACTAACAGGAGAAGTTACCTTATAGACTCAGGTGCTGACTTGAGCATTTTGCCAGTAAGTAAGAACCAAAAGGCATTTCCTCCAAAATACTACCAACGAACTGTGAATGGTCAAAACCTTCCAGCTTACAGAATAGAATCCAGCAAAGTAAGCATCGGTTTGTGAAGAGACATGACGTGGTCCTTCACAATTGTGAATGTTCCAACACCGATCCTGGGTGTATATTTTCTTGCGGGACTACGGCCTGGTCATAGACCTCAAAAATGGAAATATCATAGACAACAATACTGGTCTATGGGTGGAAGGCAAAACACTAGCGTACCAACTGGACACCAACATATCCAGCTGCACTAAAGTCAACGAACAATTCCTACAGATTCTGTCAGACTATCCTGGAGTCACTCAAACATCGATCCGAAGGCATCCTACCTATAAACATGACACCGTTCATTACATAGAAACTAAAGGACCGCCTTGCCATGCTAGAGCCCGCAGGTTACTGCCTGATAAACTCAAAGCAGCACGGGAATACTATGATCGCATAATAGGGGAAGGCATATGCCCCCTTTCAAAAAGCTCATGGAGTTCCCCGATCCACATGACTAAGAAAGCAAGTGGAGAGTGGCGAATTGTTGGAGACTACAGGGCATTAAATGCCAAAAAAGTTCCTGAATGCTACCTAGTCCCAAACTTAATGGACTTCAATGCGAATATGAAGGGTAAAACGATATTCACAAAAATCGACATCAACTGGGCATTCCACCAAATTCCAATGGCTGAACAGGACATTCCAAAGACAGAGGTCATAACCCCCTTTGGTTTATTCGAATACCTTCGAATGCCGTTTGGACTCCGTAATTCTGCACAAACTTTCCAGAGATTCATCAATGGACTGTTTATGGATTTGCCGTTTGCTTATGCATATTTGGATGACATATGCATCTGCTCAGAAGGCGGTGAGCAACAGCACGAGAAGAATGTAAGAGCCATCGTACAGCGTATACACGCTGCTGGACTTACCATCAATGTTGGAAAAAGTTTATACAAACAAACCAAAATTGACTTTCTCGGCTATCAAGTCTCGACAGAAGGCATTTCCCCTCTGAAGACCAAGGTAGAGCCCATATTGAAATTCCCGAAACCCTCAAATGTTGCAGAACTCAGACGCTTCTTAGGGATGGTGAATTTCTACAGACGTTGCATTAAAAATGCTGCAGCCGAACAAAGTAAGCTGTTTGCATTGATCAAAACAAATAAAAAGAAAGATAAGACTCCACTCGATTGGACAGAAGAAGCTGAAAAAGCCTTTGAAAACATCAAAGAAACACTAGCAAATGCAACTCTGCTCGCTCACCCAGACAAAAGTCTGCCATTATGTGTCACAACTGATGCATCCGACTTTGCTATTGGTGCAACACTGTACCAAAAGGACAATGACAAGAAATTACCACTCGCTTTCTTCTCCAGAAAGCTATCAAAAACCGAAAAGAATTACAGCACATACGACAGGGAGTTACTGGGAATATTTGCTGCGTTGAAGCATTTCAGGCACCAACTAGAGGGTAGATGTTTCACTGTGTATACAGATCATAAACCCCTAACACATGCCTTCACGCAAAAGACAGAACCAGCTTCCCTGAGAAGAGCTCGACAATTGGACTATATAGGACAGTTGACTACAGACATCCAGTATATAAGTGGAGAACTCAACACTCCAGCTGATGCTCTTAGTAGGATCGAAGCCATCTCGGCACCATCTCAATTACCTTACTCTGAAATAGCTAAAGAACAGTTAAGGGACGCAGAATTGCAAGAACTGTTGTTGAACAATGACACAGCTCTCAAATTGAGACAAAGGAAAATCCCTGGTACTAATGTTTTACTAACATGCGACATTAGGACAGGCAAGAATAGGCCATTCCTGCTGACAAAGTATCGCAAATTGGCTTTCAGTAGTGTGCACAACCTATCGCACCCTGGACTAAAATGCACTGCTGGATTAGTAGCATCAAGATTTGTTTGGCCTCGAATGAAGTCCAACTGCAACAAATGGGCTCGCAGTTGCCTGAATTGCCAAGAGTCCAAAGTAGGAAGACATACTCGTTCGCCTCTTAAATATTTCAAACAAACGGAGTGGTTTAAAACGATACACATAGACTTGGTGAGTCCATTACCCCATCCCAAGGACACAGATACCTGTTGACGATGATCGATAGAGCAACTCGATGGCCAGAGGCAGTTCCTCTCTATGAGATGACAGCTCCGACAGTAGCTGCCAGGTTATACGACACCTGGATTGCCCGCTACGGCATACCTGAAGTCATCATCACAGACCAGGGTCGTCAATTTGAAAGCTTGCTCTTCCAAGAGCTGTCTAAGAAGCTTGGTGCACAACACAATCACACCACAGCTTACCATCCTCAAGCAAACGGCAAAGTTGAGCGATGGCACAGAGCTTTGAAAGACTCCAACATGGCTTGTGACACCAAGAGATGGGTTGATATACTACAAACCATCCTCTTGGGCCTTCGATCTGATCTTCAAACGGACACAGGTCACTCTGCTTCGCAGTTGGCGCTAGGCGAAGAGCTACGCCTACCAGAGAACTTTTTCACCAATTTGAAAGAAATTAGCCCCGAAACGCTTGTCCAAAACATACGGACTGATGCTAACAGTTTTTTGAAACAGGCAGCTCGTCATGACCAACCAAAGATTTATGTCTCCAAACAACTGGCCACAACATCTCATGTGTTTGTCAGAGACAAAAAAATAAGATCTTCGTTGAAGAAACCATACGCCGGTCCTTATAAGGTTGTATCACGAGATAACAAGAATTTCATGATACTAATCGCAGGTGAAGAAAAACTGATTTCAATTTATAGATTGAAACCTGCGTACCTTATAAACGACGACAGAAAAATGCTTTAAAGAGCAACAAGGAAGATGACAGACAGGAAAATAGAAGAAGAAAAACAGACCACACAGTCCGATACCACACAACCACAAAAAGTTGAGGACAAACGGGTTGAAAAAGATGATAAATCAGAAAAATCACCAGTAGAAAAAACAAAAATAAAGAAAACGGTGAAGTTTAGTGATGAGATCGTCAAAATACACTACGATCCATCGGCCCCCTTATGCCCACAAAAAAGAGGCAGGCCCCTTGGCAGCAAAAAGCGAAAAAACCAGATTCCTACTCGAAAGTCCGAGAGATTGGCAAGGAGAAACTAAAAATATTCACGAAAATTAATACCCGCCACGAAATCTACAAACCCGCATAAAAATACGCACGAGAATCTGGGAATATTTATAAAAAAAAGAAATTCCGCAGATAAGCAGAGAATAAATGCATGCAAATAAAATACGACACGAATAAACAAACCTACGTGCGATACGGAAGAATACATCGCAAAGTGTTTCTATTAACAAAAATTCAGATAACAAAACAGTCAATAGATCGTGACATCACAAACAAAGAGTGCATTCCTTTGTGAGATACAAAATTTCAAAAACACGAAAATTCAAACATGCTTAACTCTGCTTGTACTTAACAGATTTTGACCGGAAAACTTTTCAGCTAAAGAATATTTAATGCACTATCCCCTCCGAACATGTCTGAAATAAGATAACGACTTGGAATAAAGCTGCGATTGAAAATATTCTCGCAACGTTTTTCACTCACCTTTCTGCTGTTGACTGTAACACGCCGAATTTTCCACCATTTTTTCTTTCTTTTTCCAATTTGTTTTTTCCTTCCTTGTATCATGTCGTCCCCAATTAACACGCCATTCTTGACTCCAGAATTCCAATTCATCGTTCTACCTTTACCTCAGCCTGTAAAGACTAAGGAACAGATGGAGCAGGAAAAGGAAATCGAACGAATCGAGAATGAGTTGCTGATGGACACGACATCGGCTGCGGACATTGTCAAGATCATGTCCGCACCCCTTCCTGCCCTCACTTCACCTCCAAAGTCACTGGAGAAGACACCGAGAGTGGAGAACTCACCCTCGGAGTCCTCAACCCTGGTGGCATTGGAGGTAAAGAGGCAACTCCCGGTGGAAGAGGTGCCTCAAAAACACCCACCTCCCACCTTCTATCTAACCTACAGACCATCGGGGATGTCAAACTCCCCGATGTTCAACCAGCCAACACCGAAAACCCCATCTGGTCCTCCACCTCCACACCGTCCCCATCCTTACACCCGTCCGGCACACCAAAACCAACCGCCCAGACGTAAGGGGCAACAAAGCTGGGAATCTTACCAGGCCTGATTCAACGCTCGTAAGATGTCTTACGAGTGTGTGGGTGCTGTGGTAGGATCGGCCTTAGCCAAATGGGAGAGGGACCAGAGACAGTAGTAAGATTTGATAAGTCCCACCAGGCACGCGACTTATCATTTTTGCAGCGCAAAAACTGGGGGGGAGTAGCTGTGGGGACAATACTTGTATGAGGTAATAGGGGCTTGCACCCCTCAACAACAATTGCCGCCCAAAGGCTGGCAATAATCGTCTTTATGATGTTAAACGAATTTACACTGGTGCATTTGTATGTTCGTATCTGTACGTACCTACAGGTAAGATACATTGCACAGGCCGAGATCAATTACCAGATAACAATCTCAGTGATGTCACAGCCCGGTACCAAACGCGCTGCGTCGTTTCTTATCACCTCGACAGAGGCAAGAAACAACGTAACGCATGACATAATTACGTACATGTACGTATGCATGTGTGTCTGTGTGCTTGTGCCAAATTCTGTATATAAACTCTCAGAACCGGCTCAAAAATTGCCAGTGTTTGCCAAGGATTTGGCTCTCCAATACTTAACCGTATGAAGTGGCAAAACACGCAAAATACTGTTGAAGACCTTCTAGTGTGAATATCTCTCACAACAAGGTATTCCACAGAAATTTAATTAAGTTTTTTGTTCTTTCCAGCAGTACCAACTCCAGATTTCTAGTTTAAATAGTTTCTGAAAAATTATAAACTGAAAAATAAGAGGTTTATAGATTCCAAAATACAGCAAATTTTCTATTAATTTGGTTTTTTTTTGTTCCTGTTATTTTCAAAAAATTAAAAATAATTCTGAAATTTTTATGAAAATTTTGTAAATTTTATCCTCTTTACAGCAACACCAACCCCCAACTTTACAACCTAAATACAGGCTTAGAAATCATTGAGTGAAATAAGGGAGGTTTGTTGCACAATTGAAATATTGTGTTCAATTTAAGGAGCAACCTGACAATAAGTTTTTCACAAATTCAGGAAGTGCAGAAATTTCATAATGTTGGATGAGACATAGGCCGCAGACACGACATAAGCATTGAGCTTTATGCAATGAGCATTGAGCATAATCCTGTAAAAATGCTCACCTTTCACGCCCAGCATCAAAAAATGTTAATGCTGAGTGTGAGCATTAACGCTTTAGTCGTGTCTGCAGCCATGGTACGCATGCACAGCTAAGACAGCGGTGCAATAATCAAAGAAAGTCCTAAGTTGCCTGTAAAATTTTACATCATAAAACGCTTTTATTCAAGTTACTACATGGTATTTTGGTGTCAAACATCTGCAAGCGCTGCAATTGCCCGACCATTTGATACACGAAGACTTATTATTCTCGATTATTTCATTCTCATCTGGTATACAGACAGTTGTGGCACATGGCCAATGTACTCAACAGATCGTCGAAGTAGTCAAGGGGAGTAAAATTCCCAATTTAGCCAAATTTTCTTCAAGAAAATTTCCGACTTTCTAAAAATGGATAAATTAACAAAAAAAAAAAGAAAAAAATCATCAGTTACACGATTTTGCTAACTGTATCATGATTTTTCCAACAGAAATCAAACCAGGTGATGAGATATTTCCACGCCCCTCTGCTCGAAGAACCCTTGAATATATTGAGCTAGATGTCTGGAGACGCATGTTCAAATCCTTGACAGTTTCTCTTTTTTCAGTTTTTTAATTTTTTTTTAATTTATAGTTTCAGATACCTGCACTTTGATTTTAACTTATAATGAGTGGTAACAAACTGTAGTATACTATAAAAGCATCTACTTATTTTAAAAATTAATTTTCATCAAAACCTATTTAATTACGGTTAAATGTCTTACTTCAGGCATGGTTAATACGCCTGAAAACGTCTGTTTTTAGAGTGGGTGTTGCAAAAATGAAATTGTATTGATGAATTCTAACGCCTGTGGGTATAATAACCGATAGACCATAGCATTCAGTAGAGTACTCCACCATATTTCTAAGACTGCACCCATAGTCCTCCAGAAAAGAACAAGATAAATTTCAGCTGTGATGGAAAGGAAATAAATAAATGACATTTGCAAAGAGTTCTTTTTCCGTTTGGGGGGGGGGGTTCTATACTGCATGTAATATGACAAGACATACCGACTGAGCCACGATAGACCACCATTCTAATTATTATTGTACAACACAAAAAAAATTACAGTGAAAATTATATGATGGTAACGGAATTTCCGTCAATAAAGATAAAGGAAATTATACTTATGAATTGGCGGAATATAAAATTTTTACGTTCACTCTCTACTTTCTAAGAGGAACGAAAAACGAAACAAAAATTGTCTTGAATTTTACTTAAGTAAAGAGCGAAAATGTTGCAAACAATTTTCAAACTACTTCATTTGGCGAAATTCCAACATCATGATTTGCCAAGCTTTCTCTCGTCAAAATACCATTGTAGGTTTTTGGGAATTCCATCACAAGATACCATTATAAGTAACCCCTTGCATCACGCCACTGGAGGGTAATGAACTACTACACTACACACTTTTAGCAGTATGGAAGTTGTTAAAGTAGTTCACTGTGTTGGTCTGTGTTCGTCATTGAATGGGTTTACTTTAAAAGTTGGCATATTTTCAAAGAAACAGAGTTCGGTAATAGTGTCATGGCTATGCCCACGAGTCCTGTGCGCACTAGCGATGCGCAGAGGACTCGACATGACTGGAGATACTGGCCTGAGGCGACGCTAACAGTTGTCTAACAACCAGGTGCGAGCTAAGGTGTGTGACAACGTACATATTTTATTCGTCCTTGTGACGTTAAACCAACATTATAGTAAACTCCTCCACTACATGGTAGCAGGAGCACAGTGTTTTTCACTGGACTTCGAATTTAATAATTCGTCTTCATCGAAATTTGATTTCGCAAAATCGAAATTTAATTTCGCAAATCGAAATTTAATTTCGGAAATTCGAAATGTCATTTCGAATATCGAAATCTAATTCCGGAAACCGAAAATTAATTTCGTATCCAACTGCAAAAAACGGAAATATTAATTTCTTGCGGCCCAACACACAGTTCGACCTGAACTGAAATAATAATCGCTTCCACTTTGAAACAACTCTCATCCGTACATAGTACGCAATTAGCAGTCTCAATAAGAATTAGCCTGACAGTTATACTCAGACCTAAACAATTCAACTTATTAGAGACTGAAACACAATAATAATTCCCTATACCCAGTATAGTAATACATTTCCTAATTGTGACTAGCCTAGAAATGACTCTCGTAATCACCGTCAATAAATAGCTGACAAAAAAATAACTTACAATTATTTTTCCGCAGCCCCCAGCGCCAGTAATTACGTACATTATTTTAATATATAAAAAACATCGAATACCTAAATTCGCCCTAAAAATATTAAGGCTGTATAAAATACAGAAACATCGCTAAGTGTTAGCGCATCTGTGTCTCTGTCCTTCAAAACAGAACAAAATGAGAGAGATAGAAAAAAAAATACCAATATCCCTATCTCTGTCGCACTCATACGTTTGAAAAAACGATCCTTAATAGAGATACAAACGGCATATAATTTGATCAAATTTCTTCAAAAATGCGACGATTGTGACGAAAACAAAAGACTTGGTTCATCCAATCGGCTTTCACCAGCCACTGGACAATTGAACATCGTATGAGTTTTTTGTGTGAATACACACACATACGCAAAAAGGATCGTAACCCTTTACGCAATTACACACACAAAGATAATGTGTGCATTGCGCTGCAACAGCAGCGACAACAACGTGTTCAACAGGACGTACCCCTAAGGTACAAAAAGAGACACGATCATCCTCACTTGTTGTCAAAATTTGATCGAGTTCATTGTGCGTTTCAGAAATTGATCGTGTTTCGCAATTTTAATAGTGAATATTCATTATTTTCGTAATTAATTACGCATTTTCACTAAATTCATTCCCCCGGAGTGTAGTGGCGTAGTTTCCGTAAGGTACTGCAATTAACCAACAGGAAAACCGTAAGTACACTACGCCTCATTATAAACTTTAGCAAATTTTCTAAAGTGTCGCCATATTTGAAATATGCATTTGTAACCGATTGTTACGAGACTAAATCATAGTTATTCGGACTGAAATCAAATTAATTCTATTGTGCATTATCACACTTTAAAATAAATTCAATAGCCAGTCCGCCATTTTTAGTAGCCTAAGATCGCATATCGATCTTAGTGCGAACTTCTAAGATTATTTGTGCGTAATTTAATTACGAATCAAAATCAGTTTGTCGCCCCGGGGTCACGCTAAAATTTTTTTTGGGATTTGACCCTGGAAACCAAACTGACTTCGAATAAACTTATCAGTTTCTTGAAAAACGAAAAGATGTTTTCACCCACGGGTCATGTCCGATTTTTCGTCTCTTCCTAAAGAGTTAGAAAAAAAATTACACCACGAAAATTATTTCTCTTTTCGCAAAAATCAAAAATGACACTTTCTCCCACGGGTCATGCCCAATTTTTTCACGTCCTGATAAGACTTGAAAGTATTTTCTTTTACCATTTCTGTAAAAAATCGAAAAGATCCTTTCGCCTACCGGTCATGCCCGATTTTTCATTTGCCTAAAAGACTGAAAAATTTTGAAAAAACAATTTTCTAAAATCGATAAAATCGCGTAAAAACAAATTTACAATTTCTCTTACCTATCAAATGCATAATACATGGTAAAAATTCGTAACACTGGTTTCGTCCTTCCCCTTATGCGAAAATACAGCATGCGTTAATAAAAACAAAACCATTGTACCACATTCGATCACATCCCAATTTTTGATCGATAGGCATAATACCTATATCGAAAAAGAAAAATAACTTATTTTCTTTCCGATGTTCATTTACTCTGTTCTTAGAACATGAATACACAAGATAAAAAAGTGTCGCGTGGCGACGAGATCGATGTCCTCCTCAACCTGGAAACATTGTTAATGGAAGAGGAGAAATCAACCGAGGCATCGACATCCCAACAGCAAGATGCAACCTCAGCCCCACAACCACTCTGGGCCACGGAGATCGATGAAGAGGAGCTGAGCAGAGTGGCAGCAATACTGCCAAGCACACAACCTTCACCGAGAAGCACTAACCAAACTGTACAAATGGATGTGCAGCCCCATAGCCGTGCATCCACGTACGCAACTTCCGAAACAACAGACAGCGAGGATGAGCGACAGCAATTTCTCGCAGTATTAGAAGATGCGGAGGACTACAGCCAAACCCTCGAGAACAAGCTCGAGGGTAGAAACGTACGTGCGTACGAAATAAACGCGTTGGCGAATGAAGACCCGGCAATCAAGGCCACACTCAAGGACCTCGACTACGTGCCGAGAGGTCTTGCAAGACAAGACTTGCGCAAGGCATGCCAAGTAAAACGCAAATTGTTGGTGCTGCAATCGACAATAAAAACAAAAACCCAGCAGCACCAAATGGAGAATCCAGCACCCGTACTGGTGGTGCGCAAAAACGCTGACAAGCAGCGTCATCGGGAGGAGCAGGCACGCTGGGATGCCAGGGCCCTGGAACTGGCCAGAGAGCTTGGGGAAGCTCTGAGCAAGGAGGCCAATGCCCAAAAGGTGTTGACTGCCTCGCAGAGGAAAGTACGCGAGCTTTCTACCCTAGTCCACAAGGACCTGGGCGTTCAGGCGGCCAAATTCATACATCAATACCTCCCCGACGCCAAGAAAGCCACCAAAAGCGACCATTCGCCATCACCACCACCGGCTCTGGAACAACGGACCCCGGCAAGGGGTGAACAAGGCCAACCCGGAATGGTTACAGGTAATGAAATTTCAATTTCAACTGAAAACGTAACATTTCCCGAAAATAATGAAGGAGAACCAAGCCTGAAAAGGCTATGTTCCCACCAAACCTCCTTATCCCAAACCAATTCTCGAACATCCGACATGTCATGTCGTGAACTATTGCAAAACCCGATAGAAAATGAAACACCCCTAGCAGTAGCGATGGATGGACTCGAAACATCATCAAAAAACCACCATCTGAAAATTATATTTCAAAATACTAGGAACATGATCCAAAAGATCAAGTTGATGCTGGGTTTGCAAATCTCAAACCTCCTAAATTTTATTTAGAAAAGTGGGATGGCGACATTCTAGGCTATCCTGGGTTTATTAACGGATTTAATAATTACGTTAATGAACGAAATGATATCGCTATCCCACAAAAAATTAACCTACTGCAAGGGGCCCTACCGAAATTCTTGGTAGAGAAAATTAACCATTTCTCCCCAGACAACGTTGGCTACATCCAACGACTAAAATTCCTAGATAGTAGGTATGGGGACGAATCCAAGATTCGAGCTGAAATGTGGCTAAAAATAACTGCATACACCACAACCACTAACGATACAATGTCAATCTTAGACACGTTAGACACCCTCACCATTATGGTAGATAGGTATCGTTTACTTGCAAAAGTAATCGACGAGGAACAATTATTTAACATAGTAATTAAAAAATTTCCACCTCGATCTTACCAAAACACTTTAAAAAGTAGCGAACGCAATGTTAAACATTTGTTCGAAGCAGTTAGATCATTTATTAAAATTAGGGAATTATCGGAGCCTATCTGTACCTCTGTACCAAAAAAGATCGATGAGCCTAATCCATCCCCACAAAATAGAAATCCCTGTCAACCTAAAGGCAGGAGAAATTTTGCGATTATTTCTACAGAAAAGAAAACGAACAAAAGAGGACAGAATAAATCCAATCCTCGTAAACGAACAGCCCAACGTTCGAATCGCATAAACAATAGGGATACTAACAAAAATTTATCTAACACAGATGCGGATGGGATGTTATGGGTCCAATTACCATCCGGACAATGCATCCCAGTGTCGACAGTGCGCACGCCGATGAAACCAAACACACCCTGTATTTTCTGCAAAGGTGACCACCATGCTCACCTATGCAAAAAAAAGAGTGCACACTACAAACGATACCGATTGTGCATGCGATGTACGCAATCGCACACCAGTATGCAGTACTGTAAGGCGCTGCCACCCTGCAAACTGCCGCTGGTTCCAATGCGGCAGCAGCAAACACCACTCAAACCTGTGCCCCGTGATCAAATATCCGATCACGGAAGGCAAAGTTGCGACATGGGTAGAAATGCTGAGGGACTGCAAGCAGTACCTACCGCCAGGTAACCTGTTTGATAAACAGCAACAAAGATTACCTGCACACGATCCTAAACAAACTGTAACATTACAGACGACTGCAGCTTCCGAAGAAGACACCAGTAATCTCATTGCGCAGCAACGCCAAGAGGGTGAGAACCTGAGTTCCACGTCCGGAGTTCCAGTGTTAAGTGAGTGCTTATCATTTTTTAGTATTAAAGATACTGACGCTCATTTCTTAACGTTTTCATCGTACATCCTCGCTCCAAACGGTAAAGAACCAGTAAAAATTAATGGCTTTTTTGAATGTGGAAGCAAACATAGCTATATGTTTTACACATATGCCTATGAACACCTCAGACAAAATTTTTCTGAGTTTGCTGAAACAATCAAATTTTGTGGCCTAGCTGGACAAATGTTAAAACAAATTCGCACACAAAGTGTAAAATTTGAACTATTCAAACGCGATGGAACTAAGGTTCAAATGGAAGCCAATACAGTTCCACACATTGCAAACATCCTTTCCGAATTTGATTTTGATGAATTTAAAAACCGTTACCCACGATATTCCAATATCAATTTTTCAGGTTTGGACCGAGAATCTACGATACATTTATTAATTGGTAACAATTACATGTGGTCATTTATAAAGCACATTAAACACTTGTCACCAACCCTAAGCTTAATTGAAACAGATTTTGGAAAAACGTTAGGAGGATTCTTAGGAAAACCAACCAAATGTGACGCATTCGAACCATCATTTTTCACATCCCCAGAAAGTATCGAAAATTTTTGGAAATTGGATACTTTAGGGATTGAAACTAAAAACTTAGTTGAGGACGATGCTGAAACTGAAGCATTGCACTTATTTTATAAAAATATAAAATTAGTGAATAATAGACACCAAATCAAATGGCTATACAAATATAGCCCACCACCCTTAGTCAATAATAGACAGTTAGCATTCAAACGATTAGAAAGACAATTACCTAAATTGCAGAAAAATCCTGAATTTTTTGTAAGATACGATCAGTATTTTACCTCACTAATTGACTTAGAAATGATCGAACCTATCGAAAACGATAGACCCGCAGAAGTGATACATTACTTACCACACAAGGGTATCTACGATCCAACAAAAAGCACTCCACTCAGAGTAGTTTTTGATGGATTGGCCAAAACTAAAAAGTCTAACTTGTCACTGAACGACTGCATGCACAAAGGAAAAGTACTATTAGCTGATCTAATAGCAATGCTTGTAAGCTTCCGTAAGAACCCTTACGCAATAATCACTTTTTTTCTAAAGCGTTTCATCAAATTGGATTGCACCCAGATGACAGAGATGTCACATGTTTCCTATGGATTAAAAATCCTAACAATCCCATGAACAATAACAATCTAGTAACATTTCGATTCTGCCGTGTTCCTTTTGGAATTATAATGGCACCATTCTTACTCGCAGCATTGCTATTACATCACTTCCGATTGGTCAACATGGAGTTCCATGACAAGTTCTTAGAATGATTTTACGTTGATAATTTAATCGTTTCCGTACCAACGTACGAAGAAGCAAAAGAATTATACATAAAATCGAATAAATTATTCAACAATATCTCCATGGAACTCGCCCAATGGTGCACCAATTGTAAACAGCTAAGAAAAGATTTTAACCCACAACACGCATTAAGCAACCCAATCATCAAAGTGCTTGGCCTGTATTGGGATATGGACCATGATGTACTTTACATGCCCAAACCTAAACAGTTTATGTCTCCATTGATTAAACGCACATTCCTTAGAGTACTATCATCATTCTATGACCCTTTAGGTTGGTTTGCACCAGCATTTGTTCCATTGAGAACGTTCATGAAAGTACTCTGGTCCAAGGGATTAAAATGGGACAAAAAAATCCCAGACGATCTCGAACCAACAGCTACTGAGATAATTACTGATCTCAGCAACAGCCTCAACTATTGTATACATAGACAATTCTACCTAGGAACTTATGATCCGAATACCTACCAACTACACGTATTTGTAGATGCATCACAAGTAGTGTACTCCATGGCAATATATATCAGATTTAGCAACACTAAATCGAATTGCCATGCAGTACAATTTGTAACAGGAAAATCACGCGTAACACCTATGCGACCGATAACAATTCCCCAACTCGAATTGATTGCAGCACTTATAGGTGCACGTGGACTACGTTCCCTACGTAAACCGCTCGGTTTACAGAACGCACCAACATTCTTGTGGTCTGATAGCAAATGTGTCCTCACATGGCTATTAGAAAGAAAAGTCCACCCACAATTTGTAAAAAATAGAGTTGACAAAATAAAAAGTATAAAACCTGTCGAATATCAATATGTCTCATCAACGGACAACCCTGCTGATATTGGCTCACGTAGTTCCTCTATCCACGAACTCTCCAAATCATTATGGTGGTCTGCCCCAACTTGGCTATCCCAAGATGAAAAATCTTGGCCAGAAACCGATTTGAATATAATTGAAAGCCTACCAGACGAACCGACCAAAATAGATACGCCTGTATTTCACACAATGAAAGAGGTATTATCTTCAACTTCTAAAAAGTCCGTGTCAATAACACTTGATGATGAATCAATTTTTGACAAACGTCATCTGCAAAATATTTAAGGCAGATGAAATCAGCAAAAAGATTCATCCCACACTTCTTCATTGGTCCAAATACAGATCAATGTGAAGTCACACTACCAGAACCCGAAGTTCTGTCTCAACAGTGGATAGCTGATCCACCGAACCAAAGTCAGCCACTTGATTTGACAATCACCAAATCATGCTATATTCCGAAAGATGAAATACCTTTCAAAAGTTTCATACATCCACCTTTGAACACTCCGTTCAACATAGATATCACGAAATTCAATACTTTATCGAAACCCGTACGTACATTCCTACAATGTATAGAAGCCGTACGACGATTTAGTAAACAACGAATAAGGAGGAAAAGATTAATTTCACCTTATGCATTGTTAGATTTCACATTTCATTTTGCTCTACTCTGCTTCATCAGAGCGGAACAAAAGAAATACTTCGGAAAACTACTCGAAGTATTAAAAAAACGAAATCACCCTCCGTACGTCCTGTACAAAAAATTCCATATCCTGATTGATCCATCTGGGATATTACATACAGTAAATTATCTACCCGATATCGAGTACGCAAGAGACATGCTATCACCAATCCTGATGCATCCTAAGTCTCACTTAACAAAATTAATTCTGATGCATACACATCTGAAAAACGTACACTCTGGTACAAAATTTACCATAGCCGACTTTAGAAGACACTATTTTGTGCCAAAGTCACTAAAAGTGTTACCTCAAATTTTAAAGAAGTCATGCACGCTATGTAAAAAAGCTGAAACAAGACCGTTTAAACAACCAACTTTTTCAGCACTACCAGACTTTTGTCTGGTACCTTTTGTGAATCCATTCAGCTACACAGGTGTGGACATATTTGGCCCCTTCATGGTATTCAACAAATACCTGCCAAAAACGAAAGCTCAGTTGGCAACACCAACTACACCACCCGTTAAAAATTGGGTATTGATCTTTACGTGTCTGTCCACCAGAGCAGTACACCTACTCTCAGTGTCAAACTTGACAACTGAGGACATCTGGGCAGTGTTCTTAACATTTTTCGCTGACAAAGGTACGCCCAAAGTTATCCTATCCAATAACAAAGCGCAATTTCACTTAATTGCAACGTACTTACCAAAGTACTGGAAAATGTTCACTGAAGAACAAAAAATAAAACCTAGCTTAGATGAAAGAGGCATTAAATGGCACTTCATCCCAGTTAAAGCACCATGGTATGGTGGAGTTTATGAACGACTGATCGGCATTATAAAACAAGTGTTTTATAAAGTCCACGGTCACAACTCAATCTACAAACATACCTTTTAAGCGAGCTTGAAAGATATACAAACAATGGTCAACAGAAGGCCACTATGCCCATCTTTGGATGAGCTAGACCAGTTGACATTAACACCCGCACATTTCATGTGGGCCAACTTAGGCCACCTAAGCAATCCGATTAATGAATCGAATAAAGATCCAACTCCTACAGCAAAACAGCTTATGGACATTTAGAAACTCGACCAAGATTACCTAACAAACCTTTGGCTAACTTGGAAGAGACAAGATCTCTTATACCTAAGAGATAGACCACCAAATGCGCTCTCCAATCCAGGGTGCACGGTACCATTTGTACCAAAAGTAAACGACATAGTACATGTTTTGGACTACACATCCAAACCTGGCGTTTACAAACTTGCGAAAATCATTGATTTAGAGAAATCTCGTGATGGACAAGGCCGCCACGCAAAAATAGAATTCTCAAGCAAGCAAACATCTACAAGACCTCTCAAGTTCTTGGCTCCATTGGAGTTAGATGACAGAGATGTAGACAAACTCGATACGTAGTATCGTACCTCCGATAGATCCCTCCTGATTATGACAAAAATAGACTGGTCTGACAAGCCAAATTACTGACTTTAGGGTACGCCATAATTGGACATTATACTCCTAAAAACGGTATAACTACGATTTTTTGGCACCCACCATTACTGTCATGTGCTTTATAAATAGCTACGGGTAATAGGTGGCAGAGTGCACTACTTAACTTAGCATCGTTGATGTTTATACGACTCGGTAACTCCCAAATATTCCTTTACAGAATCTGTGATCTACGGCCAATAACTCGTCCCATCCTCTCAATTGCAGCATCCGGCGATCAAAACAAACTTTCGTAGAAAGTTTTGTTCATGTCACTCCGTTACGTCAGAAGACGAAATAAAAATTCTGTTCTTATTTTTATTTTAAGTTTCTGTAAATACCTATTTTTTCATGTTTGCATATTATATTTGTTATCTTTATTGTTTATATAATAAAATAACATTTTATATATCAACATGTATGTCTAATCTTTATTCTAGATTTCAGGAGAATCTTCGGAGGTGGCCACCGATGGCCACCCAGGAACACCGCCCCCAGTGTCATGGCTACACCCACGAGTCCTGTGCGCACTAGCGATGCGCAGAGGACTTGACATGACTGGAGATACTGGGCTGAGGCGATGCTAACAGTTGTCTAACAACCAGGCGCGAGCTAAGGTGTGTGACAACATATTTTATTCGTCCTTGTGACGTTAAACCAACATTATAGTAAACTCCTCCACTACAAATAGTATCATTTTTCAATACGTACCGATGTTTCCTTCATAAATTTTGAATCTGGTAAACCAGCGTCAAAAATTACCTGAACTTTCATCAAAGAATTTCAATTCCCAAAAAAATGTTCATTTATTACATTCGACATGACGCTACCAGTTTTCTAATCCTGGTTCAGAGTTATTTCCTATTTAATCAACAGGTACCTATATTTACATGAACTTTTTTTCAGCATCATTAATTAAAATAATTCTTAAACTTTATGATTTTTCAACACTCTCATTGTATGAGGAAATGGAGGACACTCGGAGAGACTTTGAAAATATATGTATGGGAAAGCTACAATACGGCCACGTTACTTATTCCTTGTATGAAATCGAAGAAGAATGAGAGAAACTTTAGTTGCATGAAAATTATGATCATCGAATCCTGTTTTGGCAACACTTTTTCGAACCTTTGAAAATCGACCAACGGCCAACGTACGAGAGAGAACATATTTACAGAAAAAAATTATGTAAAAGAAAGCAAAACATAGTTTTACAATCATTTCGGGGAGATGATGTCATAAATTTCTGATATTATGCGCAAGTTATACAGCCAACTAGATTGTAACTACGAATGGCTTCGCTACCACAAACTTACAACACGCAAAGTGAAACGTGTTTGAAGGTCGAGTGGAAATAGGAAACGTTTCGCACAATTTGGGTGTCTGTGGAACGAAATTTAATACGCAAAAAATTTTAACAGCGTTACGAAAAATGAAGGTAGCCATCGTTGGTGCCGGCGTAGCAGGAATAGCTTCAGCCAGAAGAGCTATTCAATATAATTTGGAATGTACGGTTTTCGAAAC
The DNA here is from genome assembly GCA_011428145.1 of Ericerus pela. NCBI lineage: Eukaryota > Metazoa > Arthropoda > Insecta > Hemiptera > Coccidae > Ericerus > Ericerus pela. Next base: position 1,837,066 of record WOFM01000296.1, on the reverse strand, counting down.
GATAGGCAGCATTGGAGGAACATGGGTATACACAGAAAATGCTTTTACAGACAAATTCAACAATCCGGTACACTCGAGCCTGTTTGCTTCAGTAAGGTAAGACATAAAACCTATAAAACTGCATCTTATTATATCGATTTTCAAAACGCTAGAGAAAATTTAAGATGAAAAACGTAAGTATAAAAAAGACAACGAATATGAGTATGCTTTCTCCGCCTCTCGCTGTCAAAAAATTCAAAAATAAATTAATCTCATTTCCACCTTACAAAGCAGTAAATTTCACTCATTTTTATACGTTTCATAGTATTAAGGCTAACTTTCAATTCGCAGCATTGAATGATAATTAAGGTACTAAACAACCTCTTTCCGTTTAATATACCTAATAAATGACTGTCTTTTTTTTTTTTTTTTTTTTTTTTTATTCAAGATTACTTACACCAATTCAGCTCATGGAAATAGAAGGACTGGAATTCAAACCAAAAAGCGGTTCTTGTTATCCAGGTCACAAGGAAGTCTTGGAGTATCTACAAAATTTTTCGAAAAAGTATAATCTTCAACAATATGTGAAGGTATGAAAAAGAACAATTGTGAAAAAAAGAACTACAAATTTTAATATCCCTGAACGCTCAGCTTCATTCTGGTCAATAATGTACGTCATTCTCAATGAAGGGTATCAAAAAGAATAATTTCTGCGAACGAAATTACAAATCGTATGCTTTTTTTTAATTTTCTGTTCGGAATTTGCGGTAGATATTAAATTTAAGAAAGAAAGTTGAGTGTGAAAAAATGACATGAATCCGCGTAAGATTGATGATTCTTCTCTTTCCAAGTTCAATTATTATTAATTTTGAAATACATTTCAGCTAATAAGTTATATTAACAAAATATGACTGTAAAAATCATTTCAAAGAACATGGGTTTGAGGATGAAAGTATGTTTTTTCTTACTTTTCCTTTAGATATAAAAATATTGAAAAATTTTAGTTTTCGGAAAAAATTTATCTCCAAAAAAATGTTTTTAAGAAAAACACGAATCCATGCATACGTAAGTATGTCAGAAAATTTATGTTTATTGAAAATTTGACTTCCATTAAGCATTCTAATTTTTTATTCGATGATTCGACTTCCCTTACTCTCCAAGCCTCGTATAAAATATTTGACAGAATTTGTAACAATGAACAAACAAAATTGTATTAAAATGCTAAAAAAGAAAATGATATTTGAAGCATATCTCTTGTATACCTAGTTCTTTTAATAATAAACTTAAGAACTTTACCATATGAACATACATGACAAACATTCATACGATATTTGCTCAGTAGTAAACACCATAATTTTTTGAACAGTACAAAGAACAACGTTTATTCTAAATTCATTTAAGATAGAAAATCATGGTAGAACACAAAAATGAAATAGTCTTTAAAAAACATTCCAATATTTCACAACCATTCGGTTTCAAAGTGGACCTCAATGTACGATGTTATGAAAATTTAAACATGTCAAGTTAAAGTCATAAATTATGCAAGGTTCTTCAAAATTATTACGATTTTTCAAAATTCTATATTCGTATATAGCCTACACCAAAATTATTTAACGATATCAAAAAAGTAACTTTCAAATTATATCGAATAAGTATGAAATCATCTCAAATTAAACAAACCAAACATTAAACTATCTACCTACATTAAATTCACAATGAACTTAGGCCAAAATGAATTAAAAAATTGATTTAAGGAACCTCTGATGCAAAAATTACGTACATACTTTTGACGCTATTCGAGTCAAACTACCTCCTAGTCAAAGTTCATCATTCAAACAACTTCAATTCGATTATGGTGTAAGTAGGTTCGGATTTAGAAGTTTTCATCTGTCATTCTTCATAAAATTAATAAAGTGAAATACTTTTGAAACGGTTTATAACCGCTGTAATCCGCGTAAATCTTTGCGTAACTATAACTTAGGAATAAAATTTGTATTATAGTAGCTGATAAACACACCACTAACTCCATCTTAATACAACACAATCACAGAGAACAGTTCTCAAATTGATTACTTGAAGCTATTATTTTGTACAAGAAAAAAAAGTAATTTCTTCAATCAACTTGTATTATGTTTCAGCTCTATCATAAAGTGATGAAAATAGCAAGAAATTCCAACAGTTGGAGATTAACAGTAAAAGATTTACAGGTAGACACGATCAATGATTATTTGTTTGATGCTGTAATGCTATGCAATGGGTAATTATGACTCAAGATTGGGTACTGAGTTAGAACACTCGAAACAAAAACTTATACATCGTACATATTTTGATTTAGGCGACATTCAAAACCAAAATTACCACAAATAGATGGAATGGAAACATTCCCTGGAGACCAAATTCACAGCCACAATTACAGGAGAAACATTCAATACAAGAACAAACGTTTATTAATAGTGGGAGCCGGCACGTCGGCTATAGAAATCAGTCTTGATTGTTGCAAAATAGCTAAGCAGGTGAATAATAGAAAGTTTCTTTTTCGTAAACTGATATGAACCATTAACAATAATATATGATTCTGTAGGTGTATTTATCATATCGAAGTGATCCACCAAAAACTGAACTAGGAAAAAGTATTGAGATCAAGCCACAAGTTGCTTTCTTTAAAGGCAATGATGTACATTTCAAAGATGGAACATGTGCCCAAATTGACTCCGTCTTATACTGCACAGGTAAACCGTGTTGATTTGTTGGTAGAGTTCAGAATTAGTCACATGAGAAATTAATTCAAAGATATTTCTATATACAGGCTATGAGTATGTTCTATTTTGGATTCTTCATGTGGTATTGAAGTAAGTGATGGTGGAATTATGAAGCCGCTGTACAAAATGTTTATAAATGCTATACAGCCAACAATGTGTATCCTTGGCTTAGCACAGAGGACCATAATACCTCCACTCGCTGATTTACAGGTATGACTCGAATTTAAAATTATCATTCATTTAAGCAGTTTTACTCAAGATCCTAAACATTATTTCAGGCTGAAGTATTCATGAAACATATTGCTGGTATTATAAGTTTACCATCAAAAGAGATAATGTTAGAAGCATTTCTAGCGGAATACAAAGAAAAATCAAAGGATGACGTCAGAGTTGGCGATTATTATAACTTGGGCCTTCAAATGAAAGAGTATTTCGATGAAGTTAGTCAAATGGCCAAATTAAAGTCACTGCCAATGGTCAAATTCCGCCTTCGAGAATATTCGAGAGAATATAGAAAGAAAAACTATCTAACCTTCAGAGAACAACAGATAAAAATAATAGATGATGAAAATTTTGAATGCTACAAACCACACGAGACAGAGAGCAGAATTAATATGAAACTTGAGTCAACTGTAAGAATCTAGAGCAGCAATAAAAATTATTTCATTCAATTAAATTCTATTCCCATAAGTTAAATTTTTTTACCTTATTTTCCATAAGTACATATAAAAGCAAAGATTTTTGAAAGATAAACTGAAAAAAAAAAATTATAGGTTCTGTCGGTTTGGGAATTTGAACCATTATCACCTATATTTTGTAAGCCGATAAAATTAGACTACTGTATCCACGGTGCTATGGGGCCCAATGATATCAGTGGATGAAATTTATGTACTCAGTCCCCACACTACTCCTCTCAGTACCAATGATATGAGAATCAGGATTTCCAACAAGCAGCAACAGTGGTACATATGCTGAGGAGACTCCCAGACCTGTATGCAGTTGCACACACACTTACTCCAGTCAGTGCCCTGCTCAACCGATTGCCAGGAGGAAGCAAGAGGAGGCAAAAGTGTGCGACAACTGAGTACCTAACATGCTTAAGAAATAACAATATTGGTTATATTCCCAGCATCACATCGGGGTCATCACTTGTAGAACACTCCACAATGCACAGGCGTACAACTACAACAATAAACCTCATTGTGAATGAGCCAAGCTCAGTATTAAAATTAGACTACCAATAGTGATCCGATAGCCTGTGAACCAAAAAGAGTGTTTATCGTACATATGTGGGAACTGGCCACACAACCATTCAGGAAGAGTACATATACGCTGGTCACCACTGATCGGAAGTCGCCACAGAAATGATTAGCTAAAATCGATCAGTGGAATCCCCATGTCACATTAAAGATTTTAGGATTCGACTTAAAAATGATTTTAAAAATGTTATTTTCCACTTAATGCTTTTAAAATAGCAAGGTTTTCAATTTCAATTGCAACATTTTAACATAAGATCGAATTTTTTCTACCTGAAGTCAGAAATATGCGACAGTTGGTTAGTACATAGTTGATTTATGTTGTGGTTTTTTTTTACGGTTTTTGAAATTAGATAAATAGTTCTCGAATTAATGGAGTCAGAAAAATAATATAATTTTTTTTATTCACCTCTCACACCTCATATAATATTCAAATAAGATTAATGTTAAGCGTAGTTTAACTATTGTTCAAATGTACCTTAGTACCTAGTTAATGAAAAAAATACCTCTTAAAAGAAAATAAACTAAATCAATCGATGACAAATCGACGATTTGAACTGTTTTAAACGGTAAACAGCCTATTTCTTATTGCTTCGGCGGACAAAGATACCTATTTAAAAAAATTTTGCACGATGTTTAACTTTTAGTGACATGAAAAGTTGTTCAATGTTTTTATGAAAGCTCATTTTGAGAAACTCATTTTTGTTGGAACTTTTTTTCAATGATTTTTTTAATGTTTTAAGTTACGACATTTTTCTCGTCCTGCTTCTAGAAATTTTCTATCACTTGAAAAAATATACCCGCCAGTGAATTTTTCTAGTGGCGTCTAAACGAAATTTAAAACGTAATTTTGCATCTTAATGAAAATAAATGCAATTAAATTTCTTTAATTGAGTAGTTTTTATTGTAATGAGGATAAACATGAGACGATAAAAATTGAAACTGGAATAAGGCTATTTATACCTACTGAAAAATTGCAGAATGAACTTTTTACGTTAAAACCACGAAAAATTTTTTCCAAACTCTAGACTCGGAATGTATTAAAACATTTTTTAGAAATAAATACGACTTACATGGAAGAAAAAGTTCTAAAAAGAACAAAACCATTTTAATCAAAGAAATTAATGTTTGCAATTGAAATTTTCTCACTCGGCTATAAATCAAATATTAAGAAAAAAAAGGCAACCCATCCTACATAACCTCGTTCTAGCCGGTGGGCTCTTAATTAATATTGCTAATTGCTAACTAAAACAAAAAAAGTAGAAAGTAATCGAAAACAAAATATGAATCACTCAAAATTTTAAACTTTCTTAGCAGAAACGAACTTTAAATTCAACATGGTGCCTCCGATAAAGTTTATTTCCAATTCAATTCATTACTAACAATAATTTTCACTATCTGTTTTTCCGATTTGTGACTTTAATATTTTTTATTTTTTGGATGGTACAGTCAAACGAAAATTTCAACCATTACCAAACAAATTAGTAATACATTTTTGTCAAAGAATGCAACCACAGTATGAATCTCAACCCAACTTGATCCAAATTGTACATTTTTTTTCATTAACATAGAACGTGCTCGCACTTGCAAATAAACTTGTTCACAAAGAATGACACTTATAATTATAGGACAACAATGAATTATTGAACAAGTTAAGTGTAATTCAAACTGGGCGTTGTAAATTTAACTAGAACATGTATATCAACAATCGTAATAATAATAATAATAATAATAATAATAATAATAATGATAATGATAATAATGTTATACTTTTCGCAGGTGTAGTTATATCATACGGAAATAATTGGCCGGCCTCGAATTTGACAGAAAATATTGAAAAAAGGCCAAAACTTTCACCTAAGTATTTGACGATAAGAACGTTTATTTTCGAGATGGAACAAGGGCAATCGTCGACGCGATTCCAGGCTGTACTGGTAGTCAAACAAAAAACTACGTTGTTTATTATATCATATTATAAACAAGTGGAAACAATTTCACTGTTTTTTAAATAATATTTTTCGATTATTCAACAATTTAAATCACTCAAATTATGTTTTTGAAATCATCGTATAATGACGACCAAACTCAACCGAACACTCCATTAAAAATCCGGGCACAAATTTCAGTCACATCTACTATTACAACAAAACTTACAATAGAACTGAAATATTTTCATTCATTGAAAAGTTCGATATTTTTGGATAAATATAGGTAAAAAGTTCTATGTCATTGTTTCTACCGTTTTCATATTTTTGATTTATTTCAAGATGTACAAAATAAATTATGTTAGTGAAAAATATGTTATGTTTGCCAAATAATTTAGGTATGGAAAAAAATAAATATTAAATAAATAAAAATTGATATCATTTTGCCCTCAATCAAGACGTATGACATGTTGAATTAATTTAATAGAAAGATAATTTTCAGGACTTTTCAAAGAATCAACGAGAAAATTAGTTTCGCAGAATCGATGGCACAGCCCACCGTATCCAGATTTAATCAATGAGACAAGTGCTTAAATATTTTCCCTGCTTTATAAGTCGATGTGCCTCGTAAAAGTCCTCTGAGAAAAATATACGTACTTATAAAAACTACTAATGGCTGAAGAACAAATGGAGGATCTAAAAATGAAAAAAACATTCCAGATTGATTCCAATTAATTTGAAAAATTATTTTTCTTTCCGGTCTCAACGGTTATACAAGAAATGAAGAGCTACCATAACATATTAAATCTAAATACAGTAAACCATTTTTCACCATACTGTTCTAAGTCCCATTCCATGTTATGGTTCTCGATTATTTTTCAAAAGAATGACTCATTTTTTTACCAATCTTCTCATCAAGAATCAGATAAGTAGGGATCGTATGTAATAACTAAATTTTGACCAATACAGAGCACAATAATATTGAAATACACAATCATATGAGACAATTTTTTTTTTTAAAGTGAATAATCATCTGTGAGCGACTCTACAGTTTCTTGGGTTTTCTTTAAAATATAATTTGAAAAAAATAACGGACATTATTCCCTTTCCAAACAATGAATGATTTAAATATCGTCAACATAAACTTACTAACACGTCTTGCAGCGGGCCTGAATGATGTCTGTTTTCTTCTTTTATTTTTAAATTTGAATTAAGTACTAATAGAATTATGCGACCACTTACTTTGAAAATATATTTAATTATAATGAAAGCTTCAGGAATTTTATTAAAGAACTGAATCAAGCAATCTGCAGATGAATGACGTATTTTTTCCTACCAACTTAAGTAGCTGATAATTATAGATTTAAGATTTTAAATCGATTTCAATATTTTTTGCGATACACTGTACGCCAGATTATGAGAATTCAATGAAGAATTCACCATAATTCCATAAGAAATAGTAGGGATACCTTCAGCTAAATTCCTTCAACGAACTGGTCTCAAAAAATAGGTTTTCATTCGAGAGGGCGTCTTTCGAGCAACAAATACACTTCGAAGTCGACACAATTAATCAATTTATCCAGCGCTACCTGTCAGTGTCACCTGATACAAGAATCGCACCATTATGAAAATAAAATACCTATAGAACGGAAAAACGAATCCCACTCGGCATATATGAGCTACACACCTATTTCGAAGTCCACTTGGACAATTCACTTAAGTGCCTACAACCACAACATTGATTCTTATGCAACTGATACGAATTCAGAAAATGAATTCGGATCAAAGTTCGTATTTGTGAGATCGAACGTTGATTACGTCCATCTATTGTCACTATTTTTTTTTTCCTCGTTTCATTTTCATGGGCGATTGACACTCGTCAGTCACGTGCGATGCGGACCGGTCATAATAATCGAAAACAGAGAATAACGAAAGCTGGGGAAAAAATGAAATAAATATATCACCGGCTTCAATTATAAGTGCCGGAGATAAATTAACAACGTTTTGTTAGTCCATTAATAATACGAGAAATAATGCGTCTGGTGTACGAGATTTGCATCATTTAAATGGTTGGAATGGTATCTAACGGATACAGGTTACATGATTTGCTCGTGTTTGTTACATTTTTTTTTTCTTTACTACACTTTTGAAGCAAGTATTTCAATCAAAATAAGGTGTTTCGCTCAAAACTTGGGGAATTTCATCAGCTGATATATCGTATCTGAATAACCGGATAGAGATAAGATTCAGACCCAGACAGCCGTTTTTATGTGTATCAAAAATATCAATATTTCCTGATATCCAAATTACACCAAAACATTCGGTTAAAAACTTTATAATCTAATACCTGGCCATTACCATCGACTTAATCTTTGATCAACTTCATCAAGTATTCCATCGACACCAAAATTACGGCAAGAATTGCATTGCAATTCTAAAAGTTCGAATATGAATCATAATGAAACAAATCAACCCTAAGAAATCCGAGAGAAACGAGTAGTTTTACCAGTTTTGAAAACTAACCACAAACTTATTCAGATTACTGATAGCCTACTTACTCAACGTGAAGAATTTCAAGTTCCTTAGTGAATAACTTAAATATCAGTGCAGTAGAGTGCCAAGGAACGGTATTTTCGAATTAACCTCCCTCTCAAATAGTTCTAAACAAATAAATAAACTATTATTTTTTATTGCCTTTTATGCGAGTCTGATGATTATCTCAAAATTATCAGTGTGTACTCCTACAATAAAATCTGACCACCCCCCATCTCCTAGATATTAATTTCTGGGCACGTCATTGAATAGGAAAAATAAGAAAAATAACGACCGAGACTTAAAAAATAGAGCAGACTAATTAATATTTGCTTAGCTCATAATCGATGACCGACCACAAAATACATATAATGAATGGGCGCTATAGGGCATAGTTACTAATAATTTATGAGCAACTTTGAGTGGTTTAATGTAAACGGTTCACTGCATTCTCTACGCCAATTAATTAGTGCTGATGGTATGAAGAATCTGAATTTCTGAACATAAAAAATTATTCAGTAACAGGTACCGTAATTGCAAAAAAAAACAGAAATAGGCTCTGTGTAGGCAACTTAAACGACACGATGAAATTATCAATAGCTTATGCGCGCATAAAATGGTTATCGAAATGAATAAATCTTGATTAAAATCCAAATAAAATTTGTTATTTAGTTATGTTAGAAACTTTCAAAATAGCTATATCAATATTTCGTACCAGAAAATCTAATATCCGGCAATTGTTATGCACTATTTTTGTTTATTAATGAAAAAGAATAACGCAATGGAAATTAATTCGGACAAAAAGTAGACCAAAACTTTGAATATGATTGTAAAATCACTTCTTTCGCATACCCCCCAAAAAAGTTAAAATCAATTTTCATGGAATTAATTTTCATGTATACAACACATTCATCATTGAAAAAATGCGAATTTAAATCACGCCTTTTCACACTTTAACTTCAGAGCTCAGAACAAATCTCAGTAATTTTCATCCTTATTTTATGGTTGTTTGGTACCTACGCGCATGTTAATACTATTTTCAAACTCCTACATAGATGAGGCATTTGGCTTCAGCACTGCAGCAAAAAATTATCGTTACGACCAGATACTCATATTTCGTGTTATTTTGTTAGCCCAATTAATGCACCTACATGTTAATGGAAAATTCAAGTTGGAAATCAACTGCGCATCGAAAACCAAAATCGAAACGATCCAGAATTTAGACGGACTCTAGAGCTAAAACAAAAGGAAATGTTAGGTCATTAACCCTTCGTAGGTGAACTGCAGCTCAAGGTATAAAAAAGCCCTCATTGAACCTATGTTAAATCAGATCACATTTTTCGCTCCAATGAATGCTTAAATTGCACCAGATTTAATCGACTATCTGTATTCTTCGCACCAAGCGTCCATCATAGCACTCCGGAGTTGACCACGACCTTCCAAGGTAGCACACGATCAACACGTGTCCCCACTTTTGAAATGCGATATTTAATTATTCCACACTCTCGATATTCACACAGACGAAATGAATCATCGGCTTTTACCACAATAGTGGTTGACCAGCAGTATTTTGCGCATGCACACGCACACCCATTCTCACGCATCGACTCCCATTGGAATGTGCAAAAAATGGCACGTACGTACTCATTTCATGAAGAAACTTAGCATACACACCGTTCTATTTAGAACAACATCAACGACCATGTCGACGAAAAAAAAAAGGTAAAAACGAATACGTTCATTACGTATCAACCCTACAGTGAGGTTTTTTTTCAATATATATATATATATATATATATATATTCGATTCAACGTTTGTTTTTATTGACCTTGAAAATATTAATCCCGACGTCTTTACACGTATCGCGATCATTACGTAAGAGCTTCTTCGAATGCTTTTTTACTGCATAATCGAAATCGTTATCCAGTTATTACGATTTTCCCAATACGATTCGAGTTCATGATCCGGTTCAAGATTACGCCGTTAATGTGTTCAGCGCAATTCTCTTTGTCTCTCCCTCCCCCTCTAATTGCCTTTCGATACATTTTTTACTCAAATTGATCTTTTGAAATTACCTGTCCAAATATCGTAATTTTTGACGCTCATTTTGACTAAAACAACCCAACAATGCGAACAAATAGCCCCAAAACTAATAATTAAGAAGAAGAAAAAAAAACCAAACCGTCACACGAGCCACCAAATCCGAAAAATCATCGCCTTCTTACGAATGAGCTCCGTTCAAGATAAAAGCAAAACAGATAAATTAAAAGAGCTTCCGACTAGCACTCCTCCAATAGGTAGAATTCAAAATCCTTTAATCTTCGTAGCACGTATAACTCATTTCGATCTGGACTGAGAATCGATGACGAAGAATTTTTGCTTTCGATATCTTCAGTCAACGATCTATTTAGCATTTTTTTCCACCATACTTCAGCCGAGTGCAACGACTCTGACGCACATGCATCATTTCCTTACAACTTGCGAAGTTGTAATTGTTGACGTACAACATCTGAACCTCTATATTGATGTTCGTGTGATATCAATTGTAAGTCAACTGGTATCGTTTTTATTTTTTTCTTTTATTATTATTACTCTCGATAATATTACGATGATAATTACGTTTTGGGCGAATGCGTTTCTTTTTCGTTTTTGCATTACGTCATTTTTCTATTGATGATTAAATTCAAATTGCAATTAAGTTTTGGTGATTCTACAATTGACTTGGGTTCGTTTATGAAACGATATCAATAGTAAAGATGGACTGATGAAGATCTGCAACGATGCGAACCTGCAAAATCGGACAAATGATTTTAGATTCAGTATTTTCGGTCATTCTCACTTGTTAAGAAAATTTCTTCGCCGTTGATTCGAAAAAATGACACATTATGGGAATTCACGGATTTTTAAATTGGCTATTTCAAATGAAGCCTCTATAAATGCTCTCATGGCTCGTCCATCGTCATTCCACGTTCAAACACAATCTTTTCTCCAATATGAATTAAAATTCCTATAATTTCTGAAAAAATACTTTTTTCAAGATTCTAATAAAACTGCAAAGGAGATCAGGCATAATCTTTATTAAAGAAGCAAGTAGTAAGTCTGATTAGAGTTTATTGCCTATTAATTTAGTACTTGCCAAAAAAAAAAAAAAAAAAGTAAAACTTCATTAAAATTGAGAGAATATGCAAGTCAACTGTGTTGCTTGAAATATCATTTTTCTTACTTACAGTGGGGTTCCGAGCATCTTTCCGGAAATGCAATTCATAACAATTTAGTATTGAATGAGCAATGGGCTACGACGTCAAGGGGGCTTCTTTTTTCAGGAGACAATAAGAGAGATAATTCTGAAATTGGTAAAAATGAAAATCAAGATTTATTAGTTTATCCCTGTGTTGATTATGTTTTTTCTCTAAGCTCCAAGAACAAATATAGTAAACACCTTTATTTAATCTCGAAAATCAATTTGTAAATTTGTTGGAATCAAAAATAAACTAGAAAAATTCAGAAGTTGAAAAAATATTTATTCATGTACCTAAGTCTCACAAAAAAGTTTATCTTGAAAAGAATGTCTATAAATTTCATCGGTTCATTTCTTGTATACATAAATATGTACATATAGGTATTTCTCTATAAATAACAAGGCGGAATTTTTAAGTTGATACTTTGCCCTCAACTTCCTTATACGTTTTAAACCATACTTCATAGTAAGTTGTTTTCGAAATTTTCTCACCTAAGGTTCAATCCTACAGAAAATTTTATTCTTAGAGAAAACTTTTCTCATAAAATTTTCTACAAATTAGGTCATGTGGATATTTTTCATAGGCGTCATAGTTTTACAGTTAAAAGCAATACAAGATCTTATTGCACAAAGTTTTGTTTTTAGGGGGTTGTAAAACGGGTTAGCATCAACTTGAGGGGATGAAACGTTTATTTTTCATGATGTCCGCCACCCAACACACTATCTCTAAATAGGTAATACTATCTGTAAATTGTCTAAAAAAAATAATTTTTTTTTAAGTTAACTACAGGTAATATGATGGCGACCTAAAAGTGAAAAAGTAAACTATTCTCGATGAGAAAATATCAATGTTAGAAAAAAAAGGAGCAAGATATACTTATATTCCGACATAGATGAATGAATCTACACAATAAAAAAAAAGTCTGCCTCAACCTGGTATTTTCTATGAACGCGTTTATGCATATCAATGTACATACAAATATATATAACTACATACAGAAGAAATTTAGATAAAATGGGAAAATGGTCATTAGTTTTCTTCTGACGTGAAACGGAAAATACAACCCTAACCCTTTAAAAAAGGTTAATTTTAATACCTCGTTTGCAAGCAAACTGAGTAAAAAAGGGACCTTAATCTTAATTCGTACATATAACTAATTAAAAGGTGGAAAAATCATTCCAGAACATAATCATCATGATAAGTCCGATCATTACCATCTCCGTGAATCAAACAGAGGAAACTATGTTGCAGGATAAAGTTGGAATCGCCCAATCGACCATGGAAGTCGATGAAAGATCTAAATGTCCACGGTTTTGAAGAAAATAAAGAATATCAAACAAAAAAAAAGAGAAAAAAAGTAAGGACAATGAAAGCAATCGTGGACGACCGACACACAGGCGTGTTTAATATTCAAAAAAAAAAGAAAAAAAGATCGTCACAAATGGGAAGGTACTCCTCTAATGAGGAAAAATGTACAATGATTATCGTCCTTTTAAACAATACTCGATGATTCACTAACCATCTCATTTTGTCCTCCTCCAACCTTTTTCGCGCTCTCTCTTTCCAGTTTTTACCTTTTCATTTCGCCATGACCAAATACAGCCTGAAGCATCCACATGACCATTAATAGTCGCAACTCGTCAACGACAGTTCGCTACCACCCGACGCTCGATATCTATACAACCATCTGCATGGCATTGGCCCTCATGCCACACATTTATAATTGCGAACCCAACGAAAGCTTGTGCGTTTCTGGGTGTAGCTAGCTTATGTGTGGGAAAGAGAATAAGAGGAGAAAGAGAAAAATACACAGAAGCGAACCAGTTACACATCTTCGATTGTACAGTCGGCGTGATTAGTCGATTTAATTACACGTTCCGGCGCATTTTATTCTTCATAATCTGCCTGCATACTCCGTATAGGCACCTATAACCAGTAACTATCGAGTGAATGAGTTCAGGAAAAGACGAGACAGCGGCATAAAAAAACAAAATAAATACCTAACGACTTCAAGGATACACACACACGGACTTTAGGTTTTGTTCTGCCCTCCTTTTGCTGTCCAGCCGACTGCAGACGACATTGTCCGCCATTCTTAACGAGGAAATTCTCTACGCATTACGAGTATGTTGGGTTCTACGCACACACAGGATGCACTACAAGTTTAACACTTTCACTCACACCTTCACCTCATTTCTTGCAACACTATCTAATTGTGTTTTGAAACGTTATGCTTTTCGAAAATCAACTTTTTACAGATTTGGTGAGAACTGCTCACCCATAATAAAACCGAGTAGAATTAGCATAAATAGAGGAATTAATTTCTACAAAACGTTTTATTGCTTACATGTATTGAGGGTGTTCTCCTGAGAATGGGGCAAAAAGATCTGAGCCCAATACCACTTCCTTTACCACATACTTCGGGAAACATCTAAAACATATTCCAGCAAGACCACTGTTTATCTATTTGTTCCAAAAAAAAAAGGTATGGTAATTTCTGTCTCTTACTCTGCAAGTAAGAATTTTTTTTTCAATTCACCTCTATTTAAAATTAAGGTCAATCATAACATGAGATGTATCACAGCCGATCACAAATGTAAATTCATACTATAATTCTATAGGCTAGGCTTTCTACTTCTAGATAAAAATTCATAAATAATACATTTAGAGGGGAAAACGGTGAAAATAAGATCTTTGGATGGGGAAAAAAACTGTAAACTAAATATAGGAAAGCAAATTCCTCCGGCCTCCTAACCAGCGATTTCAAAGTACGGACACACACTAATGTACACCACACTTTCACCGGACAACAGGCCCTATGTTTCTCTCTGCAAGAAAAACATTCATCTCTCGATACAGTTTTGTATTTGCCAAAGATCGTCGGGAAGCCCATCATGTAGGACAAATAATATGTTGCCCAAACTTTCGGAAGCCTTACGTTCGAATGACAAGAAGCTGCATCGATATCTCTAAATATTTACGTAGGTGAATTATTGAAAACGACGACCTTTATTTGGCGTTGGCCCATACTATACGAAAGAATGCCAACAATGCGGGCAGGTAACACGCCTTCAATAGAGAATTTGGTTTTTTGATACACCAGCGCAAGTGTAAGTAGACCACATGACCTATTCTTTGAAACGCACACGAAAAGAGGCGAAAAAAAATTAATTATTGGCTACCGCAAAATTAGGAACGATTTTTGGGCAGAATCCGCATTCATGAGGAATTAAAAAACAAAAATTGATGAAAACTGCTTCATAGTAAACTAAAAAATTACAAGTTTACATTATGTATCACAAGAATAGTTAATATCTTCATTAGCAAACCAATCATGCATTGGTTCTTGCTGTCTCTCTCTCTCTCGCTCACTGAAAATGCATAAACTAGCTGGGCACCATACGAATTAACAACTTCAGTTACTCCGTTGTATCGTAATATGCACACCTACTATTACTATTTAATAATGTACAATGGACAGACGATGACGTCGTTTCGATCAATTCACCAAAGATTGGCATTGCATAAGCTCAATAAACGTGGCTTCTTCAATTTTTTAAATTTTTTTTTTCTTACAAGTTTTTCACTTTTTTTTTCTGATGTTTTTGATACTTTCACATAACGGTCGAGAAAAAGAGATACGGTCGTGATCTGGAATACAGCCAGATAGCACGTGCTACATATCAACACATCGAAAAAACTTATATATTTGATAAAATGCGAGAAAAAAAAACAACTATAACTGAAGAAAATGGAATACACGATGGTGCCTTTTTACTCAATACTTGCTATACATAAGTGAAGATAAAGAGGCAGAGATAAATGAGACATATAGATAGATACGAGCCCTAAAAAAAAGAAATTACACTCGTACATACATATCAATAGATGAATAAATATAATCGACCTTGAAGTTGTGCGAAACACTCACACCGCGTCTAGCTCGCGACATTCGTGCGTCGACTCCATAACGAAGTGCAGCTCCACTTTTTAAAGATCTTACGGAAAATGTGCAACCGCGAAAATGTATACCGTCGTGATGCAGTTTACCCACAAGATGGAATTCAGATTATTTGAAACGAAAAGACAGAGAGAGACAAATGAGGCATGCATAAGCACACATGCACTCGCAATGAAACTGACCGTTTGTATAAGCGATAAATTTGTGGTAAATTTTTGAGAAAAAAAAAAGAAGAAAAGTAACAGGTATAATTATTAGGGTATACAAAAGGAATGCTAAAATATGAGCGATGGTAATCCGTCATTCATTTTCGTAACTTTGTGGCTGCAAAGGCGCCACAAAGAACAATAATTATATTAAAATTAGTTCTAGTCCACAGATAATCAAACAACAGGTCATACGATGGAACTGGATTTCCGCTAAACTCTAAAAATTGTCTTAAATAATAAAACGACGTTGAACTTGAAACACTGATACGCAAACGACTTAAAGAAAAAAATGTCAATCTTCCTTCTTCCGCTAAGAAATTCAAAAGAACTGCTCAACTCAAATCCGAATTTTTCATGAATAGCCTATGTTGCTTATAAAAATACTTTATTATTTGAGAAGCAGTACAAATCTAGTCCACTTTCGAACGTTCGCAACAACGAAAATGGACTGATACAAATACTGGGACAAAGTCTAAGTGTATCGGTAAACCAGGAATGCGCACAATGTGAGGAAGGCGCACAAAAATGCACAAGGAGAGCGCACAAAAATGTACAAAGAAAGCGCACATGATTAAAACCTGACTGACATCAAATTTTTGGAGGATTCTGCTTTTTTCTAACAGAAAATTTACTAACGCCTCTCGAATTTATTCATTTACACAACTACATGCATTTTTAGGTGGACTTCGTAGAAATCTTAGAATCAATCTAAACATTACGGATGGTAGTATGTCATGACTTTGGGAAAATTTCATTATAGTTTTTCCGATCGTGGTCTCCAGACCACAAAGACATACCCCCTTGAAAATTTCATATATTTTTACAGGTATAACAGAATATTATAACGAAATTTTTCATCGAAATGGAGGGCGTATTTCTTCACTGTACTGTGAGTTCATATCTCAGTCAAGTTCAAAGATGAGCCACATTCACCTACTAAGTTCAAAATGGAAGCTATTTAAAGTTAAACTTTGTAGTCAAACTGGAGTGCGCAATTCTTCACGGATCAAAACAATATTTTTTGTGAGCATACTCTAGGTCTATGCCTCAGTCAATTACGAAGATGAGCAAAATTTTTCCATTAATTTTTGAATTACAGCTTTTTTAGGTTTTCTTTGAAATGCAAAATTCTTAAAATCTATGAAGAACGTGACCACCAATACACATAATTTGAAAGTATGTTTATTATAGGCAAAATCTTACCTTTTTCACTTGTGTGCTATTAGTTTTATCATAAGCCAATTGGTTATTAATTTTTTTATAAAATTCTATTTCGAGTAAACAGCAAAAAAGTAGCCCGACTGTGGTATCCGAGTGGGGGTGGCTTCATTTATAAGAAATTCATTCACACTGGGACCCCCATATTCTTTGAAAAGCCGAATGTCAGGCTAAAATTTAATAAAACCAAAAAAAAATTTTTTTTTTGAGTGTCACAACAGACATTATATAACGCTGTAAATACGAAAAATATCTATCAAAAGCATCATTCCTGATTGAACTTTCTTCAAAGCCTATAACAGGAAAACTGACCAATCTTTTTGAATGAGTTGAATAAGATGTACTTACTCTAACAAATATTTTTCAACTGTGACATTTTAAATATGAAAACTAAGGGCCCACCAATAATAGTAATATAATATGCAACTTAGTCGGTAAGGAGCTAAACAATAAATCTCATCAACCTTGCTTCAAAAACATTATGACATTTGATGAACATTTGAGGTTACTAAAACTCACAAAGATTCTGAAAAATTTGTTGCAGTTCTTAACATTCCTTTTGTAATTTCACATTGGAAGATAATAGATTCTAGTTTTGATAAGTCCCATTTATCAAATGTTTCAATGTTTACAGACAGAACATTTTCATAATTTTTTTGATAAAAATTATCATTTGAGGCCCTTTTTTCTCTTTTTGAGATATAAACATCTTAGCGCTTGGTGTCTACGGTAAGAGCTAAGCGAGAATTATGATCGTCAGATTCGTGTAACTGTAACTCTTATTTGTGTGTGTTACATGATGTGTAGGAGTGGCTGTGTGTACACACACAAACAACCACACTATTAATTTATATTTACACATCAATCTTTCATGAGTATGCCCCAGTGGAACTCACGCATTTTTTTTAAATTTCCATTTCTCCCCTTTTTTTTGGTTCCACTCATTTGAAACTTATAGATTTAATCACAAAATAATATGAACAAAAATAAATCAAAAAAATAATAATCGACAAATGAGAAAGAAGCTCTATCTCTGGATGAACCACGAAAATATGTACAGCCAATCTGATCACACATTTTATGGATCATGTACTGAATACACGAATGAACACTGACAAACGAAAGTAAAACAATTTACAAAATAATTAAACGCAGTATTAACTAAGAAAGGGTAACATAAAATTATTGCAAAATTTATATCTTTCAAGAGTTAAAGCTGTCCAACGAGTAAAAATGAAAGAAACCAACAGATCAAAATAAATATTTGGAACTTTTCAAGTAAAACGTAAAAATATAAAAAAATAAGTATACTGATCGAACTGAATAAAAATCGTAATTTAGCATTCAGTTAAGGGAAGAAAAATCACGAGCATTCCATTTGAAATTCTCGAAATAAGACATTATATTTTGTTCGATATTTATATTAAAATAGCAAAAAATTCTTTTGCAAGTAGGTAAGTTGAAACGACAGGCAAAGAGAACCAGAATTCACGTCCAATATCGAACAGAAAGACACAGTAACTCAAGGTATCACTTTACGTAATCACGAAAAGTGAATTACAGAAAACAAAATCCAAATAATTTTCAACACAAACAATACTTATAAACACTCAAAAACGCAAATAGTCTAATTTTTTGGATCATCGATTAGGTTTATAATTCGTAATATTAGTACCTACAGTCGAGCCAATATAGATTGTCATAAAAACGAAATTCGTAAGACTAAATCACGTTGAAAGTTAAAAATATTGAAAGCAAAACACTAAAAAGAATTTTTCACACGTACTAAAATGAATGGAGGAACACGTTTCTTAAATTGTGGTTTGAGGCATATCAGCAAAAAACTAAAAATAAATAAAACTTCAAAACAATTAAAAATGATTATTTAACGTAAATTGAGAAACAGAATCGATTAATATTCCTTTCACGTTGAAAATAGGAAACACTAGGTAAATGGTAAAAGGCGAGTGAAGAGCCTGTGGCCATAAGAACATTAAATTTAACCTTGCTACCTTCAACTCAATAGAATAAAAATATATAGACTGATTTATTTCAATTTTGAAACAATAATAGAAGGAATAAAAAAAGACGGTAAAAATCTTCTTCGAATTCGAATATAGTAAGATTAGGTAGGTACTTGATACTTACATTCCGTTTCTTACAAGCTACAAAAAATTGTTTCTTATGGGAGAAACTTTCACTAAATAAATTAAATAATCCATTTGAAAACGAAATGAAAATCGCTCATTACTGAAAAAATTATTTTCCCAAACGAGTTATTCCATCATCCTATCGATAAGGACTTAGTACGTTGTAGAGTGATGAGCAAAATTAAGACCACAAACAAAATCATGGTGATAGCGATCTTTTAATTTGTCTTGGTGTAGCATTAATACTATTGATTTTGGTCTTTCACAGTCAAGATTTGGCTTCAGTTCAGGTCTTGATTGGAATAGTTTTACTTTTATAGCTGATTAAATTAAACTTACCATTCATATCCTATCAAACTATGAACGAAAATAAATTAAATAATAAATATTGAAAATGACTCAAGTTCCTAAACAAATAACGAATATTTTACAGTTTATTCATATTTTTCGAGCTTTATGTATGGTTTTAGTCGGGCACATTCGAGTTTTCCTCATTATTGTTGTTCAGGACAGCGACAGGAACTTACACACCAAAATCCTCAGTAATTTTTTTTTCTCACTTTTATTCATTTTTACTGAATTTGTACAGAATTAGGTAGGTACCTATATGCGATGAATGTACGCATAAAATTGGTGACTACGTGAAAAAGTTATAATTATGACCTGTAAGAATTCATGCTATTATTTGAATAGTTTTTTAAGAAATTTATTGGTCATGTATAAAATATTATTCATGAAATATCACAAATACAATGACAGATCGATTCGTTGCTTCAAAAGGTACAACTAGTTCGAAAAACTTCAACACGAAATCAAGATATAGATGGTATACGCACTTTGAAAAAATAACCATTTCACATAAATCTGTCTAAATTTAATTAAATCTTATGTGAACTTCATTAGAAATCAAAAGCGAAACAATGGAACACCTATGCTTGTTTTGTGAAGTTTCGTTAGCAAATTACGTTTTCAAACCATTTTTTTATGAAATTTCGAGTGAAATTCGCAGAAAGGAAGGTAAGTAAACGTCAGAAAATTGCGTGAATTCGAGTAGATTTCCTCCTAGTACGCAAGTACATGTTTTATGTAGGTATATACTAAATAATATATTCTAATAAAAGTCGGTGGGCTTCAAAAACAATATGAATATTGTCCACGCGATAATTTACATGAAAATTACGATCCAGTAAATCAGGTTAATGCGTAAGATCAGTATGCTACACAAGAGATAAAATGAGTAATACTACATCAATTTAATAAATTAAGAAGGCGTTCAAAAGCCACCGTTTCAACAGATCTCATAATTTAACAACATTAGCGCATTCGCGACAAATTTTTTCGCATAAAAAGAAGGCAGATATAAACAGCCGACCTACAGAAAAAAAAAGAAAAGAAACACGAATCAAAGCATCCACATTAAGTAGAAGAGAAAAAAATTCGATAGACTGAATGATACAAAGAAGGCTATAATATACTATTACAAAACATGTAAGCTGCACACATACACGTACGGAGGAGAGAAAAAAATGTGAACGATATAAGTACCTACAGTATAATCTGGGTACCTACATTAATTTATGTTTACCGAGAATCCGGATAATCGATCTGGCTTTTGTTTTATGGACGAAAGTGAGAGACAAAAAATAAAAGATACCTACATGAATGTAGGTAGGTATGTTCAATATACCTGTACTGAATATGTCAGATGGAATGCAAAAAAATCGCTATAGGATACCAAATAGCATAGAAAAAGAAACAACACGATTTAGAAAAGAAAAAAAAAAAAACCTCCCAACATGGTATGAGATGGCCAGTGGCGACTATGTTGTAAGATCATGGTCAATTACAACTTCACTAAATTCAACAGCGTTTAGACGATTTGTCGTTGTTGTTGTTAATTTTCTTTGTTATCGGGTCCGTGGCGGGACTGACTTGTGCTCTTTTACACGTCGATCATTAATAAAATAAAATAATAATAATAATAATCCGGTACGTATCCGCAATAAGCCCGTAATAGAGAAATATCGTGTTTTTTCGTCACCGCCTTTCCATTAATTGATAACCGATAAAGATGGAGAGCAAAAAAAGTTAAAAAAGAATCTATAACGTAATTGTAATGCGAAAAAAACCTTAGAGCTTCGCCACTGTAATAGAAGCAAAGAATACAATCGCATAAAATATGATCAAATTTTCTATCACAAATTTTCATAGTCATCGCGTAGGATAATAACGACGACGACGACGAGCATAAACAGAAGAAAAATTTTCAAAATATAATGCAAGTCAAACTGACGTTAAAAAAGATATTCCAAAATGAAAATATTAGAATCGACACGACAAGGAATAATCGTGAAATGCGAAGGCTACGGCTACGATGTCGTGCAAAATGCATATGCCACACGTATTTAAGGCGTCACCTAATCAAAATTATTGATCACCATGTAAAGGGCATTTCAGCGGTTCAATTATGAAAGAAGGCGGTCTTTAATTTTTCGCAGACTACGCGTCTTAATGATGCAACGAATCGCAAGAACATTCGAACACTTCCTCGACAAAAGCAGTGTTTAGGTACTTACAATTGCGGTTTCCTCCAACTGATTTTGAAATTTTCTTCTGGCAATGAACAGCAATTCAATGTACATACATATAACAAATCATTTCAACGGTCATTGAGAAATAGAAAGGTTTATTTTTTTTTCCCCGCTAAAAATATTAAAACTTCAAAAGATCTAAAACTGATGCTACAAAAATACTAAGATACCTAGTTCACTGTTTCTAGTAGGTACGGTTCACTACTTCTCTCGAAAGAAAGTGGAGACGAATAATTTTCGTTCAATATACGTTGCTGTGAGATGAAGAATTTCACTTTTGATACAACGATGGCGTTATATTCATTTTCTACTACCCCTACTGACTTTGTGATATCAAGTGAAGGTTGTTGACAGTTTTCTCAACTAAAGATGTTGAACCGCACCCCTGGCCAAATAAATTTAATTTTATAACAAGCGAAAATACGATGGATAAAACTGGTCAATAGTAGTCAGTCTGAAAATAAGAAAGTTGCACCTAACTCAGCGAATCAAAATGATGGATTAGGCATAAGAAGGAAAAAAAAATTAAAACTAACAATGTTCCTAAAAAATTCAATTACCTAAGCGAATCTAAAATAAAGTATAATTTTTTTTCATACACGAATTTTCGGTTTTAACTGGTGAACGGGGATGTTAAAAGAAACTTAATCAAAGTCTGCTTTCATTTTCTCACGAAAAAGCCAACGTGTTTGAAACACTCTGGCAGACGAACGTTTTTAAATTTTCTTAACAATACATATAATCAAAAACTTTCAGACGGACTGCGTACAAGAATAATAATCCGAAATTAAAAAACAATACCAAGGTATGTATTCATATTCGTAATCACAGCTAGGCTTAATGAATCAAACTACGTGAATTTACGTCATATACGTATAAAACATCAATACTGACGAAATTTTTAGAAATTCTACGAAAAAAATTCACCAAAAAATAAAAATAAAAATTCGAAACAAGCACCTCAAAAAGCGGGGGAGTTTACATTGAACTTGGGATAAATTTAAACAGATACCTCCGTTTTAGAGTCACGAATAATACGGATCTAAAAATGACCCCAAGAAATATAAAATTTGTACTTATTCACAACAAGAGAACTTTAAACCTTGACAAGATTAGAAAGGTTATGAAAAATTTCTTAACTAGGGTTTTACCTCAGACTCGGAAGTATGCAGAAAAATTCCTACAGGTAAAGCAGTGGGAAACCAGAAAAAATTTTCTGAAATATTTTCCAACGTAAAAATTCATAATTATTAACACAGGTTGATACTACATGAAACTGAACACACTACGATGAGCTAAAACTTATATACCTAACTTTATTCATAGCCTACTTTTCCCGCTAAATCCATAAAAGTCATTTTAAGAGAAATTTGTTCTATAAGTTCTTCGCACTCAATAAGATAGAAAAACCTGAATATCGCCTACATTTCTTCTTGAACAAGTAAGTAACCGAGAAGACATGTGACTAACAGAAACAGGTTTTTCGAAAATATTATCGTTTCGAGTAATTGTAGAGTAACACATCAATAAAAGAACTTTAGCTGAAGTTAAGTCGACGGTTTCCTTCCTCAAATCAATCAAACTCAGTATACAATCAAAAACAGAATTTTTTATACGCTAATTATCTACTATAGAGAATTATTCACACATACGTCTTCATTCTATCGAGCTAGTCAACCATTTCTCATTCGCGATTGTATGACCAAATTTTTGAGCCAAGAACGCGTTAGGTGCCCATATTTCAGAGTTCAATCTTAGACACATTTCATATACAGATGCAGGCTCAATCCTCAAAAAAATTTACAGCAAACTCCGAAGCAAAATCCCGTCAATCAGCAATAGCTAAATTCATAATTGCACTGCTCCATTAGTTTAACTACACTGCTCCATACAATTTTCCGCGTATTCATAATGAAGTACTAGTTCCACACCAGAAAACACCACCAAATAACCAGATATTAGTGAAGTCAAATTATTCGTTGTTGTATTCGGTACCAAAACTAAAAAAAGTTGGAGAAGTCGATCTGATTATGGAATGTAGCTGGATAATCAACCGTATTAGTTTATTTCCTCAATTCTTGTCACTTTCTTGTTCACAAGAAAATTGATATTTCATCGAAAAGCAGAAAAACAAGCACAATAATAACAGAAATAGAATTCCATTTTCATTAGGGAGACTTAGCAAATCCGGCCTTGTATATCAACTTCGATTACCTTGAACTATGCATTATTACATCATTTTTCGATTTGACTATCTCAAAATTTCTTATAACAACGCAGCACAGATAGGTATATGGACACAGATTATGTGGAGCTTCCCATTTTAACTCTAAAAAAAATTAATATATATATGTACATCAATGCATAATCAAATCGTAATACGATACAGTTTCCAAACCCAAACGCGCAGGCTGTATATGATGATTTGATTGTAAAGATTGAGAGAGAAAGAGTCAGAGAGCTTATAAGACAAAAAACAACATAAAATTACGCACATTCGTAGCACACCAGCCTTACCACTATACATTCTCATGCAACGCTTAGCCACATAAGGTAAGGTAGGAGCTTATGAACGAGGGTCGTAGATTAAAATCTCAAGACATTCATCATAAATGTGCATTCGAAATGAATCAATATACGACTGCCAAGCTTCTGTCGTTGCCAAGTTCCTCGAAATACTTTGTAGCAGCAGCAGCACGACGACGACAACTATTCCTGGACTCTTGCGATAATTAGATATCTACGAGAACACTCAACATGTAAATGAGAAGAAGCCATTACAAACGCCATGTTATAATAACATGATCCTACATTTTTATAAAGTAATTAAAATTCAGTGGTTAACTTATACCTGGCTAGGCGCCGGACTAAAATTACGATTCAAAACGCTGCTGACTATTTTTCTCACAACATATCTTCGTTTTTTGCCTAACTTCTACGTGAATGGAGCAACTAAACAACATTTGAGGCATATTTATGAAAACTTAGTGATGCAACAAAGAAAAATGTATCAATAAAAAATTCACCGTAAGTGAAGAAAATATGCAGAAAAACCTCGATTTCAGGGCAAAAAGAGTGCAAAACAAGTTTTGTAAATAGATGAACTAGTTACGAATTCAAATTTAGCATTAGCTGAGATAAAATAATGCGCTTCAAATTATTACATGAACAGTAAGGTGAAAATAGAGATGTGAAGACACTGAAAGATCAAGAAAAAAAAAAAAACTAAACCAAAACTCAACTTTAGCATCTCAAAAAATAAATATATGTAGATAACATTGAAATTGATGATAATGAGTGGGTGAATACCTTTCGTCTCGAACCAGAGGATGGAATTAAAAGAAGAATCCTCCGAAAAAATTAATCCAAACACGAGACGGATCAAGAAGAGGTTGCGTTTCTAGTGAAACCAGAATATGTTACAAAGATAAAACATTTTCGACAAAAAAAAAAAAAAAATGAAAAAAAAACGAAAAATTACAAAAATTGAATCATTATTTTTGATAAAAACTGCATCCTCAAAAATAAATCGCTAAATTTTTATTTAAACATACATATACCTACATAATATACCCATTTGGAAAAAAATGAGGGCAAAAACAGAATTTAAAAAATGAAACGTGTTTCGTGAGAAGTGATAAGTGATGACAAAATCAGTGCCATTATGAGCTCATCTCTTAATTTAGGTACTTTTCGAAGTATGAAAGATGGGCTACACTCATTAAAAGTGAATAACTTGGACGAAGTTTGAAGTAATAGGGAACTTCGAAAAATTCACATTGGTAATTTGAACTGTACCTACACCTGAACTGAGAGACAAACTTCACAGGCAGTTGAAAAGAATTCAAGTATTAACTTAATTCGAACGAAGTCCAAGTTTTCTCAAAAGTAAAATTCCATTTTTTCCCTCGTTCTCTCAATTTCACACGAATTTTTAAAATATAGGTTATTTACCTACTACTTTACCTGGTAGGAAATAACTGAGAAAACATTCGAAATTAAACTACGATTCGTGATTTTCAGTTTGAAAATGAATATACACATTGCAAAGTACTGACTCAAATTTAAAAATTGCGAACAGACGAGGTGATTAGCAAGGAAAAGGTTCTTGACGTAATGAAGATCGTCGCAAAAGGAGAAAAACTAATACTCGTAATACTGTAGGAGAAAGATTTGAAAATTTAAAAAAAAAAGAAAAGAGGATATAACAGATAGCTAATCGACGCGATTGAATAATTTTATTTAATAAATACGAAAAATTCCAATGGCCTAAGAGAATGCTCACAAAATAATAATTAGTGATTTACACGATCATCACACTGGGTGCTGCGAAAAGCTAAGCAACATTTTCTCTAATAAACTGATTTTTTATCCGCGCTGTAGTCAGGAGTCATATGACCAGAGATGAAAGAGTAAATAGCTTACTTATTTTTGAAGTCGGAACATTTTTTACAATGAAAAAAAATCGATAAACCTTCATTATGTTCGAACGATCCCTTTATTACTCTCTTACAAAAGACAATAAAATCTTCGAAATTATTTCGACTGACAGATTAACTTTCATGAACACGGTGTCGTACGGATATATTTGTCATTAATTCTTTGGACACCTACAGAATTTATGATTAGATGAGAAATGTTTTGGCTAAGACAAATGCAATAAGGTGGTGGGACACAATGCAGGAGGTATTTATTGAAGTGAAATTTTGAGACTAAGACAATCGGTGTTCTAGTCGTATTTCAGTGCGGTTGTCATAATCATTTACTGTTTGTTACACATCGATCGACATTATCAAATCCTTTGACATGATGTCCAAAATTGTAAGTAAAAATTTAATGTTTCAAAAAGACGAATCCTATGCGTATTTCGAATAGGCTAACTCGAAAAAAACTTCTAAATTTCAGATCGCAGTCATATTTGCCGCAGTCGTTTGCGCTTGCACCGGTCTTCCATCAGCAGTAGCCCAAGTTCCGTACACCGGTTTTCCAGCCTACCCTAACTCGTTTCCAGTTCCGGCCGCTTATTCGAACATTCCATATCGAGCTGTAGCTCCGGTCGCACCCGCAGTCGTACCCGCAGCTACTTTCCGGACCGCATTTCCAGCGGCTACGGCCATTGGGCCCGTATTTAAAACCGCAGCTGTACACGTTGCGCCCCTAGTTAGGGCTGCTCCATTGGCCGTTGCACCAGTGGCTGCTGCCAAAGTAGACTACACCGACGCATACCCACAGTACCAGTACGCTTATAACGTTCACGACACGTTGACTGGTGATTCAAAGGCCCAAGAGGAGAGTCGTGATGGCGACATAGTCAAAGGTCGATACAGCCTGATCGAGGCTGATGGCAGTCGCCGAATAGTCAGTTACTACGCCGATTCGCTGAACGGATTCAATGCTGTCGTCCAAAAAGATTTACCCGTTGTGGCCGCCCCGGTCGTGAAAGCGGCCCTGCCATCGTATCTGATAAGATGAGACTGCAAAATCAAACATACTGATCGTATGTACTTTCCTAATGATCTGTTGTTACAGCCTTTTTGTGCGAGTAATTTAACTCGTGTTCGTGTAATTCTGTTGTGTCGATAGTAAAATTTGTTTTTTATTTGGTATTTAGAGGTTTGGTTTATTTATTTCAGCTACGTTCATCTAGATGGACTTCGTTCATGAACTTTTTGCTTCTATATCAACCTTTCGCTGGGTAACTTATTTCCGAGTCTGACGTCTCGGTCATGACCGTGACTACTCGCTACAATCTCAAACAGAAATGTACAAATGTCCGTTTTAATTATACCTAAACGGTAATTTTAGCTGGATTATACTTCGAATTTATGCAACTGAGATCAAATATGCTACATATGTCACATCCTATAGGTGTGTCTTCAGATTTTTTCAATATTTCAAATATGTATCTTTCAAATTTTTGTCTTTTTTTTTTCAATTTTTAAATAAAAATTAAGGATATGAATAGAACAAAGATAACTAGCGAGATATAGTGAAATATATCAAAGATAAAGTAAATGAAAATAAACGCCTCAATGTCATGATCTTACGAAACCGGAAAAATCTGATCAATAGACAAGGCCATTGAAAAACTGTGTACATAAACTTCAAGTTCAGCTTTCTCAAAAATAATTAATTTTCATCTACGCAAAAAACACAAATGAAGTATCTGCAAGCTTAGAATGTCTCTGTTGTGAATCACTTGAGAACCAAGATGAGGACCAATACACGAATAAATCTGAAATCGTAATTTGGAAAATAAAAAAATACAACCTTTTCAATGGAAACTTGATAGCTGTTGAACGATTTGAATAGCAAGGGATGAGAGAACAGAAAAATGTATATCGTGAAAAAATAGTATATTTTGCTACGGGAATGCAAAGTAAGTGATCCTCAACAAGCTGCGACCTTTGCAACACGATCCGCGGGTGAGTGTTGTAATCGGAAGAGTCAAAGTCTCTTATACTACTCTCAAATTGCAAATGCTATTTTTTGCAATACATGCGCATGCGCGATTGAAGAAGGAATCTGACTGGTTATTGGGAGGTGCCAAACACTTTTATATTGAGAGTAAATCGTGTTTTCTTTTCTCTAAAATATTTTGGCTTCCTGGTTAAAAATTCCATACTTTAGTTCAGGCATTGAAAAAAAAAAATGTAATTTTGTATTTTGCGACATGTGCTGCGAAAATACACTTTTGTTTTTAAAAATATTCAAGAACGATCCAAGGACAAGGTACATTGGAGATAAGCTTAAAATAAGAAATACCATCATCAGAGCCACTGAGAACTGAGAGAAGTTAAAATTTGAACTCTACACTCAAAAATAAAATGAGCATAGAAGTAAAAAATTGTCAGTGGGGATTTAAAAACAGATCTGATGAAAACAATAACACAAAATTGGAGATAAATAACTGAGAAAAATGGGAGTTGAAAAATTTTTCAGTAAAATAAATAAAAATAGAAATTAGTTTAGTACAAAAATTCATGAAAATGTTTGAATCGTCCTCACAACTTTGTCTTTGGCTGCAGCCTCGGTTTGTTTATGATAAACGAGGATCATGTAGTCTATTTCACACAAGGTATCCATGGATGTCAAGGAAAACCATCTTTATCAAAATTAAAAGGTAACTCATAAAACCGTTGCAGGAATTGGGTAATGCCATAGTCAGGCTACGTGTCTACAGGAAGAATGCCTAATGTTTACAATTTAAATTGAGGTGAAAACCCAAAGAAACAATACCTGCAAAATTCATTTTTTCCTATCGCTTTCAAAGGACATCTATACCATTAAGTACGAAAAACAGTCTTCTTAGACTCTGCACAATCAATAGTAATACTCAATCAATAATTAGACAAAAATGTACGGACAAAGATCACATATTATTGTAACTACCTGCGTTTCTTACATACTCTCACATTTGAATCATATTTAATTTAGCTTTGGTAAGTGAAGAACATAATAACAGTCTGAAAAGTGTACTTAAAATAAATCTCACTCGATACATACGCAGCATATTAAGTACACAGTTTAAATCTTCAATGCACCTTCTCTACTCTCCCCAAAAAAAAACCGATAAAGAACTATTTTTTCAATTAATTTCAATTTTCATTGAACAAATAAGAGAGTATAGGCCTAAGGTTAATGATGATTTGAAAATATACGTTGATTATGTTACATGTATTTTGATATGTCCACACTTAGTATTCTACGAGAGTAGTAAGATTTAGTACGTGCGTAGAGATACACAGAAAGTTTGTGCGTACGTAATGATGGTACATCAATTAGATGTCCAACGAAACTGATACTTGTTGGTTTTATTTGAATTCTTCAAGATCCGATCAGTATTACATCATTCAGTTGACACCGTCGAAATGATAACGTTTCAGAAATTGTATCGATCAAAGAATCCTTCGACGATGAATTGCAATGTGGAACACGTTAGTAAGAAAATTAAATTTCAATGGAAATGTAAAAATATTTTCAAATGGTGATAGGAGTCAACAAATTTTCGTTTCATACAATCACTGAAACAATACAACGGAAAATTTTTTAGGCCACAAGATTTATAACTAAAGCATGTACCAAATCGCAGCAATCGCAAAGATGTAAAGTCGAAAAGATAATGAAAAATTTTAACATATGGAATTTCACGTAATATGAACAGCTAATTTATTGAAGACGAAAATAAAAAGAAAGGAGAAAGACTCCTTGTATTTGCCCCATGTTTAATAACGAAGAGCCCAGACAGCAGTATAATGAAAATTCTTTGCAAAAATTTTTTTGTCTCCCTTGTACGAATTTCTCTCCTCGCAACAAGTCAATCTACTTGAATTAAATTTTTCAAAAGTTATTATTTATTTTTCAAATTAAAATTGATAGATTTTATCTACATAAATAAAACTTTGGTATGGAGAAAAACATTCTTGGGAAGATAAATAACCAAATCTATAAAAAAAAAACTCCTTTCTCTTCATCAACAAAATATTATTAATAAAACCAAATATATTTCACGATTTCAAGTGGAAAAACAAATCGAGATAATTCCACCTAAAATTACAGCATAGTATTTTGCAGATTAAATTTTCCAGCCATAAGTTTTATTATAAGCTTTTATTCTACTCACTACTGCGATTTTAAAATATATCAATACTGCAACCAACCTTCCACAACGAAATAATATTTATTTCGCATGAAGCTAAAGCCAAAAAAAATAAAAAATAAAAGCTTATCTTTTGAAAACTCGTTTTTAACGTAAACTTATTTTTAGCATTTAATCTGGAAAATTACCATAGGTATGTAGTAATTTCAGTAAAATTATGTAAAATGCCACAGATGAACTGAAAAATCGAGTCTCTCTCCGCAAGCTTTTGAACTTATGCGAAATTTTCTTGATAAGGAAAGGTAGTTTAGGGGTTGAGTAGCTCCTCAACTCTTGGCACGATGATTGGTATTGAACGTGTGAAATTGTAAGCAAAATCAAATGCGATTTATTCAATGATAATTCTTACTTTAATGTTTCAATACCCACATAGTTATGCACTAACGTAATATAAGAATGATCGAAGTACAGACAACAAATTGAATAATGGCAACGAAGTTCACCAAAAAATGACTAAAAAAAATATTCTTGGCGTAACAATGAGTCTCGAATTCTAATTTCATCTAATGTTGATAACAATTTAGTTGTTTTTCTCAGGATACTGTACGTGAACATCGTAAAATTTCAGATATTACATTTTTGGCGATAAGGCATCATATTACAATTTTTTAATTAACTGCACAAATTACACAATTTTAACATTATTCATTATTTCCACAATGTACCTATCGGATATTTATTCCATCTTCAGGGGTAATTCTGCGTTAAAATTACTTAATTTGTATAGATAATTTAAAAAATTCTAATAAAGTGCCCTTTCGCCAAATATTAAAGCTGTAAAACAATAAAATAGCAAAATATACAAAAATTTTATCAATTTTTATATCAACATCTATTTCGTTCACATCTTCATTTCTGCAGGAGAAAAATCACGCAACCAAAACCTATTTTTTGGGTTCTGACACCGAGTCAAGGCCTCATTAGTTACCCAGCGTCTGGAGGTAATTAGATTTCTTCGTGTGATGAGGGGGATGGTTGGGATTCGATGGCCAGAGGTTTGCCAATATGAATTTTTCAGTCACTGTGGAAGCACCAATTAGACCAAATCGAAAACACCATCATTTTTTGGTCGACAAGGTGACGGCTGCTGGTCTCCAACTTACGACCCTTTGGTTGTGAGGCCGAACACTTCACCACACTAAGCCACTCAAACCATGCTTAATTTTTATACAATTTTCAAGCGTGAAATATGGATAAGTCAAACGACGAATCTCACATCAAATCAAGGAAGAGAGAACCGATATTTCCAACAAAAGTGAAAAATAATCACAACACATAAATTTCATACCGACATTTTTTAATAAACAATTATATTTATTGAGAAAAAATCAAACACCACTGGGATACCAAAACTGGAGCGTTTTCAAGTTTCCAACTTTTTAGAAAAACTTAAAAAAGTAAATTATTTATCTTTACAAAAAAATTGTAAAAATATATTTTATTTCAAAGCCGGATACAACAATTCCGCTTGCATTCCAATGCGCGAATGGAGATAGATCCTAAAGAAACAACCAACTGAAATTCACAATTAAAGAGAGAGGAGAAAAATAGCATTAAACATATGAACCAGTTTTTGACGTGTTTAGTGTTTTACGATACACTCCATCCCAATGTGGTTGACATTGGCGAATAAATAATTCTAATCGCACGAGAAAAACAAAAAAAATTACACTAAACGAGTTGGTTTATTCGGATTCGGACTTGGGCTAACCAGTAGGAAGGCGGGTAATATGAGAAGGGTTCAGGCGTGGCTGCCAAATGCCAATAACATGACACTGGTCACTACAAGAAAAAATAAATAAAAAAAATACCAACTGATTTTAATTAAACGGTAGGCTCCGTATTTTTTCCAACTTCTTTGTCTCTGCCCCTCACCCACCATCTCTCTACCTTATTCTTCTATATTTTTCCTATTTGTCCAAAATCTTTTCCCTCCTTTTCTAAACTCGAGGGAGCAACAGAGAACAAATTATACACCCCAGCTATTCGATAAGAGGGAGATTTTAATATTTATACAGAGGTAATATGGTATATGGTTAGTATAAACTCAATGTTCGTAGTAAAGTGCACTTAGTAAATAACCACGCGTAGTGTTCAAGTATTCAGTGCGGGTTCCAGTCAATCGTTTTGTTTTAATTTTTCGTTTTACAAGTTAAACAAAAATACAAATTTAAATCAAAATGGCTTTCAAGGTACGTAGAAACCGCTTTTACTTCCTCTGTGATTCGAATTTTGGCTCAAAATGCACGGTTTTTTGTGAATTTCATTCATTTTTGTTTGTTGCTTTTTATATTATTGCCCCTGTTGTTTTGAATTAATTCTTCATTTTATTGAACGTGTCGATTAAAATTAATAATATAAACCGAATACATAGGTTAAATTTTAGAAAACGCAATATAATAAACGTTATAACTTATTTCAAAATTTTCTCCACCTGTGGGAGGGTCGATTTTGTACAATTTTGAAGTTAAGGCTATTTTGCTCCGCCAAAATTCAATTTAATTATGATACCTACGTTTTATTAATGCCACAAAAGATCAGTATTACCTAATGCTATACTATAGTACCTATATTTTTAAACCAAACAATACTTTATAACTATCCGAACAACAATCATCATGCTCTGCGTTTTGTTAATTATTTTACTACAAGTTTCACGATTTTCCGATTAAAAAAATAATTTCGACCATCATTTTAGGCTAAGAAAGCTAAAACTAAATTGGAATTTACAGTTCAATGTCAACGTCATCAAATCGACGAGAAAATTTAAGTCAAAAATTCAAAAGAATAGCAAAAGAACTTTTGTATTTCATAAAAATACACATAAAATTAACAATACTACAGATTCGAAGAAGAAAATTTAAGTTTCCTTTTAGAGAATAGTTTAGCACATTTCAGTGATCCATAAAGCATATATGAAAATATTTATTTCATTAAAAAATACTATAGGAAAACTACTAAATTAAAAAAAAAAAAAATTCTATATTTTAAAGTGAGGTTAAATATTATTAAACATTTTGAATTTTCTTGCAAAGTTTACGATTGAATTATGGAATTATGAAATAATGAAAATTTTTTATCTGAAATAGGCATGACATAACGGAGTTTTGAATTACAATGTGTTTACCCAATTTTATAGATGAGAAAATCACATTACGTTTAAAAGCCAAGAATAGGAATATATTAGTGAGTTTTTGATTTTGTTCTGAATAAAAATAAAAATATAATTAAAAGAAAAGCGTAACTGTTGAGAGAGCAAACTTTACAATTTTTACATCCTATCCCAAGAAACATATTTATCAAACATATTCTAGTTTTCAAATTGAGAATTACAATTTCTACGCAGGTAACACTCTCATCGCTTAATTCCGTTATTTCACTGCAGGTTCAATAACGGTTTTAAGTAAATATTTTTTGTTCAAATTTCTTTGAAAACTTTTCTGATCATGAAATAATAAATTATAAATTTTTTATTTTTTTTTATTTACTATCGGTGCCCCCAAACTTTTTCTTAACATCTCATTACCTTATACAAATCATAGTTGAAACAAAACAAAGTACATAGTATGTATGTACAACTATTTGAGTATCGTTTTGACGTTATTTCACACTACAGTGAATTGTTAAGGGCAAGTACTAGAATAATCGATTATTACATGGAGTAAGTTGACCGTATAATAATGATTAGCATATCAGATATCTCATCACCATACCGCATAATGTCTTACTTTAGTATGACTTTCAATTTACGCCTTACACTATTGCGATATGCATCCTACATGATTGCAACAATTGTACATGTAAGTACAACGAAATGTCGATATTTGGAGAAAAGGAGTATTTACAATTTACTTTAGGACTAAATGGACGAGAAGAAGATACAAATTTTGAGAGTGAAAAATATCGCTGGGTGTAAACGTGCTAACAAGTTTTCCGGTTAGAAAAATATTATCACAGAAAATGCGGAGAATAAAACAAAATTTTTGGATGCTGTTTCAAAAGGTAAGGATAATGGCTACTCTCCTTGAACAAAATTGTAGGATACAAAACGTTTTCATTGAAAAAATTCTTGGTCAGTTAAATAGTAGAATTTTCGCAAAGAAATAATCGGGAATTCAATCTCTATTTAATGAATCTGAATCAAGAATATAACTCCGATAGAGAAAAACGGACCAATTTTTGAAAATAGGCGAAAGAAATTGGTACTTAGTACCATCAATGCTTGAGACTAATATAAATGCGAACTGCGTAAACAAGCTTTAAATAATGAACAAATGAAAGTGAGAAACTTTCAAAACGTTGATTTTTCTCTCTACTGACTTTGGCTCAACTTTTAAAATGAATAATTCATTCAGAAAAACTCAATTTACCAACTTGCTTTACCTCAAAAAGTTGACAATGAAGATTTTCATGATTTGAATATAACTTAATTCCCCTTTTTCTCCCAAAAAATAGAAAAAATAATTGCATTTGTCTCCAAGAAACGTTGGTTTACATAATATACAATCGCCATTCTCCGGTAGTAACCCCAACAAAAAATGACAGTACATCACACGAACTTTATGGTCTAATTAACAGGTATGCAACTGCATAGTCGATCAAGACACAGCTGTTTGGTTTGCCCCAGAATTCATGGCATTTCCTTATATCTTCGCAAACATCGAATATCTTCGTTTGACATTCGTAAATTTAACAAATGAATTCACAGGTGCAGCCTATCGTATAAACCACTACAGGTTTATAATGCCTAGGTATTTTTTTCTCTCCTTCTTTCATTCTTTTCACCTAATAAATAATTCTTCTAAAGAAGTATTTTTTAAAAGCTTGTTGAAATAGAGACACGCATTTAGTAAAGATGCAAAAAATAAAAATGAAAT
This sequence comes from Ericerus pela, assembly GCA_011428145.1. Classification (NCBI taxonomy): domain Eukaryota; kingdom Metazoa; phylum Arthropoda; class Insecta; order Hemiptera; family Coccidae; genus Ericerus; species Ericerus pela. The sequence continues at coordinate 1,801,710 of WOFM01000296.1, read as the reverse complement.
AAGTCGATGAGCCTTATGCAACTAGTCGTCATATGCTTTGCTGAAACCGTTTCTTTTTTTTTTTATTCTTTTCATCCATCGTTATAAGACAAAACGAAAAAAAAAAGACAAAATTAAAATCTGAGGAACGATAACAACAATGGCGTAATCTAACCAATTAAACGAATAGTTTGCAAATCTACAGCAGGAGGATGCCAATTAAAAAAATTTGCGATCACGTTGTTAAGATTTGTTAAACTAAACACGTTTAGGTTTTCATATTCACTAGCAAAAAGCCCGCCAAAAATGGTTGACCAGAAGTTCAATTCAAAAGAATTGTACACAAATTATGAATATTTCTTTCATATGTAAATTAGTCTCGAAAAAACAAAAACCTTGATGCAAAGCTTAAAATTCGGTTATATTCATGATATTGGTCAAAAATCATTGAATCTGACACATCTGAACAAAATAACAAATCAATGACTTAAATTAATTTCATCATGGACAACACCAAAAATCGAAAACATCATGATCGAACAGAATTATCTATATTAACAAATCACTGGCATTTTCAATGAAAATTTGATTGAAAATCCGTAAGTATCTATCTAATGACATCCAAAACTAATGAACAAATATGATTAGAAGATAAATTTTAGGCATTAAAAGATTTCAATTTCCAAATAAGAAGAAAAAACAATTATCTGAACAATTTTTTTCACTATCATTTTCGCAAAAATATTTCAGTTTTTCGGAAAAAAAGAGCATAAGTAATGAGGAGGTTCATTAATTCATTTCAAAAGGTTCAACGAGAAGATAAAAAATCATTGCGATGTTTTAATGTTGATATTTGGATAAAAAACTGGAAATCTCTCTCATTCACAATGGAAATGTAGTTGATGTTTCACAACCATTTGGAAAGAAAACAATTAATTAATTGAACATGAAATATTTTAATCCCAATTTGACAAAAACAGCCGGATTTACTAGTAAAGAGAGACACTTTTATAAATTCGATCAGAGGAAACAAATTAAATTATTTACTTACTGACTCAATGGAAACGAATCTTCGCGAAAAACTAAAAATTCTTACCTGAAAAAAAAAAGAAATGTATAAGAATACTATTTAAATTAAACAATTTGTTTCAACTTCGAATGGTCAAAACAGGAAAAATAATGGTAAGGATGAGACACCGCGCTTACAAAATGTTTTCAGCATTGTTCTAAATAAACACGCGAAAGAAGAACTGAATGTCTTTTTTACTAAGAGTGAACTTGTAAGAAAAAAGATAAGAATAGGTTCCTATAGTCTATCTCAGTTTAACATTAGAACTTATTCATTAAATGCGATGTTTGTCAAAAGAAAGGCCCGTTTTTTCAATTTTATTCGTGGAGAAGATTATGTTTTAGCCTCCTCTGTTTTTCTCAGACCTTTAGCAACCCTTTGTTTTTTAGTGAAAGAAAACGTGAAAGAAAATAATTTCACTGAGCGATAGCAAAAATTCTTCATCTGGTTGAGCAGTGGCATGGAAAAGGCTACAATAAAAATGAAACTAAGTAAATGCCTAGTTTTCATAGTTAAATTTGTATAATTTTCAAACAAAAGTAAGTCTGCGATCTATTCTCAAAGAAAAATTTAAACTTTATGAGGTAATTTGACAGACAATAAAGCGAAACAATAAGAATCTACCTCTACCATAGAGAAATTCACTTAGGCTTTATTGTGAATATACAAAATAAACGGATTCTATACCTGCGTATATACACATGGTATGATGAAGTACGTAGGTGAAATAATATATCAAGAGTTGAAATGTTTGGTTTTGATGTTTTTTGCAAAGAAATAACACATTTTAACTTCATTCCGTTACTGGGCTAAAATACTTGGAAACACTGAGGAAGTAGTTGAGAAACAACTACCACCTTAGCCATATTGAATAGGTACCTAAGTCCTTGGTAGATGTGATGATGTTTAATGCGCAGAAACAAAGAATTAAGAAGTAAAAGAACAAAACGATGGAAAAAAACATCTTCGAGCGAAAACTTGGCTCCTTTTGAAGTATGTGTGTAAAATATGGAGTAATTTTTAAGGGAAAAAAAAGGGGCACTAGATCTAAATCTATTCAGTCATTTTTTTAAACTAGTTTTTCTCACAAACTTTTTACATCAGCAATAGTGTTATGAGGATAATATACTACTAAAAATTAGTGAATATTCACGACCAAATGGTCGGCATGAATTTGCTGATTTATAGTAGTCAGTAGTCATCTGACAATGGTCTAATTAGCAACCAGCTAGGTAATGAAATGAAAAATATTTTTACCTTCTCCAAGTCGCCATAGTTTTGCAAATTTGCACCCTCTTTCCACTGAATATGCCCAAATGTAAAAATATATTACACTAATCCACACATCATTTTATTTGTTGACTTCTTGCAGTTCGTAGTTCTCGCCGCTTTAATCAGCATCGCCCAAGCCGGTCTATTGCCCGCTGGATACGGATACCCAGTGCCAGCGGCCGTATACGCTGCAGCTCCAGCCAAATATGTGGCCGCCGAAGAATACGACTCACATCCATCCTACCAGTTTGCTTACGAAGTGCAAGACCCCCACACCGGAGACTCGAAAAGCCAACACGAAACACGTGACGGCGACGTCGTCCATGGACAGTACAGCCTGGTCGAGTCAGACGGCACCAAAAGAATCGTCGACTACACCGCTGACGACCACAACGGCTTCAACGCAGTCGTACGCAAAGAACCCTTGGGATATGTGCCCGCCGCCAAGGTTCTCGCCCCTGCTCCAGCTCCCGCCGTCGCCTACTCAGCTCCCATCCACCCACTTCCCGCATACCCAGCCTATCCATCTCCAGCTGCCTACTCGGCCTATCCATCTCCAGCTGCCTATTCGGCCCATTTAGTCACACCCAAAATCGTGTACGGACACTAAGCTCATCCCACTTTTGTTCACTCATAAGTTACCGATCTCTGTCTACTGCTCATCTTTCTGCGCTCTCTCACCTCTATGTTTAACATGCATGTAATAAGATTGAACGAAGTGATATATATTTAAAAAAAAAAACTACCGTATTTTGTTTGTTCTGCATTTTCATCCTGTGTTTATAATGTAATAGATGTATGTATGTGCGTAATTCAGCGTGTACAATTTATTGAGTAATAAATTTTTGTACTGAAACTGTTAATCAGTTTTTTGGGCTTATACCTGTGTCATTTATTTTCGGAATAGAAGCATAAGCTAAACTTACTTCACCAGAAGCGTAAGTCCTACACGTAAATGGAGAATACGCGATAAATAAGAAGTTACAAAAGCATTAGTCTCAATAAAGTGACGTATAAAAGTTTGGGCTACGCATTAGCATAACAAACAAATATTAAGTTACAATCAAAATTTTCAGAGAGTGAGCTCATTAGTTTGTGGGCGATTTAAACTATAAATAATTACAGAATTTCAGTATAAATAGTACACAGGTAATTATGTTACAGGCAAATAGTGAAATTCAGTTACTTCATGAAAGGCTAAGTGATTTTAGAAAGAGCGTGAAAACATTAAAAAATTACATAATTGGACTATGGACTGGGCCTTTCATACGTTGCCAAGCAACTGCTAAGCAGAGTGCATAGAATGATGGGAAATAATTATGAAACTCAGATTTTCCATTTCGCCCAACTAACACAGAACTCAAATCGTAAAACATAATTGTGAACTAACTTTTAAGAGAACTTGTTCCTAAATAAAATTTGAATGTAAAGTTTTGTTGCAACATCAATACGTACATACTTATATTATTCTTCACAGGAAATACAAAAGGAACAGCTTCAATAACGATTAAATAACAATAAAAGGGAGTCATAAGAAATATGGCATACAAATAACAATCAGCCTAAATTTCCAAGTGAAAGAACAAAAAAAATTATCAAATTTTTCGTATTAAAGAAAAATATTTAGATGTGGCCTCGACCATATATCCAGGTAATCATATTTGACTTTCCTTAGCAACATTTTTTCATTAAATATTTTTTGTGAAGTATCTTTCATGTTCCTGAACATTCAAAGTGCTCATTAGAATGACAACTGATAGAAATAACACTAGCCCATAATCGAGTGGCATTAATATCTCTAGTTCAAACAAAAAAACTTTCTCATTTCACACTTTGCCCTACTTGTATCCAGTATTACATGAAATCACTACAAAATTAGGAAGTACCAATAATTTCATGAAATGCAGATTTCACACTTTGCTGGTGAAAGATACAAAAATGACACATCTAAAAGTCAAAACCCTACCAGGATCAATGAATTTCATTTTAGACTCATGCAATGTGATATAATAAGTTTTTTTATCCAACTGAGGGCATAAACTCGCTTTAAAAAACTCATAGATATCAGACATGGTGATACGATACGATAAAAGGAATTTGTGTTTTTCTTTCAAAAAGGATAACAGAGATTAAAATAAATCGATAAAAATAGAACAAAACACACTGGTTGATTAGCACGGGTCAATTTTTTTTTCTGATTATAACAGAAAAATTAAATTTATTCATGTCCTGTGTCCTCAGTGTCATTTCACATGACTGATACATTCAACTTTATTTGTTCGCGCAACTCAGCAGGTACAAATCAAGTCGAGAAATGCAAAAATAATTTTCCGGTAGACCAGTGTCCCCAGTTATGGAAATTTCTAATCAGAAAATAATGAAATGCGTTCACTTTCAACTTCACAATAACAAAATAATGCAGATTATGTTTTTCAAAACTACAGCACATTTTCAGAATTCTGTAATTCAGTCCATGAAAGTTATGAAAACAATGTGTCGAAAATCTTTTGTAACAAATTTTATGTTAATTATTTTTGTAGGAAGAACCTAATTATATTTCATGTCACTTAGTAGTCAGAAAAACTGAAAAAACTAATAATAGTCACACACTGTACTCCATTATGGTTGAAGCACTGGGTATAGGTGGATGAAATATTTTTTTCATTAACTGAAAGGTCCACCCAAATATATTTCAACCATAAAACCTCTTGTAACTATAAATAAAATTTCCACCAAGTACACATATGGTAGGTAAGCTGAACTGATTGTAAAAAAATATCTCGATTTCAAGTAAGAGGTTGCCTAGCATTTATTTAACACAGTAAACACATGCAATATAATGTATCTATGCTAATTACTACAGTAGGTATATGAGTTCAGTTTATCAATAATTTTATTCGTAGGGAATATACATGTAAAGAGAAATTTTCTCCCTTACTGCAGTTCAACACCACCTCCCGAACTGATTTTTCGTTAGATTTTGAATAAAATACTAAGTATGTACTCGTAGTCTATATCAGTTGGGACGGTGATGTGAAAATGTGGTAAGCGGGAGAATTTAACTTCACATGTTGATATATATACTGTGGATAAAATTATTGACAAACTGAACTCATACACTGTATTTAGTAAAGATGCATTATGTTACACGTGTTTGCTGCATATGTTTACTTAAATACATAGTTATTTACAGAAAAATAAGTATTTTTAACCGTGATTTGTGCAAAAACTATGTACATGACAAAACAAGATAGTAAAATACATTTTTAGAGATTTTTCAGCTTTATTTCAATTTTGTCTGAACAATTTTTTACTCGGATGAAAATTAAGCGATATAAATATGAAAAAATACTTTGCTCCAACATTTTAACCTTCCTGGGGGAACAGCGATGTCCATCGCCTTGCGACTTTTAGGTGGTTGATAAGGATGATGAAGTCCACAAACACAAAAATTCAGCTTTCTTCCAATTATCTTCTTTTTAAGGCATTTTTTTTAACTACTTTGCTTAGACTATAAGATAAGAAGCTATTTTTTTCAGCCCATGAGCGCAACAACACATAAAATTCCAAGAAGAATGCACAACTTAACTGTTACTAAAAGCTTGAAGTTTTTTTTTTTTTTTTAATTTTTTCCAAATTTTGCACAACAAAAGCAGAAAATGAAAATTAAGTAATCAGGCTCAACTTCATACTATATCGGTTGTATGATTTGAAAAATATAACTGAATTATATGCTTTTATTGCAGTTGCTAAGGCGACAAAATCTTCTTCCACAAACCACCCCATTGCGTTGCAATTGGTGTTAGGTTTGTGAGTGTGTACGGGTGTATTTTTTTTTCAACTCTGTTTTCAATGATTATTCGTAACATTCGATTCGGCGTAATAACAGCTTTGGTCTTCCCCCTATAACTGCCAAAGGTGAATCTGAGATTTCCTTTCCATAATAATTTCAATTTTTCAGATCCATTGCTCACCCACATCCACAAAATAGATGGATTCAAATCTCATTAGCTCGGAGTTCTTTTTGTAGTATATGTAGATATATATATATATATATATATATGTAAAAAGAACATTCTTCTTTTTCAAATAACTACAATCTCACACTTTACTCTCGTTCTTTCATGTATTCGTAATGTTTATTTTTGTTTGACCCACATTTGGAAATTCACACATTCGACTATCTAATATTTACCGTTTCCGATCATGTTATCTTTACATTACGTCATTTCATGTATTTTTGACTCGAACATCCTATTGTTAAATGACATCATTTTTGACCATACTCAACAAGACTATTTTCTTTTGTAACGAACGTCGATTTCATTTATCAAACTCAATCATTCATTCACTCGTCCGCTAATCGTCGTTTCAGAAAGACAGATAAAATTCAGTCGTATCTTCGTTCGTTTCTTTGTGTATAATAATCTTGAATTTTCTAATTTCACTACCGTTTTTAATCGTGTCAATAAACTCTGCTTTTGATTACGAGTTCACGAAACTTTATTCACGTGCAAATTAGATCGAGTGGAATACCCGGAAACGAACTTACAAATTAGAAAATTCTTTTTAAAAATCTGAAATATTTCTTTATTTGCGATGGCTTTGACTAAAATTCAATTGTTAATAATGGCTGAGGGTACCGATAAAACAACCACAGTGAATATAAAAAAATACGACTGTTTGGAGATGGAATATGGTTCGCCTTTCCTGAAAAACTTCAAAAGGCCACACTCCATAAAGAGCTTATGGCCTTGGGTCCTCCAAAAAGCGCTGCATCGGTCCTATGTTCAAGGGGACAAACAATCAATGTCTCCATCCCCCCTGACGTGGCCAAACTGTACCTCAACAGCGACGAGAATTTCGTGTTCAAGGACTATCTGCTGCCAGAATTTTCGCCCTCCAACCAAGCCAAACTGAAAGAAGATGCTGATCAATTCATAACCACCTTAAAGAAAGACAAGGATGAGTCAGTGACCAGCATCATGAAGCACTTTCTCATAGAAAAATTCTCACCCAAAAACAAAAACATCATCGCTTGGTGCGACACCTTCGAGAGAGAGTCACAGCGGTTCAAGTTAGATGGCCAAAAACAAATCGAAGTCTTCAAAAGCTGCTTAGAAACATCGATGGCAGATTGGTTCACTATAAATCAGAAGAAACTTGGATTAAGCACTGTATGGTCCGACTGGAGAGCAGATCTAATAGCCACTTTTGCTGACTCTTCCTAGAAGCCAATATGGTACGCCTACAACTACAGGTACATGAGCGGTTCGTATGTAGAATTTGTTGTCAAAAAAGAAAAACTTTTGTTAGAATTAGACAGGAATTTGCCCAACCTCGTAATATTAGATTTAATTATTTTGGGACTTCTTGTCCACATCCAAAACTCTTTAAAAAAAAATGTCGTCACGTCTCTTCGGATTTTGCATGACAAACGAAAAAATTTGAGACGGAAGACAAAAATAATGACCAAAATAATAAAAATATAACTTTTTCAAATAAAAATAAAACTTCGAACACAAATAATTCTGAAATGACAAATAAAAAAAATAATAATAACTAACATGAGAGAAAATCAGGCGGTGCAGAAAAGAAACCTTGCACTAATTGTGAAAAAAGAGGCTTTTCTGAAAGGTACCACCCGGAGGCTCTTTGTTGGTTCAAAGATAAGCCAAATAATAAAAAAACAATTAATAAATTAAAAATCAAAAACTCCGTATCCGATGACGAAACAAAAAACTAAATCACCCCCCGCTGATTAAAATAAATTTATGCCTTAACGATAGCATTTTCTGTAAAGGAATTTATGATTCAGGCTCGAATATTTCTATAATCAATAGAAACCTGATCAATTCTATGAAAGTTAAGGCTTTTAAATTCATTAATAAATCTTTTCGGATGATCAGCGAGTATGGGAAAGTTTTAGGAATGGCCAAAATTAAAGTAAAATTTTTTCACAAAATAAAGAAGTTTATGTTTTCGTTCTTAATGAAAAGGAATTTAATTACGATTTTTTAATAGGATTAGACCTAATTTGAGAATTTAGCCTTTGCCAAGACCAAAACTTAAAGGATTTTCAGAAACAAAAAGATAATACTAAAATTTTTTTGATAAAGATAATAATTTAGAAAATTGTAACGTAAAAATTTCCAAGACAGAGTTAAATTTAGAACATTTAGATGACGAAAAGAAAAAGAAATTAAGAAAGGTCATTCAAGATTATGATTATGTTTTTGCAAAGAGTAAATACGACGTTGGTAAAGTCACGGACTATTGCGCTGTAATTAAGCTAACCGAACATAAGTATGTATCTCGCAAACCATATCGATGCAATATCATCGACCAAAGAGAGATAGAGAGCCAAATTTCAAAGCTTCTTGCAGCTGATATGATTGAGGAGTTGACCTCACCCTTCGCTGCTCCTGTGACTTTGGCTTACAAAAAAAACGCCGAAGGTGTGAAAGTAAAAAATAGAATGTGTGTCGAATACTCAGCATTAAATAAAATAATTGTTCCCAAGAGTCAACCATTTCCCCATATAGAGGATTTAATTGTCAAAGCTAGAGACTGTAGATGGTTTTCAGTTCTCGATATCAATAGTGCCTTCTGGTCCATACCCATAAGAAAGAAAGACAGATACAAGACAGCCTTTGTGACACAGACTGGACATTACAATTGGAAAAACATGTTTTTTGGATTAAAGACTAGCCCCGCAATTTTTCAAAGAATTTTAAGAAATATATTAAAGAGAAAAGACCTAGATGATTTTTGTGTGAATTATATAGATGATATTTTAATTTTTTCAAAAACATTTGAGGATCACATAGAACAATTAAAAAAACTTTTCACATCTATATATGAAGAAGGGTTCAGACTTAATCTGACCAAATGTGACCTCGCACACAATAAAGTAAAATATCTGGGTCACTATATTCAAAATAATGCTGTTCACCCCATTTTTGATAATGTATTACCGTTTTGGGACTTCCCAACCGCAAAAAATCAGAAAAATGTAAGACAATTCCTCGGTAAAGTAAATTTTTATCGTTCATATATACCAAATTCATCAATAATTCTGGGCCCTTTACATAATCTATTAAAGAAAAACACACCTTTTGTATGGAACGATAAATGCGAGGAAAGTTTCAAAAATATTAAAGATTTATTATGTTCCAAACCACGGCTTGCGATATTTAATCCAAATAGGGAAAAAATTGTACAAACTGATGCCAGTCTGGAAGGAATAGGTGCAATTTTGAAACAGAAACAAGATGACGGCTCTTTCAAACCAACTGCTTTCTTTTCAAAAAAACTTAATGAGACCTAGAAAAGAAAAAAAGCAGTTTTTCTAGAATGTTTGGCCATAAAAGAAGCCCTTATGTACTGGAGACATCGACTATTCGGACTGAAGTTCAAAGTTTATTCTGACCATAAGCCCTTAGAAAACTTAAAAATTAACACGAAATTTGATGATGAAATTAGAGAATTAATGCTTCAACTGTCCCAATTCAATTTTGAAATAGAATACGTGCCGGGAGAAACAAATAATGAAGCGGATTGTTTGTCTCGCAATCCAGTTTTTGATCATATTGAGGCCTCTTCTGAACTCAGAGTTGTCAATCTCATAGAAATAAAAGAAATAATAGAAGATACTTAACAATTTTAAAAGACTTAAAAATAATAACGTAATAATTAAAGAAAACGTAATGTTTTCAAAACATAAAAAAGCAAAAGAAAAAATTATAATTTCGGACAATTTTGCAAAAGAAATAATAAAAAAAACCCATTTACAATTTGGACACATATGGTCCAATCAAATTCGGCTAACTTTATTTCCCCTTTTTTATAATGAAAATTTTAATAAACTCATAACAAACTTCTGCCAAAATTGCACCGTCTGTATCAAGAACAAAAGCCGAATACCTATGAAATTTGAACATCTTTCTCACTTTGGACCAGCTAAGGAACCTTTTGAGTACATGTCCATAGATACAATAGGAGGTTTTGCTAAAAATAATTCAGAAGAAAGATACTGTCACTTATTAGTTGATCACTTTACTCGTTTTGCCTTTACACTGACCTCCAAAACTCAAAATTCTAAAGATTTTATAACTTTATTAAAAATAGCTCTCAAAAAAGAAAACAAAATTTCAAATCTACTAGCCGATCAATACGGAGGTCTGAATTCTAAAGAATTTAAAGATTTTACTAATCAAAATAAAATAAATTTGATTTTTACAGCAGTAGATTGTCCATCTTCCAATGGACTCAATGAGAGACTTAATCAGAACTTAGACAACAGGCTGAGATGTAAAGTAAACGAAAATATTAAAAATAAAAAGAAATCTTGGTCCCTGTTATTAAAAGAATGCGTAAATGAATATGACACCATACACTCTGTCACCAAATACTCTCCGAACTATTGAATGAATAATATAAAAATTAAAGTAATTTCCAAATTTGGAGATAACGTAACTGATTTAGCAAAAGACAGAGAAATCGCATTCAATAATTCATGTAAAAACCATAATATGAACAAGAAAAGATTTGACAAAAATAAAGTTAAAAGTAATTTCAAAGTAGGGGACCTCGTATTTGTTTTACATGGAAATCCTCTAAATAAGAACAAATTGGACGAAATCAGAACTGGACCATATAGAATCCTACAACAAATCTCTAGCTCAATTTTTCAGGTTGACTCCGGCTATCAGAAGCAAGAATTGAATTTTTACCATGTTTCAAAGCTGTATCCGTCCGTTATTTATTAGTCTCTTTTGTTTACAAGGTGTGGGGATGTAAAAAGAACATTCTTCTTTTTCGAATAACTACAATCTCACACTTTACTCTCGTTCTTTCTTGTATTCGTAATGTTTATTTTTGTTTGACCCCCATTGGGAAATCGACACATTCGACTATCTAATATTTACCATTTCCAATCATGTTACCTTTACGTTACGTCATTTCATGTATTATCGACTCGACCATCCTATTGTTAAATGACATCATTTTTGACCATACTCAACATGATTATTTTCTTTTGTAACGAACGTCGATTTCATTTATCAAACTCATTCATTCATTCATTCATTCGCTAATCGTCGTTTCAGAAAGACAGATAAAATTCAGTCGTATCTTCGTTCGTTTCTTTGTCTATAATAATCTTGAATTTTCTAATTTCACTACCATTTTTAATCGTGTCAATAAACTCTGCTTTTGATTACGAGTTCACAAAACTTTATTCACGTGCAAATTAGATCGAGTGGAATACCTGGAAACGAACTTACATATATACGTATATAAGCCTTGAAGTACTGCTTCGCGGCACTTTGGCTTGTGCCTGCCTTGGATTTTTGCTGACATAGTTAGTTAATACTGTAGAATTCTCTGGTTGGGCGGAAGCAACGAAAATTATTTTTTTTATATAAGCTTTTAATCGACTCACTTCTATAATTACAAAAAATACCAATACTTCCTCAACCTTCCCCAGCGAAATAATGTTCATTTCACATGAAGCTAAAGCTAAAAAAAATAAAAGCTTATCTTTTAAAAGCTTATTTTTAACCTAAACTTATTTATATTTTTTTCATGTATGTGTGTGGCCAGGTGGATAGTGGCGCATGCGCCCTAAATTTTGTCTTAATAATTTTTATTTAATTTTGACTGATTAATTTTCGTTGTATTTTGTCTTAAACAAAGGTTTGAACATTTATTATATTGATACTGTATATTTTATTTGATGTTTATTTCGAAATTTATCATAGGAATTTAGTGGAAGGAGTTTTTACACTTATGAAAGTATATTTCAAAAATTCATTTTCATTGAATTTATCATTTTTAATTTTCTCTCAAAGGTCAAATACAATTCGTTTTTTCCCCATTTTATAAACAAATAACTTTTTTTTCAAGAAAACATGTCAAAATATGATTTTATTTTTTAAATATTTGTTCATATTTCTCACATTTTAAATTGAATTTTATTCCTTTCTCATTAATTTTAACTTATCTCATTTTCAAATAGTAAAATCCAAGCTCTAAAATTATAATTCATTTAATCTACATTCGAAGAAATTTAACTCGAAATTATTACTTCCTGTACGCAATAAAAATTTGCAAAGACAGAATTTCTCAAAAATTAAAAACATTTACAAAAAAATACACAGGAAAAACGAATAGGATTCTCTTTAAGACCATTCAACCAAGGTAAGAAGTTTTAGCCCGATCAATGGCGAAGATGTTCAGTCACTTAAAAATTAAAATGTTATTCTAATTCCTTTTTTTAATTGATGTATAAGATGAGGAAGATGAACAATGCGGTTCAAGTGTGGCACATAAATAGTTTTAATAAATAAGTGATGAACTCGAAAATTCGTATAGTCGGTATGTCAAATTTTTTAATAATTGCTTGCAAATAGGTATATTGAAATCTTTATTAGGTGAAACCACAATAATTCGAAGCATTTCTTATTTTCCTTAGATTATCGAAGTTCAGTGGGACTTGAAGAAGTTCATGGCACCTTGAAGTTCTCCTGCTTGAATTTTGAGGTTAGACCTCAATTTATATGTAGAAAAATTGAAACTGAGACTGTTTCCCACTAATGTAAATTGATTAACGATGATTTTATGTACCTTCAAGTAGAATGACTGCGGGTGAAACTGCATTATTTAGAAAAAGTGATGGATTGATGAACTTTTCAATCATCAGTAATGTCATAATAGACTGTATATATAGTAGTTGATTTCGTAAATTTCAAATTAACTACATATTAAAATAGACTGTACGAATTTTGGATATCTTTTCGATTTACACAGGTTAATTTAAAGGAAAATTTTAATAATAGTAGCTAAAATTTTATTGGCAGGTAAACGATTATAGACTGAACTAATTCGAATTATACCTAAATGCTAAAATTAGAGACATGTGCAGGAAAAATTTCAGGAGGGTTTAAAAATTTTTAGAAAGGCAGGTGAAGATGTATAAAAATTTTTTGAAAGGAGGAGGAAGACGAGTAACAAATTTCAGATGAATAAAAAATTTTGACCCCTCCCTTGGCCCGAGTGGATCTTACTGAAGTCATCTGAAAACTTGAGCTAAATTACGTAGGAGAAACAATACAAATGAAGGGTTTAGAAAACCATTCAAGTTGTTTGAGATAAATAATTCCACCAGAAGCTTGGTTTTTTAAGACATTTCCGACATCAGAATAAATAATCTACTGCATTTTTGAACTGCAACAAGAACTAGGAGAATTTTTAAAATGTAACCTTGATACGACTGAAAACGTCAACTGAAAAAATTGGAGTAGAGATTAAAATATAGGTAGCTCGAACACAAAAAAACACCAAGAGAGCTTACATAAATACAATTCGTAGCGAGGTTTTATTCGAATCCACCACACCATACACTGAAAAAACCCACCCAACGATCACGACAACTGTTCCTCAACTGAGACATTTCGATGTAAAATTTTTCTTTTATAAAGCAGATAATTTACGCAACTTCATTTCTGTTTCGACAAAAATGCGTGCAGACTTCGTTCGACAATCAATTGTCGATTCCTGCTCGCAATTTCGAAATAACAATTTTTTTTTTTTTTTGAAATCGACCACCAAGGTGACGATGTAGGAACGACATAAACGAGTGGTGACGGTTCAATGCGCCCATAACAGCAAGAAAAAGATCTGCTCCAACGCGAGACAGAATTTTTTTTTTGTAAATCTGCTGGAGATGAAGCAATTGCACATTATTCATCAGGTCAAAAGTCTGTATTCTGTACACTAAAAAAAAAGGCGTATACAAACGAATACATGCACACACAATAGTAGATCACCAACAAGTCTCCAACTTTTTCTAGTATAAGACTTAACGGCCACTTAAACGTTATCTTACACGCAAGGATATCTTAACGAAGTGGTGAAAGGCACGTGTGTGAGTGTGTAGTGTGTACGTCTGCATAAAATGCAAGAAATCCCTCGTTCTCTTCCCCCTGGAGAAGAAATAAAATACCTCTTGGTTTTCCATGTAGAAATCCTAGTTAGGCTAATAAACAAACGCTCGTTACATAGTTACGGTAGCGTTAAGTTCACGTAATAAGCGAATAATCTTAATTGTGTATATATAAACAGAATACTCGTACTGTTTTAGCATTAGAACTGGAGCAACACTCACCACGTTCAAGATTATCAATTTCTGTGCATTCTTTTCTTTAGTTTAAATCCATTTAGTGTGTAGGAAGCTCGACTAACACAACGAAATGATTTCAAAGGTAAGTAAAATTTGAAACTTTTTGATTTATAACCTTTTTGTTTTCAATTTTTGATTTATCCATAATATTTTTCATTTGAATCTGATCGAAAAAATAAAATGCGATTCAATTTCTACGAAATTTTATTTTAATAAAACAATTTTAGACTGTCAAGAAGAAAAGTGAATTTCTGATTTTAAATAATAAGGATTTGAAAATTGGATTAACCTATTACCATAAATCAAAAACGAATTTTGAGTTACGATTTTAAAAAGATTCCGAACTTATTTACTAAAAAGAATTTAACATCAATGGTGTAGCTATGGTGGGCTATATGGGTTAAATTTTCCCCCTTAACCACCGTTTGTTACTCCTTAAAAACTGTTTTTGTCGTCGATACTTTATAAAATTATCACATAATTCATAAAGTTTCTTTCAGAAATGCGAAAATTGGTATTTATCATCCATATGAACGGTGAAAATTTCACTCACACCTATACCCCAGAAATGAAAATATTTTTCACAGATTTTCGCCTTTTCACTTGATAATGTTTCGACTATAAGTATCGAATAAAAAACAAACATTATTTTTATTTAATTGACATCCAGTTTACATTTATTACCGCACCCATTTCGATTCTATCTTATTCATTTCACAAATTATTTTTAGTCACGCTCATCAAAAAAACAATTGCTCTACTTTGAGTAAGTATTTAGAGGAATATTTTGAAACTTTTTAAAAATTTTAAACTAAGTACTGATAACAAATTTTAAAATAGAAAATTTCAATTTTTAATTTATTAAAAATTTCAACTATATTTGATCATGAAAAATTAATAAATGTGGTACAAAAACCTATCAAAAAATGCACAAGATGCACTTAAAAATAGTCATAGTCTGATTAATTTGTAGCCTTTTAAAATTATTTTCAAAAATATTCAAGCAAAATTTGTAATGATACAGTCTGCACTAAAAATTTGATACAATATTTAAATGAAAAGTAATTTAATACGTGACAAAAAAACGTCAACGAAATTAAAAATGAACTAATTAAATAGTTGGTCATTTAAAAATTTTTGAGTGACAGACTTTTCGGAGCTTAATAAAAAACTTTCGAAAGAATTTTATAAATATAATTATTCCAAAAGATTTTGATAAAACAATGATAATAAGATTAACTATCGGAACATAAACTAAGTCATTTCAAGTTTCAGTCATCCTGATTCTTCGAGCCTTTAATAGTCATCTATAAATAATATTAACAGAATATAGCCACGCAAACTTAAGATACGTAGCAATAACATTTAAGAAAAATTATTATGCAATCGACAAAAATTGTTCAATTTATTCAAAAAAAGTTTCACTGTATGAAAAATATTATAATATTTAAAGATGTTCTTCATTTCTTACAGAAAAAACTCAAAAATATTGCTGTCGGGAAAAATTAAAAATTCTATACGGATGGCGTTTTTAATGTAGCGTAAAGTCAACTTACACTTATTAACATGCGTATAATCTTCAGTTATGAAAGAAAAAACAATACTGATACCTACCTATTAACTTTAATTTTCCAATCAAATGTCAAGTGCCAAATGGCTTTAGCGACTCGACTTGAACTAGGACCAAAATCATTCGTAGTACTTTTCATTTTACTATACCTAATTTAGATAAACTTAAAACTGAAAGTTGTTTTCTACACAAGTTAGTTTAAAAATAAATTATGAAATATTTTCTGAACAGTGTAATCATGAAAAGCATTCGAATAAACGAGAGACCCACCACTTCATTTCAACTTCATGTGTAACACACTACGATTTGCACGCTTCAGATCTTCTGTATGCAACACATTTCAAATGAGGGCACTTTTTTAAATTCGGGTATCAACGGAAATGCATCAAGAATAAAAAAATTCAAATCGTGCCTGATATAATCGCCCTTCATCCTATCCTGTATTATAATAGGAGCAATAATTGTATGTGTGTATGTAAACGCGTTATGAAGAATTAGACGATGTTGCTGAAAATTACAGTATAGAGGTATTTGGGTACGAAAAAACGATTCACATAGGTCTCAAGTTTGAGAAAATTCGTTAAACAGGTATATGAGCACTTCAATCTATCCATCAGCAGCAAGTGATAACAAGGAACGAAAAAAAATTGATTAATCCTAAAAGAGACGAATAAAAAAGGTTTTATTAGCGAATTTTGCTAGGCCTAAACTGCGTATGATTATTATGACTTATGACTAATGAAGTATGAGTTAACTATTGCGATATTTTAATTCTCGAGATATACGAATACGATAATACCGAAGGATATATCTAATACATCTGAGGAAAGCTCGAAGAATCAGGTACTTCTAATGAAGTAATAAAATGAT
The DNA here is from genome assembly GCA_011428145.1 of Ericerus pela. NCBI lineage: Eukaryota > Metazoa > Arthropoda > Insecta > Hemiptera > Coccidae > Ericerus > Ericerus pela. Next base: position 1,784,766 of record WOFM01000296.1, on the reverse strand, counting down.
CTTATTTTTCGACACTTAACTGGTAACCTTCAAAACTTAAACGTAATTTGAAAGAGAAATGTTTTGTGAAATTCCTGAAATGTATGTATTTAGTTGTAGAATCGATATAATCATGTTATAGTTTGAAGGCATAATTTTACATTATTTGAGTCCGTGATAAATAAATTTTGAAATCGGTTTTATGTATTTTTTAATTAGGCCTACACCAGGAAAATAATTATTTTTTCTTTGGATCGGTAAAAAAAATTATTTTGTGTTCGAATACCCTTGCCTTTGGGAAAGAATAAATTTTATTTCCAATTTTTTTCTCAATTTTTAAGCCAAAAGTTCATCCTGAATATTACTTAGGGCATAACAAAAAATAATTATATTCTTTAACTACTAAACGAATTTATCTTTGAGAGATTTCAGATCAAGAAAATTTAATAATCAAATAAAAAAAAACGCGCTCTAGGGTGTCAGCGAACTAGAACATTTAATGTGGTACACATTTCATATCTCGGGGAGGAACATAGTGGAGTTTGAAATAATTTCTTTTCAGCAAACCACTTGTTAAGTTTTTCAATTGAAGTTTGAAAAAATGATAACACAATATAAATGAAACACATATCGATATCATATCGATATATCGATCAACACCAATTCCTTCATACTCTTATGATAAAACATTACATATCGATATTAATTTAATTGATATTCCCTCATTTCGACTAGTGGGGAAATTGTGATTGGCTGTAGGAATTTGTATTCTTTCTGTGATTGGCTGTAGCACCCTTTTTTAACGAAAATTTAACCAAAATAATTTTTTCCGAATTTACTCTGAATTCAGCGTAGTGAAAGTAGAAATGTGTATCACATTAAAAATTGAAAATGAAGAAAATTGGCTGGCTACAAAGTTTTTCAAGGCTTTACGAATGTCGGTAGATACCAGAACTACGAGTATTAACGAAAAATTCGTAAATTAATTAAAATAAGCCTAATTTTAAATAGTTTACTTTCCACTGCCCCAAAAAAAAACAATAACTGGACCATCGCTCTTAAAAATCTCGGATTCATTTCTGAATTAAAACATTTTGCAATCAATATCGCTTCCTTGAGGCTACACTCTTTTCCGATTTCTGTATAAATAGTATAATAAGCTCTGTAAATGTAGCTATTTCACCCAGTGTCTAAATATCGTCAATATTTGTGTGGAAGAAGGGGGTGATTGGGATCCTGTAACCATTAACTGAACCAAACCGAATTCACTGCCATTTTATATCAAAATATGACGGTAGCAGATCTCAAACTTAAAAAATTCCGACTATAAGGCCGAGCACCACACCAGTACGCAACGCACACCATTTTTCTCACATTAAACAGATCAGTTCACTTGCTCAGAGGTAGGTAACAATTAGGCAGGCTACAACAATTTTTTCAACACACTATTCTCAAAGTTGGGTGAAAGTGTTCGAGAAAACAACACTAAACGGTTTGATCATAAAAAAGAAAACAATCCTTTGAACGGTTTCCTTTGACCACGATATACTCCTCAACCGTTTAAAAGATTCACATTTAAATTTTATACCGGATTTGATTCACATTTTGGTAATTATGTAATCGTGTCATTTATTTACCCGTTTAACTTCATTCCAACCAACAGAAATATGTTGGGAAAAAATCATTAATTTGATTCGACATGTAGAGTACTTGAATTTTACATCCCGAAGTACACTAGGGAACGATTCCACAAAACCTACCATTCTTGTTTCAAAATTTTTGGCACAGCTTTTGCTTACTAAACAGCATGAGACAGATTTTAGTAGATTATTATTCAAAGGACAACTTTCTTTTTATATCAAGCTGAGAATTCGAAAACACGAGTAAATTATAAAGAACCTATATGTCAACTTCTCTCACTCTTATCTTTCTTCTTTCCAGTGTTTCTTATTATGCAGTAGCTTATTGGCAGTTTCCCTCGCCAACCCAGTCGCACCACTGTACGATGACCATGAAGCTGTCGACTACCAGGCCTACCCGAAATATCATTTTACCTATGATGTCAAGGACGAGTACACCGGCGATGTGAAAAGCCAGTCCGAAGAACGTGACGGTGGCACTGTCAAAGGTCACTACAGTCTCATCGAACCGGATGGTTCTAAGAGAACCGTCGAGTATACCGCCGATGACCACAACGGCTTCAACGCAGTCGTACTCAAGGACCACGGCTACCATCCTCAGGCGTATAAGGCGGCTCCAGCCGTTGCCTACCCATCGCCAGCCTACCACGAAGCCGCCCCATCGTATCCAGCTCCAGCATACCCAAGTCATTACTAGTCTCTTTAATTTTTGGTGATACAAACGAAACGGAAAAAAATTTAATCAAATGAAGAAATTACATCAACCAATATTGGTGTTCGTCGAAGCTACCAGAAATCGAATCGCAAACAAAATACATTTGTTCATTAGGTTTCTTCCACTTCGTGAAAAATTGATCTCCGGAATGTGTTTTGCATACATGACAATCGTAAATGTTGCGAAACGTAACGACGGATGTATTTTTATTTTAGTTTTTTACTACTCTAACAATTTACTTTTCTATTTATTTTTTATAGATGAATAAATGTTTTTTGAACTTTTAAATAACCGCTCGTAATCAACGTACCAAACTCACTAGAAAGGAGATTTTGGGCAGAGTAAGTGGTAGAAAAAGGAAAAGAAAAGTAACAGCGTATTTACAACTTGTTTTATGTGTTTTGTTATCAAAATAAAATTATTCCTACCACGAATGGAAAGAGCAATTACGATCACTTTAATAGAGCAGAGAAAACTATCAAATTCAGATCGCAATCAAAATTTCGACCAGTAATAACTGCAAAACGCGTCTATTCTGAAATTTTGTACCACACTTTTATCATTACGACATAATCTTCCACCTGGCTATGAGGAAATGAAGAGGGAAAATCGGAAAGGCATGAAAAAATAAAATTTTCGAAGAAAAATACATTTTACGATAGGTATTATTTCCCCTATTTTCTCTACATATCGTAAAATATATTAAAATCTTAAATTATGAATGTACCAGAGATCTTCATCATCATGTAATGTAACTTTTTCCGCATCACTATCACTTTTAAGTGATTTGAATGAAAAACTGGAACATATTTGCGAAAGCATAACTTACAAACAGTAACGTGTAATATGAATAGCGTGATGACGTAAAACAAGAAAGTGTCTAGGTAACTTACATTTGCGTGAAGATCTATGATAATGTTGTGAAAACATAGTATATTATGTCGAGAAAAGGTAATGCATTTACAATCGTATATATGAATGGGGAAATCAAATAAAAAATAGAGCGTAAAAGAAGACGTTCGTTCATCAACACTTATTTATTTTTCCTATCAACAAAAATGAAAGGGAAAGGAAGAGAGAATGTTTACGAAATGAAGTACCTACTCTCAATTCATTTTGGAAGAAATCTTTCAAAAAACAAAGAAAAAAAAGTGCATTTTGATTTTGATTTTTTCTTTGTATTTTTTTCGATTATAATCATTCCACTGAAAACATTGCATGAATAAATTTTTAACTCTTGATTTTTTGCAAACTATTTCATCATAATTTTTTAGGTTGGCTGCGATGTGAGAAAACAAAAAATATTATCAAAATTTACAGGAGACGCAAATTATTAATATTATTATTATTATTTTTTATTGGACTTTGACAAACGTGGCCATTTTACCCAGCGTCTACAGTACGCATATACATATGAGTGGAGTAGATGATGATCGGGATACAACAGCCAAAGGTCTACCAACAAAAATTTTCCTATTAAATACTCAAACATCAATGTAACCGTATCAAACAGAATACACCGACCTATTCAGGATTAAACGTATTTATTAAACGATACAGGAAATTAATACTTTTTTGAAAATTAGAACAGCTCCTATCTTACTTTTTATCCACCACACAGAGTGATTCATGAGTGATTCCCGACACCTGAAACATTGATATAACCTAGTACGACTAAGAAAAAAATTCATTTTAATACACATCTTATCATCAAAACTGAAGTAGCCAAAAATGCGGATTTCTTGGTAATGCCTTCACTTTACGAATATGCAACTTTTCATACTTAAGTGTCATAAAATTGTTTTTCAACAATGTTTTTGCAACACCCAACTGAGAAATACTTTTTTTGGGCGCCTTTAACGAACAAAAAGTACAGAATTTATATACGACGTGAAAAAGTATGATTGAGCGCATGTGCACTTGCATATTAACTTTCTTACACGGATCTGATGTTTTTGTTCAAAATAGTCGATTTTTTTTTCTTCCTTAAGAAAAAAGTCAATATTACCAAATTATGATCTCATTCCAGTAAAATTTATTTATTTTCTATACAAAAATCTTTTTTTTCTGGCTGGGGGAATATTCAAAAAAAAAGTCTACTGAATTCTAGACAAATTAATAATTGTTTTATTCATCTTGTATTTTTTTAGGGAATGAGGAGGGGAGTTGAGAGCGAGTGAACCACTCACTGGGCCCTCGTGTGACCAGAAAGGGGTTGGGATGATTTATTTCAAAATAATTGAGCGATACTCACATCGTTGGTTATGTTTTTGAGATACTACATTCAAATTTTCTGTTCATTTTTCGATTGAATCACTCGGGTGTGACACAAAAATGGTTGGTTAGAAAAATTATTTACCATTTTATGGTGAGATGAGCAAAATGAACCTTCGCAACATTCCTACATACAAAATTCATCAATCGAGATCAACATTAAATGGAAAATTGAAGAAATTAATTTTTTGTGAAAACGGTTTTGTAGTTTTGAAAAGCCGTTTTCTATGATTTAGGTCAACTTGGAAGGGACTGTCGAATCGGCATCACTGAATATTACTATCACTGCTATATCAAATAATGGGTTCACCTTCAACCTATTAGGTCAAAAATACAGTCAGAAATCAGAGGGTGTATTTATAATGAAAATCAAAATAAACGTATAGATTTCACGAAATTGGAAGATACTTGGATTACACACAGATGTTATCAAAAAGATATAAGATTACAGAAAATTTCCAAAAAAATTGAGTAATACGTAGCCAACCAAATTTGTTAAAATCAATAAATTGACATTTCGAACCTAATTTTGCACTTTGACATTTTTCTCGACATTAATCATCTAAAAAGGCCTTACGTACCTATACTGTTCGACACTACCGTTTAACTCTGTTCAGTGAGTTTTAACAATTTATTTCAATAATTATTTTTCCCACCACTTATAAGTGATATAAAACTAAATATCAATTTTTCTGAATCTAAAAAAGAAACTGAGGTCTGTGTAGCTCAGTTGTCCAAAATTTGGTACTACACCTGAGAGAGGCATAGGATTGAATTTTAATACCAAATACTTTCGTGGCCCTAAAACAGTAGTTTGAAGTTAGTCATTGTTTATCTGCAGAGATGATGTTTCGCCAACTGAGTACAGCAGCATCCAAAAAAAATAACAATATAGTCTGTAAAGAGTCATAAGCTGGCTTTAGTACTGGCGCAGCGAACTGAATACAGCGGTGCCGGACAAACTTCTTTATAACACCGACATCCACCATGCATACAACGTGTTATACCATTCAGTTACTGTGTGTCCTTGATTGCCTTAGTAGCTGAATTGGGCAATTAAATATGCAAAAAGGGTGGGAGAGGAGATGAAATTAATTAAAAAATTCCAATATTTTAATAAATAAATCACTAATAAAAAAATAAAAAAAAAAAAAATTATGTAAAAAATGATATGCAATGCAATGTAACTATTTAAATTCAAAATTGCCTTAAATGAGAAGCTGTGACTGGAAAAAAAAAATAGTACAGAAGACGACGCTTAATAGCATCACGGATAATAGGATTAATCGCTTTATTGAATCAGAATAGGTAGTACCAATCAGCCATATCCAAATATATTTAAAAAAATTTGTTTATTAGAATCAAAACTTCTCTTATTTGAATCAAATTACAATTTGCAGACCTCTCCGAAGCATTAAAAAACATTAACTTTTTAAAATTTTTTTTCTCCTGAAACACCTCAAAAATTCCAAAACACAGAAAACAATTGAGAACTTTTTAAAATAATTTTCCCAACCAACTCAGGCTCATATGACGAATCTGTTACATGTACAACAATATAACAGTTTTCTTCTACAAAAATATCTGATAATTTTCAGCTCAAAATTTTATCCAATTTATAACATTTCTCCTAAAAGAAATAGTTGCTTATTAGGATCATTTTGTCTTGGTCCGAAATTGATTCTAATAAGCAGCATCTACTGTATTTCAATCAAGTATTTTCAAAATACAAATTTTAAATACATAATTCGGTGTCCAAGTGGCGCAGTGGTTATGTGCTCGACCTCACAACTGTAGTGTCGGGTGATATAGTCAGAAAGTTTATAAGTAAAAGAAATAGATCCTGAAATTTCTGCTAGTGAGGAATAGTGTGACGGCATCAGAAAGGAAAATTTGGAAGGTTGAGGAACCAGTTTACTGTGTCGCCGTATTGGTTGCTGCAGAGTATATTATACATTATCATGAGTATTTTAATTAAATTTAAACACACAAGCAATATCCTAATAATGCAACAGGAAGTCTTTTTCAGAGATCAAAGGTGATATGTGGTGGGTTACTGGTGTTACTGTCAAAATGGCCAATGATACTTTGATCGAGGGATGTTCAAACACAACCCAAAATAGAAGCGAATATAAGCGGTGAACAATATTAGTTCTGAGAACCCAGCTGAATAGGTCGGAGATACCTTACTACTTGTACCATTGTGGGTAAAATGGTTAATGCCTGACATCATTGTAGGGTCTTCACGCCTGGTGCCAAAATAGTATTCTCACACCATCGAATTCGCTTCTCTGACTCTGACCCCTGAAACTGATAGTTACGAGGAAAGGTTGAAAAGGGAGAAAATTTTGATAATCATGGAGACAGCAATTAGTGTCAGAATCCGAAAGATGGTTGGGCGAGGGTAAACTTTGCTTTATTTTAAAACTGAAAAATTATGACAATTGTCCAGAAAAAAACGAAAGTCAGAAAATATAAAGTTATGAAGAATCCAGATTACCTACAAATAAGGTAATAGGCTTCAACTCCACAGAACTTCGAAAACACTCCAAGAGTCCTGTTACAGTCACCAACTGTAAATGGGTTGTTCAAAAACATCAGCACATAACTGAAAAAGAAGTGGAAGCCTCAGCAACCGAGCATTCTGGCTAATCTAGTGGACTATGCACTTTAAACAAAAGTATAAAAAGTTCACTGAGCTTTGTTCAGATGAGTACCAAAGTCGATAACTACCGTACACTAAAAAATGAAAAACTATATTTTAAATTCAATATCAAAATTCGAAATTCAGTAATAAAATTCAATACTGAAAACTGTTAAATTATCAACTATGATTCAAGATTCAATGTGAAATATTTTGTATCCGTTGTGTTTAGCCTTAATCACAAAATTTGATGATAAGCAGATTGCATATCTAAAAAACATTCGTCTCCAGCAAATTTTTCATCGTTAGCTATTACCACTTACTGCAGATGGATAGACTGAGTCACTCATAATTCTGCTCAACGGATTTTCTCAAATTTAAGATCTATCTAGATCGTTTTCCCACACCCAAAAACCTCTATCCTATACATTTCAGCCGCATCGTTGGTCTAGTTATCCTGAACGCGTTTTCAAACATACATACATACAAACAAATTATTGCTAGTTTTATAGTATTGGAGTTAAAGGCGTACACAGGCCAATGAAATTAGAAAAATTGAGAATTTTCATTATACACTCATTACTATGAAAAAGCTTCGATAAGCACACGTCCAGAAAATCAGACTACCAATATTCAAGTTTAAATTAATATTACACGATAAAAAATTGGTACATATTTTGAGTAGACACTTTTCTAGCAATTAACAAAATTTATTCTTTGAATTAAAGTCAGGTTAAAATTGGATAAAATAACGCATATTGCTCGGGAATAAAGAACATTAGAAGAAGAAAAAATACTAGAAACTACTGTCGTAAATAACCCGCGACATCCCATAGAATCTTCTTTTTCGATTCGTAAAGCGAAAAATATTCAAATCAATGAAAATATTCAAAAGAAACAATGTAACTGGCATCAAAAAACATCGACCACCACTGACATCTCCGAGTAAAACATTACTTCGGTTCAATTTCCTCATGAGTACACCGAAAGTCAACAATCCAGATTATGCGTTAATTATTGATTAATTACCAGTTTGCAAGAAAAAAAGTGAATTTTATGCATGTTTTCGGCATCACTGATGTAACCTCTTACTGGAATTTTCTTTTTCTCTCTTTCTTACCACATTATGATTGATCGAATCTGTCAACGTAAATTTGGATTGCAATGTGAAAAACACATATATAAAGAAAATAATCAAATTCTCTGCATCATATTCGAGAGATTCGTCGAACAGTAAACAAATCCAGTGAAATAAAATTTGTTGAGTTGGTTTGAAAATCAAGAAGTAAAAAGAAAAGAAAAACAACGCGAAAACATGATGATAAAGGTTAGTACTATGAATTTATTATTTTTTTTCGATTGTGTTGGTTCAGTTATTCATAATTACTTCGATCGGCCTTTTTGCTAATAAAATGAAACAGTTTTCTCTTTTACGGAAGCGAGACATGGGTTTCAAAAAAACAAATGTTGAACTTAGGATACGTCTACATAACTAACAGCAAACAGCAACAACAATTTCAGACCAGCGAAATCAAACCTAAATGCCTAAAACTTTACAGCAAAATATCGTTAGCAGTACTATGAGCATTTAGCATCCGAAGAGGAAAAGTAAAATGTGGAATACGAAGACAAATAGTTTCTCCAGAATTCGAACTATTTTTCATATTTTTATCATGACTAATTTTGTTGAAATCATCGTAAGTTTATTGGTCCTCCCAGCGATTTTATGGCTCAATTGGTGGGTAAACAGAACTGAAAAAACAAAAACGAAAAAAAGGGCTGCAGAAAAAAAAATTCTAGTTATCAAATAAAAATCCATTTCAATCAATAATTTTTTTCAAAATAAAATGTTTGGCGCAGATCAATTTTTTGAAAATATGAGATCAACTCCTTCCTGGCCATGTCTACGTATAAGCTCGGTTGATATAGGTATAAGAGGGTACAAAATGATAACAATAATAGAAGAGTACCATAAAATAATTATTTTTGAAACCTGCTCTACAAAACCCACAATCTTCTTTTGTAAATAACCAAATAAAAAAACATATCAACTCTGTTTGATCGAACTACACCAACCTACACCAGTAAGGCTTTTACACAAATATTAAAGTAAAATTAGGCATAAATTCACATAATAGTCTTACTTTGGTGAATCGCTCTCAAGGTGTAGGTCGTTGTAAGTTGGTTTAATCCTATTAAACGGAGCTATTTTCAAATAACCAAAAATTAAAAGGAAATTTCAGACAACGTTTAAAATAAACTAACCAGTTTTCTTTCTTGTTTACAAAATTAAACAAAACTTCAATTCACGAATAACTATGGTATCTACGGGATTTCTCATATTGTCCTCCATAATGATTTCAATTTTTTCATACAATAAATTCCGAATATAAAAAAAGTAGATTGCCGATACAGCTACGAACCTTTAAGGCATTTTGAACGATTTTATTTTAAAACTCACAACGTCTGTATGTGCACGTTTAATCGAAATTTTGGGAAACTAAAGATGCATGAGATCAAATTGAAATACATCTATAGTAAGATGAGTTAATTTTCATAATTTAAATGATAATGTTCTTATTTTTTACTTTTCTTTTTCCCCGCCAACAATTATATCAAGCACTCAAATACACAACGTATAAATTAATTACAAAATGGTTAACTAGCGTACCACTAGGCCAAAGTGGAATTAGGTTACTGGTTTTTAAATGCATTCATAATGATTATGATCGGTATGCTGTCAAACGAAAGATTGGTACTTTGTTAAAAAAGGCTATCGAATGGGTGCGACCTGTCCTGAAGTCTAGACTAAAAATTACGATTACCAAGTTCTTAATAGCGTCTAAAAACAAGTTTTAAGGGGAATTCTAAAATTATGTACGGTCCAAAGGGCAGCGAGATGAGGTAACCTACATTTTGAAAACAAAAACGCAATCATAATCCTAATTTTTAGCAAAACATAAGCAAATTTTGCAGGTTTTTACTGGTAGACTGAAAGCAATTCACTTTTTTCATCTGAAATGTCTGTTCCATCATAAATGATTCAAAGGCCAAGTCTTCTCGTGGGCTATGGCTATCTAATTGATAATTCATCTTTTAAATGAAAACATGGAAGGAGTAAAAAATAATATTATTAAAAATGTTCGTACTACACATCGACAACCCAGACAAAAATCATGCAAAAATTGGTTGACATAACTCGATACCATTCTTATCACGGATAAATTAGCACCATCAAGTGAGCGGGAACGAGACCGTCGATTTAACCATGCCTCAATAATCGCAGAAAAGGTATGAAAACGAGGAAATCAATAATAATCAACTAACATACGGGCATAATTAAGTTTAAACATTAATTAAGACACTACTGAACAAGGTAACGAAAAAAAACCACACATATGATGTCGAGTGAATGTAATTGAACCTCTTTCTCCTCAGCTCTTTCATATACGAATAAAATATACACGTCATTTTGAAACTGACGTTTTAACTTCGTCGCAAAAGGCAATGGCTATATAATGTAAATGGAACTTGTTTTCTTCTCTTTCGCAGGAAACGATTTTAAAACTGGAGCACTTACTTTTCTTATCTTTAGGATGCATCGAAATTTCGATGCGTAATACATAAAGGATATGGGCCTTAGTAAATAATAATTCCTTGCATTATTTATCTCTTGCAGGAATTTACCGCCATATTATGCTTAGCCAGACTAGCTACTTCAGTTCCGTACCAGTACAACAGCCTTCCTTCAATTTCGTCGACAGCGTCTTTTCTAAGCAACCTAAACAAACAGAATCTGGGAAATTCGGCGGGTAAATTCAACGTTGGCTACAAGGTGCAAGATGGTAACACGGCGAAGGTGAAAAAAGAGTTCAGCAACAGCGAATATCAGAATTTATTTGATCCAGACAGCATTAAACGACCGTATAGCAGCAGTGAATTCGATTCGTTCGACGACGACGTCGACTTCTCCACAACAGCTGCCGCTCCACTGTCGCACTTTCCGTACGCCAACCAGCTAAAGTTCAGCCTTTCACCAAACGGATACTCCGCCAAACAGCAGCAAAAACAAGCATCATTTTTGCCAGTCACCGCTTCCAATAAAATATTCGTCCCCCACGGTCACGGTCACGGTCACGGTCACGGCCACCACCACCACCACCACCACGATAAGCATCACTTTGTGCACGATATCGTTGGTCACTACATCAGCGACGTGGCAGGCCATAAGTTAAAGCACGTGGGTGAAGTGCTGGAGAGCGGTGAACTCAACGAGCCCATCATCCACAAGCTGTTTTTCGCCAAAGCTGCGCTACTCCCGCTGCTGGCCATCATTGGATCGCTGTCCGCCATCAACGGTATCCACATCGCGGCTAAAGCTTCAGATCCGCACGCATATGAGTCAGAAGGGGTAGGTCCAGCGTCACTGTTGGGCGAGCACTCCGAGTTTGGACACAAGCACCATCCCCATACCTTGGTCGGTCTGATTCTCCACTTCGTGAGTCAACTTTCGAAATTTAATAACGAAGCGAAACTACACGTCGTACCGAATTTACTAAGGATCGTGAGTCGCACATCATCAACGTCAGCCCATGCCTCCGGACACCATCCGCAGTGAGAGTAGCATATGACATGGGTACTAGGATTCTGCGCACCTTTGTACTGCATGCAAGCTAAATAATTATGCATGCAGCTAACTGACCTTGCACCAATTTTGGCAAATTCTAGTCTTTCATAAAGGAATCCAGCACTCCGATCCACTTTCAGTGGTTACTTTTCAAATGGCTAAGAATGAAGACGGTTAAGTGAGTTATGCAAAAAAAAGAAAATTATTCGATTCTGAAATAAGAGAACCGACTTTTTGAAATAACAGGTCGTCAGCAACTGTTACTATGAACGGGAAAAAAGCCATAATAAAACGGAAGTTCATAAAAATCCAGCAATGAAATAATCAAAACATACTCCAAAGCTCAGACTATGCAAACAGTCAGACACACGACGCTCCCTACGAAATTTGATGAGACAGTAGAAAGTTTCTTGCGAATATAACTTTGCTCGATTTTCATCCCTTGTCGCAAAATTTCGACCATTTTTGATAATCCCTTCTCCTATCACCATTCACTTGCTTCTTCGATTCGAACGCTCTGAAAAGCACTCATCAACCATAAACACACATGGCGCACTTTCATTACATTTCATGCTTATATTTGTCCGCTTTTTTTACTTTAATTAAGAAATATATTTATTTTTTTATTGTGATATTAAGAAGAAAATATACAAACTTCATACCAGCAAATGATTTTGAATTTATTTAAACTATTGAAAAGCTAAGGTATATTACCTCAGTATAGTACTATTCAAAGGACAAAATGAGAACTTTTCATGTATTCTAGCATCAAAAGTATCAGCCCATTCAATACTGAAAACTACAATTTCCGAGTAATATGGATAATTTCATGATCTAAAGAAAATTTTCTCGACTGATTATCAGTCCTATTTTTGAAGACAAAGCAGAATAAAATGTGGGAAACAGTACAGGCGATGACTGACAATACAACTAGGAAACCAAATGGATTATAGATATACGATTAATCAATCATACTTGGCTTAAAAATCGTATACCAAAGTTAAAAAACTCTTCATTAAACTGGATGAAAAAGTATTTTGCAGAAATAACTTTTCATTTCTAAATATTCACAATATTTCGATTGAGCCAAAACAATTATTGAAGTTGAATTAAAATGTGCGTGAAAAATAAACATTTTTTAAAGTATTATCAACTTGAGTGCTAAAAATTAAATATTTACATCTGAATATTAAATAATTTGGAATCAGTAGCTCATCATTCAATAAGTCAATTTGAAGAAGAGAAAAAATGTGTTGATTAACAACAAATGGAGCACAAATATAGAAAAAAAATTTTTCTTAACTCATACACCAAAAAGAGATTATTATTAAATTGATTTTGATTAGCAAAATAAGAGATTTCCAAAGCAGTTTGGAACATCGAAAATGGTTTTCATTTCTTAACCAAATGTAGAAATAGGGTAAAAATGAGTTTTTTTCCAGCTGTTTATTATTTATTTCTTCACAACACCGTTTACACGTACGCAAGTTACAAAATGTCACATTGAAAATGGGCCATTTCACATGGTGATGCTTAAATAAACAACCAAGTTTGCTTCTCCATAATATTTAATTATATCTAAAATTCTATTCATGAATGAAGTTTACATGTTTAATCGAATAAATATTAACCTCTTTTTGTTGGATTCGTTGAAAAAAATATCATGCTCAACTAGTTAGCCACTTGTGATAATCAACTAATTTTGCTAACTAGTTGAGTAAAATACTATTTTCGAATTGATTAGCTTAGACTTAGACGCTACAATAAATGATTCTGCCACAACAACAAATTTAGTCTTAGGTTATTAATCGTTGTCTAGGTTATTTTTCGCCATCACCGATTCAGTGTAAAAATTATTCCTAGGTGACTTCTTCTTGTTCGTTTTTTAATGATCTGATAATGCGAACTGAAATTAAAATTTACTCCGGTTAAAAAAAATTACACTATTCATTTGGAAAATATTTTCAGAACAATCAAAATGATTTTCTCACAAATCAATACGAAAAGGAACGCAAATTCACACAATTAGTAATATCGGAATTTTAAAATAGAAAACAGAAAACTAATAGTTGTATAAAGATTTCAAAGAGCTTAAAAAATTCCAAATATATCGAAGAGTTCACCAACAATGACATCAACAGTGCTCACTATTAGGAGAAAAAAACGAAACACGGCATCCAAAATCCATACATTGTTTCTTTTCCTGTGATCACTAATTACAACATATCAATAATTTCCACCAATCAACAATTTTAATAAATGTTTTACTTTTTTTAATCGTGAATCTAAAATTCAAATCAACACCACAAAACTGCAAACAAAATCCTGACTTATACTTTTTATAATCACTTAACAAATGGAATTTACTTTAGACAAAACAACTTAAGGCAAATTTTTGAACACAATAATTCTGCGGATACTTTTACAATACATTATTTATTTACTTAGTTCAGACCATTTCTTTTATGAAGTTCATGAAAATGAGACGTATGGAATAAACCAAATTTTTTACAAGAGTTTACTTTTGATTGAGCGCAGCCTATTATTGCGAGACAAGTACCCCACAAAAGGTTAAGCGGTCGAAATTTCACGATAAAATCACAATTTTACTATTTGAAGTGGCCAGTGGCACAACACCTACCCGAATTTCGTAAAACAATTTTTCTATTTTACAACCCAGTCGTAATTTCGAGTCAACAATAAAGGTAATAACAAAAATAAATGGGTCGATAGAGGGCCGAATACTAAACAATCAAAAAGTCAATAATTAGGTCGATGTAAAATAAATAAAGTGTAAAAAAAAAAAACACACACCAAAACGAGAAATAAATAAACACTTAACAGTATGTGAGTAACGATTGTCAATAAATCAAGATTTTGGTTGACTACGAAGGTGTTGATGACCTTGGGAGGTTTTTTGTCCGCTCTTCACCAATTTAGGTTTAAACCGGGAACTATGAAGAAACCGAAAATCACCTCGACAATTTTATAAACACACAATGATTGCAGAAACTTACAAAGACTGAGTATACGGAAGTAAGTAGGTACCTAGCTACTTAATTAAAGCATAAGTGAAATCAAAAATTCTTTGCAGAAAAATTCAACAATTAAAATAAGTTTTTTTTTTATCCTACTAAAAAATTTGGTCAATTATTCAACATGGGCTTTTTCTTATGCTACCTACTAAGGATATGATGAAATTTTTTCTCTTTCAGAGAACTTCAGCACCTTCACTCCTAAGAATTCTACTATTAAACTATTAAAATAAAATTTATCTCAAGAGATTTAAAAATCGAAATTAGATTTCATTAGGAAAACAATTAGTCAGTATATTTTCTCCGTACAGTTTGTCGTTAGTAAAATTTTACAAATATTTTGTTTGAAATAGTTTTTTAACGGATGTAAGTAGAACTTATCTCAACACATGAATTTAACCCTTTAATGACTTTTCATAATTCCACTAGTAAAAGTTGTAAAATTTCTTTAGTGAAAGTGCGGAACTGCTCGCTACTAATACAAAACTAATTTAAAAGTAGAAAATTCTTAAAAAACCAAAACGAAAATTAAAGTAACCTGTAAATCACAAATTTTTAAAATTGTAAAATTTTTACAATTTCCTGATAGAGCTATTCAAATATCTCTTGAAATTTATCTGGATAACACACAAGGAAACCTGGTGGGAATTTTCTTTCTCAGAATTATTTAAACACAAAAAATTATACGTAGCCATAAAAAAAAAGAAAATATATGTTTATCTATTTTTTAAATCGTAACGGTAGATACCTTGATAACTGTTTACAAGATATAAAATTGAAAACATTCCGAGATGAAAAAATTATAGATAAAAAAAAACTCTTAGTTGAAAAACGAGACGTTACCAAATTTTGAAAAACCCTAATAGAAATTGATTCGAGTTGAAAAATAGGAATTTAGTCAAATATCCTGGATCCCTAATCTGCTTCCCGTTAATAAATTTTGCTGCTTACACAGGAGAATAATTTTATTTTTACTTACTCAAATATTCAGAATTTCAGTATTAGAAATATTTTTGGGACTAACTCTCGCCATTATCTGTAAAAACTTCATGAACTGCTGTGTACTGGTTACAGGATTTCAAGGGAAATAGTAGAGAACCATCCACAATCAATATTTTTGGGATTTAAAAAATTTGATGAGAAAAATTTGTGCATTTCTCATAAATTCTGAAGCAAAATTTTTCTTGAAAGCTAATTCAGTGGTATAGTATGACATATGTCTCTCATAAAGATAACAGGTAACAGGAAATCAGCAATTATTGGAAGCTTCTATCCATTTCATATTTTCAAATTACACTCTTCATTTTAGTGAACAATTCACTTCATTTTTTATCCCGCTATAGGAACTTTGATATTACTGAAGATACTAAGATATCCTAAAACAATAAGTTATATTAAAATTTTTGTTAATGTTATCAACATTAACACTTCAGAATTTCTGAAATTACTCTATGTGTCCAGTAAAATATATACGGGATTCCAACTCGAATCAATTTCTATTGGGGATTTTCAAAATTTTATGAAGTCTTATGGTCTTATTAGAGTTTTTTTCTCTTTAATTTTTCCATTTCAGAATGTTTTTCATCTTATATCATGAAAAAAATCATCAAGGTAACCACAGTTTTGATTTTGAAAACAGGAAAAACTATTTTCTTCTTTTTTATAACTATAAATTTTTGTTTTTAAATAATAATTCCAGCAGGTTTCTAGATGTAAGTATTATCCACATAAATTTCAAGAAATTTTTGAACAACTCATCTAATAGGAAAATGTAAAAATATTTTAAAAATTTATGGTTTACAGGTTAGTTTAATTTCTTATTCGGTTTTTAGAGAATTTTCTATTCTTAAATTGGTTTCTTATGAGTAGAAAGTAGTTGCACAGTCTCTCTTAAGAAGTTTTGTGACTTTTTCAATGGAAGCATGAAAAGTGATGAAAAGGTTAACAGAATTTTCATTCAAATGGTAACTTACTGAGTACAGATACAGCTGATAAAATATTAACTAAATTTAAAGTCCATAATAACACATCAAAAGAGCTGACCGCACAGCAAAGCTAGAATCGGAGTTAAATCATTTACATCAGTCAGGATTTAAAAAAAATGAAAGTGTCGGTCTCCCAGTATTGACCCCTATCATGTATTTATGTAAAAAGTTTACAAATATAGGTACCTATCTATACACTTCCATTTTGTCATTTTTGTAATTTTTGGAATATTGTGAAGTCTATTATAAGAAAATACAGAATATTGGACCGTTGTAAACTTTTTTAAACTTTATATAGAAGTTTTTGAGGGACAGGGTTCAGAACATGTGCATTACCTCATTCTTACCTGTACAGTAACTACCATTGAAAATAAGATTTCGGGTTCAAATTCACTGAATAATGAGAAACCTTTGAAACTAATGACGGAATGACAACTCATTTCAAAGTATTTATGTAAGTAACTTTAATGTGATGGAATAACAAACTCTCCACATACAAAATCAAAAACGTTGATTTTAAAAATTAGTTGAACTGTCTACATACATCAAAAACAATGAATAGACAATTTAGAACTTTGCCTGAAGTCGAGCTTTCAATCAATGAAATATGTAAAAAAATAAAAACAAAAAACAAATTTTGATGAACTGGTAAATGTGAAAAACTATAGTTCAATCTTGGTAATCAGGACAAATTTTCTATAAGTTACACAAATGGTGACAGAAAGAAACCAAAACTGTAAAAAAATTACCAAAAACATTTTTCCACCCTCATAGATCTCAAAAATAGAACACTACATTCAATAATGAAAGACGCTATAATGTGCTCGATGCATACATGCTAGGCAGTGAATCTTCAATACTATCTGATAAAAGTGGACGAGAACAAAAGAAAATTTGGAATGAATATATAACTATGTGGAATATTTCACATCAGAGAAGATATTCCAACAATAAAAGGGGTTCTGCAGATTATTTGTGGGTTCATCACAAATCAAACACAAGTTACTTAGAGCCAAGACTTTGGTGAACACGGGCAATTCTATAACCAGATTTCTGAGATTATATACTGGCTCCTTGTATGCACACAAGGATACATATGAAGAGAATACATACATATATGTGATGACTAATTGCGATGTACTTTATTGTTGCAATGCCAATGGGTAAAATACGGAATGTGCACTGATAATCCACATCTTGACATCACCCGAGATTTGAACTATCAATTTGTCATGGTCCGGATATTACAATATACTTGCATGAATTTACAAATAAGTACAAACAAACATACAATGTGTTTAATAAGCACAGCACAAAATAAATCGCTTTGTGGTGATGACTATTGTCGAGAGGCCAAGCCTCTAACTTCATTAAAGTATTCCAATCCCAAAATGTATTTGATTTTAAAATTTCTAAAGCATTTTTGATTGATAAGGTAAAGAAGGTGGATAGATTTTTCGCATATGAGCCCACAAAAAAATGGGGCAATTCAGAAAATATCACCACAGCTGATTTTTAAACTTTTTTAGTATACCTATCAAACATTTATGGGTGTTACTGTAACAACGAGCAGAATATAAGATTCATAGTAGCTCAGATATTCCAATTCATGATAATCACTATATAACATTATCTTAGAAAAAACGAAAAAAGAAAGCAACACAAAGGCCTATTATGGAAGTCCTAGGAGTCTGGACCTTTCTCAACTAAAGAAAAATCTTGATATTTAAAAATAGAGGGTCTTTGTTAGTGGTGTTAATGGCGGGAGAATAGGGTGAGAATAGACAATAAATAATATGTGGACTCCCCCTGATGTACGGTATATTTACGCCCTTGAAACTACAACATTTCATCACAGAGCAGAATAATAGTTAAATGAACAAAAGTACGTTCAATAAGATCCGAAACAAATGTTTTAAAAGACAGTTTGCAAAAGCAGTTGGGCTATACTGCACACATAAAAATCATCAAAAGTATCTTATTTCACTTCGCTAATGACTCAACGATGAATACAGTATATTTCTAAGAAAAATTTCAGATGCAATAATTTTCATAATTATACAGAAATGTGATCGATTAAGTTGTAACGCGAATGAGGTAATGAGACACAACCTCTTCAATCTGCACCTATTGCGTTACTGTTTAAAAAATTTTGTCATCCAAAAAGTCGACTAACATTTAATTGCGATTAATGAAATCATCAATATGATTATCCGAAGGAACAATATGTAAAAAATGATAATGACAAATACATACGGAATTTGTTGGTTCATTATGCAATTTTGTACTCGAATATGAACGCTTTTTGATGGATAATTAGTTATTTCAATAACTCGGAATATTACGAATAAAATATACGTTAATTTCGAACACTGGTGAGAATTGGTCGACAGTTTATCGACAATACTCGTTAGGGAATGTGCGTGTTTTATTTAAAAAATCTTTTGAGAAAACTTCGTTAATCAAGTGATCACGACATGAGAAAGGTAAGTTCATTTATAATTCATTTTAAAAAGTGAGAATGTATCTTTATAGAAACGATCAACTTCTTCCAATCACTATTTTTTTATCTTTTTAATTCGCTAGCCAAGAGGAAAACTACAATTGTTATTTACCGACTTTTGAAAACAAAATTTAATCAATTAACTTAGAAGAAAGCTTGATCTTTTTTCAGCTAAAATGCTGTTGAGAGAGAACAGAGCTAAAAATCCTCAAGAAAATGGGCTTTTCCCCTCAGAAATTCAAAGACTGATATAAAGAAATTTGCACTGGGAAACTGAAACTATAAGAACATATGAATTTTGATAAGATGTGCTTGAATTCCACATCAAATTAACAATTCAAACGAATTTCATAGTAACAAAAATTTCAATTGAAAAAATCGGTTTTTCTTTTTTCAAATTAGTTTAGTTAGAATTAAACATTGTTCTGTGTTGAACAAATTCATAACTTTATAACACTTGTTCAAATTAAAAATAAACCACGAATAAATATGATCAAAAATAATAGACATCTTTGAGAAAAATCAGCTTTGCCATTGGAATAATTTTAAAATTTTTAGTAAGTTACAAAAAAAAAGTTGAATATGTTGCCTATTTGAGTTCCTAGCGGATAAAAACATCTTCGCAACAAAAAGCTCGTAAATTAAGGAAACGCGTTTAAATTAAAAGTATGCTAAAATTCCATCCAATATTTATTGCATGAAAAAATGTTTTTAAATAATCACCCACAGTAGTAATATATAACAAGACTGAAATATGATTTTTTTAAACTTCAGTTAAACAGGGCATCGGGGCTTCGTAGAAATAATTCAAGACCGCAACATTTTTATTTTTATTTTAAGAAATTCAGTACGACCATAATTTCAAGTATGAAATTTGTAATTTAAAGGGAGAGAAGATAGATAGATCATAACAGAAACGTTTTTCATTAAAAATAAAATTGTAAGTAAAAAGTAATGGTTGACTACGATTCACATGTAGAAGTTGACTTGAATATATATCTGCTCGTAGCAAATCCTTTTTTGGTGCATATGATTTAAAAAAACAATCGCTCGTTGATATTTCATAATGGTACTTAAAATGAATGATAGAGAGTGTAGGAAACTAGAAAACGCCTTCAGTTAGTTACGACGCTATTAAAATCAATACGCTGGAAGCGAAGTATTGTAGGCTATTGTAGGCTAATATAATAAGATTCAACGAATTTCATAAAACCTGCTTGAAGCGCACATAAAAACACAAGTTCGAAATATACCGGGGTTAAGACAATAAATAATAAGATTAAATGCCCCCGACTAAAAATAAGTTCCATATATTAGGACAAATTTTTCAAATCGAAAAGAGTCAAAAGCTAAAATAAACCCTGAAGAGATAAAAATGGAAACGAAATAACCAAAGAAAACTGTTCATAAGTCAATTATATCATCGAGCAATAATATATTCTTGCAAAAATTTCCGAAAAACAAAATAAACCAATCAAAAATCGTCAATTTAAAATACACCACATCATTTTTCTACGCCCTTATCATAGAGGGTGGTGAGGGGAGGTAGGTTGTTTTTAATAATAAAAATGAATTTCATTATACGTTTGAGGTAATTTTTTTAAAGGGGTATGAGGGGGTAAAGCCTTCGTTATGTTGTAAATTTTGATCAAGATTCGCCTCAGATTAATTTAGTTTTTTGATTAATTATTTTTTTAATAAAAAATTCATTTTTTATACGCCCTAATCATATGTGTAGTATGGAATGAGAAGAGCGGGATGATTTTTAACTAAAGGAATTTCTCTCTTATACTTTCATAATATAGTATGATGGGAGGTAAAGTGAGGTGAGTTACTTTCTTCGATAAAAAATTAAACATTTTATGCCTTCAATGATTTTTTAAAAAAATGGGTTAATTAAATTTATCAGTTCTTTTGGAATAATTTTTTAAAGTATATTTCAGAATTTTGGTGTTTTTTTTTGTTATGGAAGTAACTGTTTATTGATATTTCATTCGGAAATTTTTGTAATAAGTTGATTTTTTATCATAGATTAAATTAAAATGAGAATTTTAGCCCAAGATATTTTGTCTGATACAACAATTTGGCACGTGAATGAAATGTTTCAACTATTTTTGTCACGTGAAATTTTGTCCCGGTTATTTCATTTCAGTTTGTCAAGTCATGTAACTATTTTACCACTTCAACAAACTTTAAAAGTCATAACTTCATTCAGCTGAGACGAAAAATAAAATTTATTCAGACTGAATACGTAATAATAATGATGATATGAGAAAAAATTCTACACGATATCGCCATTTTTTTTTTTAAATAGAAATGCTATCATAAGAATTAAACCGCCAACCGAAAAGAAAAACTTGAATTTTTTGATTCAATCTGAATGCATGATTGTCACACTGTGGTTGGTAGGCTATTTTATCAAATTAACAGGACCATGAAAAATCGGGGGAAAAAACGGATGGCACCACGGCTGGAAAGGTAGGGTAAGCACAGAATGGACGGAATTTCCAATGGTGTCTACTGCGGCAGATCGAATTTATTCTATGTTTAAAGGTTGATACGGCGCAAGACGAAGGAGTGAGGTATAATAATTTTTATGAATAATACTTTTTCTCAAATGATATATTTTCAAAACTATCCAAAAAAATTACAACTGGCAGACTGCGGGTAGTTTCTTTTGTTCGCCCTTCGTCGAAAATATCAACTTGGACTTCGAAGAATATTAAAATTACCCCAAATCATTCAGTGTCGTTTTGTAGCGGACACAAGCACTGTCGTCAGCTTTTCTAGACGTCAATACATAGAGTGCACACTGATTTCACCATCAAAGGTAACTAGCTGGATCAGATGACTAGTTTTTCCGCATATCTTTTCTGGTATCACCAGCAATCCTCCCTTTAGTCGCCCAACTCCGACTCCCGCATTGCTTTTAAATATGATCCCATAAACCTATAAATTCTCGTGATAATCGTGCGCTCCTTTCTCCACCGTCGTCCCCAAATTAACCGTATCAGTCATTATGTTTTTGTCCACTATACAAACCCAATGACTACATGCCTTCATTGAAAAACGACTACCTACTCGGTTTTCAGCTTTCAGCAGGTTTTCAAAACAAAAACTAAACAAAAACAAGGCCATTAGTTTTCAAATAATGGTTCACCACTCAGATTAAACCTTTTGACGCAATTGTGTAACGTTACCACAACGTTATCATTATTTCTTAGAATTTCAAATTGTAGGAGAATGGTTCACTCACTGGATTTTGTTAACAGATGCTCGATCCTCACACGACACTACTTCTATTGGTACTCATCGCCACCTACACGCCACAAATCGCATGTCGCTCGTACCACACAAACGACGACGAATACTACGAGCACAGCCCACGCAGCAAGTACGCAACGTCCACATCCGCCTCGTCCACAGAGGCGAACGATATCGAGGACCGTCACGACAACGACCACCATCAACCTGCCTACAGATACGAGTACAGCGTCAACAGTCCGCAGACCGGTGACTACAAATCGCAGCACGAAGAACGTATCGGAGACACCGTCCACGGAAGCTACAGCCTCATCGAACCGGACGGAAGTAAACGCATCGTCGACTACACGGCGGACGCCGAACATGGTTTCAGAGCGGTCGTGCGCCATGAGCTGCCAACCGGACACCATCTGCACGCTCCAGAAATCCTGCACAACGACCTGGACACCCCACTACGTCCTCGCTACCCCATTCTGACGCGTACGTTGCGAGTGCCAACCGCCCCATCCGTCACGTCCGTCACACACGTCCAGCATTCGTCTACGGCGCCAACGACACCGTCGTACTTTTCCAGCTCCACGCCCAGACTAGAGGTCGCTGTCAGACCGCGAAAGTCATTTTTCGACCTACCTCAACATCTACTTCACCAGATGCCATACTTTCGGACACATTTGCCCGCTTCGACACCGACACCGACACCCAAGTACTACGTTAACCCTTTGGCACGGCTAAACGGTTGGTCGTTTCCGTACTGAGTTTCGACTGATTGAGGTCTGCACGACAGCACTGCAGAACACAGTAACTGCGACTTTTGCGCCATGTTAAAAGAAAGTAGGCCTACTATTTCATAATACTGACGTCCATGAAAACACTTACCTTTGAACCAGCCCAGGAAATTAATTAGGTTAAAAGTGTAAGGTTGGAATGGAATTAATTAATACAAAAGCTTTTAGGCTTCAAATAAGGTTAAGGTTGAACTACTGAAAAAGTGATAAAACGTCTCCACCTGCATACCCCGTGCTTTCACCAAGGGGATTCAAACGTGGGTATGCTTCTGATTTTTTAAATTTTCATCCATAACTAAGCGATATAATGTACAACAAAAATATCTCAGCATGAAAATAAAATACTTACATGAAATTAGGAACTAAGTCACTATACCTATATTTATCACGTAACTAACAAAGGGGCAATATACAAGGTGGCAAAGAAGTGAACGTAAAATAATCTGTATTATTTTTTAATTATTGGGAAGCTGAAAATGAACGTAGAAATAACGAAGGCCAACGAAATTAGAATAAGATTTCCCCTTCAATATGTAATCTATACATCATATTTTGTGCCTCCCCATACATGGTGTCAAATACTTTATAAAAGCAGGCATGGAATATGACCCAGCTATGGACAACATATTGATGGAAAATCTCAGAATACTAATTTGTTTGATCATCTTCATACCGGTGTTAATTTTCACATTCCCAATGACAATAATACAAAAATAAAACACATTATGATGATTTTGAAAAATTACCCTTCTACACCAAGTTGTATCTCAGTCTCTATGGTAGTTAAAAAAAAATGTCCGAGAATTTTTTTGCTCCAAATTTTAAGTGCATCAGGTGCGAATATATAAAAAAATTCCGGGTTGGGGGTTTAAAAATATCCGATATATATGAATAATATTTTTGTCTTCTTCCTTTTTTCCGTTTTTTCTTCCTCTTTTTCTTTATTTCCAGGGCTGTTTCAACCACCCAACTCCCCTATATCTACACATGATGTGCGTTATTTTTATTCTACGATATTTTTATTGCACCAGTATCGCTTAGTTATTGAGGAAAATTAAAGAACTAACGATAATCACACGTTTGAGCCCACAGGTGGAAGTACAGGTTATGAGGTTGGAACATTTACACCAGTCATTCAGGAGTTTCCTTACAACCATATTTCAGGCATAAAATCTTTGGCATGCATTAATTTCTTTTCAGATCCTTATTTTAATGAGTTAAAAACGTGAAATAGATGAAAATTGTTTTTATTTTCTTTCAAAAGCGACTTTGGTCCCGACTTAAATTCTTTTCAAAATCATCTGTTCAATTCTCAAGTCAAAACCTGTGAATTGAGTCCACTCATAATCTGCATAATAAAAGAAAATATAAATTACAGCCGAGTGTCACAAAATAATCGACTTTCTTCTCAAAAAACGTGCAATAAAATTTAAGCTGCATTAATATTCATGTTAAAACGTTAAAAAATAAATCTGAAGCTTACAGTTGAACTTTTTGTTTACCATAGTTTGATGAAAAGAAGTTCGAAAAAACAACCGCTCAAAATACTTCACTACCGCTGAAACTGATTTTCGAGTTTATCAAGAGCAATACAACTAATTTCGAGTTGGAGACCATAGGAAGGAACGACTGCACAATAAAACTAATACCCCACACCGTTCATTTAAAATTCTACACGTCACACATATCAAATGAAAAATAATTAAAAACCTGATACAAGAAACTTTTGCATTTGAGAATCACTTTAACTGGGCTCCAGCAGCCTTATCGATTCTATTCGAACTCTATGCACCTCTTTAGCATAAAACAAAAAAAAAAACTTCGGAGTTTAACTTATTGACAAACGCAGACCCATTTAATGGTTTATTCTATCACCAATTCTTCCGACAAGCATTACATTTACCCTGAAATTTTGTCATTTTTTTCTCGATTCAACAGGCACCAGGTTGTAATCTTTCCAATTGCTTTCGTGTGCTCGAAAATTGGTGATGGTGTTTCTCGGTTTTGTTATTCGTTTTTGGAAACGTATTATAATGGTCAAAAAAACAACAATAAATCGGCATTGCACTTAGACGCCATTGGTTTATTTTCGTAATAAGTATGATTATGGTTTAAAGGTCAGATTTTTTTCTTTCTCTTTTTTTCACTTCGATTCCCAACAACATAGTCTCAGGGAGCGAATACCAAATTAACTGACATGCAAATGGTTAATGAGAGAAGTTTATTTAATTATGAAGGACAGTTGACTTAGATTTTTGTTCATTACAAAAAATCACCGGAGAGATATTGCGTAAGATGACCACCGGTCGTGTTTAATCTTTGAAACAGAAAACAAATTTTATTTTGGCTTCGTAATACAATTTGGTTAGTTCTAAATTGTCATTCGAATGAAGTCTCCAATGTACATATCGCAGGTGAAGAAACAATGACACTTGACTAGGGGGAAGGATATTGCAGAGACGTCGATACAGGGCCAACTCCTTATCTTATGATCCTACGAAGGACGATGGCTTTTATTAGCGCGCTAAATAATTTAATCGATATTTACACTATTATACCTACACCAGGATTCCAAGAAATTTATTACTAACAAACTCGAAGAATATTTTATTACCTTCTAAATAATTCAAAATAATGTAATTCACACAAGTACAAGATAGAAGAATTCAGGTAAGCTGAAAAGTAAAACACTGTGAAGCATTGAACAATAGATGCAGCTATCCAGGAGCGGATCCAGAACGTCATTTTGGACGGCGATGCGAATAACTCCATCAAAAGTATTTTCATTTTTGTCTTTTATATTTATTTACGTTCGGGAAAGGTATTCCCTCCCTCGCCCCGGTGAATCCAATCATGTATACAAAACATTCGCCGACGGAGTAAAGTGAGAAAACTGATAAACGATTCGTAAAAAAAAATTATTGGAAATGACAAATTTTTTCCTCTCCTTTCGACAAATTTGAGGCAATTTACTTTTTGGCAAAAATCGTGCAAAGAACAAAGAAGCGAGTTCTGCACAACCACGCAGTATCTTCGAATCGCGCACGTAGAAAGCGCTTGCGTTGGTGCGCCAAAATATTCGAGTTGACCGTAATAAAATTCAATTTCGTGCCACACCAAAATAACCCACAACGCCGAGTCTTACAGCTAAAACCACCGAACTCCCTGAAGATTCCATCACTCGTCATCGAACGTGTTATTTCATTCGTGCAGCCAAACTTCATCTTTTTCCTTCTTATAGCTTTGCGCAATCCTGACAGAACATCGAAATATCAATACCGTAATTCATAATTCATATATAGGTACACCGTACAATATAAATACACACTCTTTATATAGGCACCAATATACGTACAGGTATTTTTTTTTTTTCGACTCGAAATCGTACGCAGACTGTTACTCTTCACGCGATCGCATGAGAACTCCATTACCTATATTCATATGCGCAGAGTAAACCAAATTATGAAATGTTCACCACTAAAACATCATTATCGGTACCTACTCGACTCGCATACCGCAGATTTATTCATGCTAGCATATTTCTCGCGCCTATGTCCTTAAATAAGTGCAAAGCGATCCATTAAAAAGTTCCGAAAAAAAAAAAAAAAGCAATAATTATTTTTTTATGACCGTCGAAATCAGCGACTCAAATAAAACAAGGTTAGCCATTTGCTTTCAATCGAATAGCATAGTTAAATTAACACCAACGAATTTTTTGTTGTTGCTTTTCTTAGTAGGTAGGCATGATTAAAATGACATTTTTCTCCCGCAATGAGTATGCCTCATTGTTTCAACGCCAACCATAAAGTAGACCTTAAAACACCAGTCTACGAAAAAATAGTATACCTTCCTAGTTGAAAATAATTCAATCTTTCCAAGAATTTATCGCCATGCTTTTTTCCAGTGAGCTATTTTTAATAGGCTAAATTTCAAGTAAGTACATTTGGAACAGTTTAGGACGCGATAACAATCTTACTATAATTGTAATTACACTCGATTTCGTAGTAAAATTGATAGTTTATAAAATAGGTCTACAGATGAAGCTTTACTTTGAACATTGAAAATCGTGCTTGGTGGAAACAAAATTTCGTGGAAATTACGCACATATAATTGTGGCGTATCACTATTAATTCGAAAATAAAAATAAACGCGGTCTTTTCAATAAAAAATTTCAGCTAAATACTTTACCACGGTGATAGTTTCCGATTTCAGAGAAAATCACTAGGAAAAACGAAAAATACATTTTGTTCGAAATAATGGCTAGGTATTTTTTTGCGGAGGCGAGACTCATTCAGTAGGTACACTCGTAGAGGAACTAAATACAAACAATTTTTTTCCAAATAACAATAAAAAAAAAAAAAAAAAAAAAAAAAAAAAAAAAAAAACAAACTATATATTATTGACATTGGGCCTACGCTAGTTAAAATTAAATATCAAAATCTGCAATAAAAACCTAGACATAATTATTGAAATCAGGAAGTGATTTAAGAAATTCTTTCTTCCAAAACTTCCAAAACTTATTTTTCTTCTTTTAAAATCCATGAAAGAGTTTCATAACATCGTTAAAAACTAGTAAGATTACTCAAATTAAGAGTAGATACAGATAAAAAACATGGATATATTTTTCAAATTGAAACATTAATGTGGCTTAAATTTCATCACCGTTATTAAACACTAAAAAAAATGTAGGTATTTAGTTATTAAGACCAATTTGAAGGGTAGTTTTTTCTACTTTATGAGTAAAATCAAAGTTTTCCTCTTTGTCTACGCGATTAAGCTTTAATATTGAAAAATTTTTTTCCATTAAAAATATTTTTTCTCATTAATTTTAGATCCAACTTCGGATCCAACTAACTATTACAACTGCCGTTAAACCGGATAATATTCAGCTGCTGGCCCTCCAGCAGTAATACTAAAAAAAGTTGCATTCTCTTTTTTCAAGCATTCATTGAACTAACGAAATTAAGAATTATGCACCTCTGTATTCAAGATTACAGCCGGGGAATAAATTTTTATTGTCAATACTAATTACTACATAATTATCCAGACATTCATTAATACAAATTACATTTCTATTATTAAACCACTCAGCCAATTCACTGATTCATTTACCTTTCTTATACTTTCAATGCAACAAAATATTAGCTTTATACTTCGTTTTAGTATTTTTCTCTCACCCTTGTATACAATCCACTCTCTTTCCCACATATTCATCAGGCAAGATGGTTCCTCATTAAATACTACTCCATCACCTCTTAATTATCCAATTGAACCAATTTTTGCACATGATACAAACCTCACCGTCAATCTTATCCAAATTAGTTCAACTATAAATTACACTTAACTCAGACTATATCTTTACAATTTGAGTATTAACTTAAAAAAATCTATCTCATCAAAGATTGTTTATATTTTTCAGCGCTAGGCTAAAGAACATTTACTGCATAAATTTTCAATAGGTACTCAACATTTGTTCAAATTAAAAAATGTACGGCTTAAAATTATAATGCAACAGTAAGTCCCCACTCTGATCACTATTTTTCACTACATTACACTAAGGAAATAATATTCACAACAAACAGATAGAATGCTTCATTTATAAACAAACTTTTATGTAGGAGGAAAAATGTTGAACGAAAAATTAGGTTTCATGAAAAGAACTCGACAAAATGTCGGTTTACTGTTTTCGCGAAACATTAACAACTTGCGAAGGTACCAGAATTCGTGAGTCATATGAATCAATACGGTTAAATACAGAGAAAAGGTAACAGCAAAAAATTTTCATTTAATTAAGTACACAATGATTTTTCAACTTTATATAGGAATATCTTCATTACCCTACAAAAGGAATGTTTTAAACATTTTTATCCGGTTTTGAAAAACTGAATTTTCAAAGATAATACTTCCGCAAACAACCACCAATTAAAATAAATTTCTATAATTTTTCTTTAATTTTTGTCATTTCTGATAAGAAAAAAATTTCAGCGCCCTCTTTAAAAAGTTCTAAACTCCATTCTTTTAGCTCAAAGTTTCCATAAAACGTTCTCACCAACCCTTAGCTTTAATTCCTTACGGGAATATCGTCGAATACAAAATTAACTTTATTTAAAAATTTTGAAGAAGTCCACCAAATACCAGCAATGTATTTTCGCAACAAATATCGTCAGGCGATAAACAATTATGTACGTTTTGGGTATTGCATACATAAAGCCTTTCAGAAATTGTCAGTGAAACTACATCAGCTGATAAAATGAATGTGACATTTTTAAATTTTACTAGCATGTGACCTGTTTTTAGCGCTGAAGAAGCTACAAGCCTGCACAGATACCGAAGTCGAGAATGAAGACAAATGTTTCATCAATAACATTTTTGAGTAAATAATTTCGTCAAAAAATAATGAA
This sequence comes from Ericerus pela, assembly GCA_011428145.1. NCBI lineage: Eukaryota > Metazoa > Arthropoda > Insecta > Hemiptera > Coccidae > Ericerus > Ericerus pela. Next base: position 1,754,914 of record WOFM01000296.1, on the reverse strand, counting down.
AGAGCCAAAAATACACACAAACCAAACAACTATTCACAATTTTTGAATACGACGAAAAATACAGTGCCAATAGACAGAACCAGAGTCTCACTCATGCAGTCATGCCTTTCACATTCACACAATTGAATTCTGCAGCCACCGACCCACGGTTCATAAAAAAAAAGTAAATTCACATAACCCAGTTTACCTAATTTCACAGAACCGGGGTTATGGCATTGCAAAAATTAAAATTATCGCCCTTGGCTATCATAAAATTACAGTATAACGAATAAAACAAATCCATTACGCTAGGCCTTTGTCATTCCTTAACAAACCAAATGATGGTAAGTAAACCATTATACCGATAGCATACAAATACACAATTGAACTTGTCAAAATATCTCGCAGACCTGTCTTCTCTTGCGCAATTAAATATGTTCTCATGGTAATTTCGATTGATTAAGTTTGCGAACAGTACGCCCGATTAATTGGCTTTTATTTACTTGCAGCCAACACGCAGACACACCTAAAAACTATTACTTTTACGTTCCATGCGTTTAAATGAAGCAAAAATCTGGATCAAGAAGAAAAAAAAAAACAGAAAGAAAAAACAATAAAAACATATTCGACAGTAGTAACCAGAACAACACGTCGATATTAAAATTGCATTTTTGTGTACTTTTGCCAATCGCATAACACGAACAAGGATAATTTGAGACTACCCTAAGGCTATTCATGGTCAAGCTCGTCTTTGATTTCTGCCTTTACGTAGACACAAAATAGCCAGTAGTCGACGTCTTCGTCGTCATTACCATCATCATCATCACCATCATCATCATCATCATCATCATCATAACCGCCATAATCAAGTCCAATGGAAACCCCTTCCCCCCGTATTTCCACATAAAAGAAATACACAAAGTATTTTTGTGAGCGTGTGTGAGTGTGCGAAAGTATGGATACGTTGAGTATCAAAGCTCCAGCAATATAAATTTGCACTGGTGAAAGGCCTCCCTTACCCCTCCATTTTCTACACATATTACGCAACTTTTTTTTTACTTTTTTTTCATTTACTAAAGCGGTCTTATTCAGTAACTTGGTATAAAAACTAATGTCTGACCAATTATTGCAGCATTAAACATTTATCTCTACCTTACCTACGTTCAGGGGTGATTTAATAGAAGTGCTTAACGAAACTCGGTTAACAAAGTTTATTTCGTCGAAGAGAGTAAAGAAACAAATCAATTCATACAAAATGTATCAGGTAAACTTTTTTATAATATAACGACTAAATTAATTTATAAGTAGTTGTATCTGTAAACATTCCGCTTTACTTTTTTTTCATCGATACCATCACTGTTCGGCAGTAACTTTTCAAATTAGTTTATTCAAATTTCGAATCATTTTTTCTAATCAATCAGTGTTTATTGAATTCGACCGACCAAACTTACGAAATCTCAATTACAAACGGACGAGAACATGATGTTAGCAATCGCTTTTTGATTCAATGTTTTATTAATAAAAAGTTCTGATCAAATTAAAAAATTTGTGATTAATGTTCAGTTTATGGTCAAGTCACTATACGTCAATACTGAAACGTGCAACTGTCACATTTCAAAACATAAGACAGCAATATTAAAACAGAATGTGAAAATTCTCCACACTCAATAAAACCAGAACATAAAAACATAAGTATTTCCTTAAATTTCAATTAAATCAGAACTTTGAATTAAAAACAAATATACCTACCAAATTTTATAACTTAAAATCAATCTTCAAATTTGTAATATTTTTTAAATACTTTTTTGAAATTGTTAAACAAAAAGTATTCTGAAAGATACTTTTAACTAAAGCACATCTAGGTTAATCTCTGAGAAAATAAGTTAAAAAATTATAATAGCTTATTCGATCCTTTTAATTTATCATTATTAACAATATTTTAAACGCTAAATCGATAGCAATCAAAATATATCCTAGATCTATGAAATTCGAAGAGAAAAGTTTTTAAAACGAAAAAGAATTTGACATGTTGATGAACTGCTACCTAAAAATCGTTAATTTTATGTACAAGTATCATTTTTTTCACGAAGGTAAAACAAAAATTTTCAACAAAAAATGGGTGAATACATGCAGTAATTTCAATAAAAAATTAGTGAAAAAATCCTATGAAGTCCACCTCACAATTAGAAATTCAACAAATTTAGTTCTCCAGGAAATAAGATTATATAAAGAAAACGAAAATTTCGCAAGAAAAATTTATAAAAATTACTCGATTTCACTTTTCAAATCATATTTAAGCACACAAAATATTCACACAGACACACGCGCCTTGCTTAAGTAGTACTAGAATTGAGTAACTTGGAGGAACGAAACAAAACGAAAATGATGTTTTCGACTTCAACTCGATCAACGAATACAAACAAATGAGTGTTTTAAAACTCTCCGCCGGTAAATTAATTAGTTAGGTAACAAGATGAAATTTTTCGAATTTTTCTTACAAATAAGCAATAAACACAGCAGCGTTCATTCACAAACTCCATTTTTTCCTAAACTTTATTAAGAAAAATTTTGCAGAAAAAAATTGAAGACAGAAACGCAAAATAACACACACGAATTTTCATGCATTCCAAAAGTCACGAAATAGATTAAAAAACTATTAAATCCAGTTACGTTGAAACGTAACACCAAAGTGAAACTTAATATTCAATACGGTACATATTGGTTCTTGTGATTTATATTTTGGCGCAAACAAAATAGAAGATGCAATAATGACGTTATACAAAACAATTTACGTTTTTGCAACCAGAAAAAAATTGAAAAAACAATCGCTAGATCATCGGTCAATGATTGACGCTGGTTGCCTATCTAATGATAATACCTAATATTTCAACTGAAAACAATTAAACTAGAAGTCTTGTTAACTTGCGATCTTGAGTAAAAAATTTGTAAGAACTGAAAATGTTAGAATAGAAACCAAAATTAATTTTACTGCAAATCTATCGAAACGGTATTTTTTTCCCCTTTTTACTGAAGATTGTGAAAAGATGACGGATTTCATTCAATAGAAGGTTTCATATTCTTCCTGAATAAATTAATAAAATCATGTTTTTTTTTTTTTTAAATCGCATGTTAATAAAAAAACTCGAAATTAATAAGAATAGATGTTTGATGTTACTTCCTAAAATTGACTTTCTTAGAATTTAATAGAAAAAAATTATTTTGCAAAATACAAATATTCGAGCTTTAATATAAAATTCATAATTTTATCTATAGAAAAATGAGAAAATTTTGAAATTTGGGATTTTTCAATAAATATCACACGGTACCAACCAGGTAAATTAATTACAAAAATCTGACAAAAACAGTATAAGCAGTGTACAAGTTAAAATTCTGAAGAAAATTCGTAAACCGATTCGTGAATTATTTTAATAAAAATTAGTCCTTCATATCGAATTAGATAATTTTGAGGGGAACCGACATTTTTGTTTTCAACGAAAGAAAAAAAAAACTGAGTTTTCTGAGGGCAATAACATAAATTTTAGTACTTCGTCGTTTGGTTGGAAATACATATTTCGTACGACTCTCCCTCGAAATGAAATCTTATTCAGAACTCCAGAGATTTTAGGATTATCCAAAAAAGAAGGATAATACAAGAATTTCACATACATTTATTTTCTAAGTCAGTCAACTTGAATGAGTCTCATACGTTCTATACTTGTAAAGGAGCCAGTGGCGTAGAAACGGTAATTTTTTGTGACCTAAACCCTCCTTGAAATTTTCTGACACTCTTTAAGTTTCATCCCTTCATGAGATCATCTTAAATTCGGCTGTTACCCAAAAAAGTAAATGTTCCCTCTCCAGAACAAAAAGGCTCCAGCTACGCCACTGAAAAGTGCGTTTTTTTACCGAGTCCAACTTGCCATCTCTTCTTGATACGAATACAACACAAAAATGCACTAATTAACTCCAAGTCTCAATTTTTAATTGCAGGCTTTATCCATACTTCTGTGCGTCACTGCCACCACCGCCGTATACGCGCCTCAAGCGTACGTCTCGACAGCACCAGCCGCCTACCTCGCTCCAGCTGCCAAAATCGCCGCCATTCCAGCTTACGCTCATGGCTACGCTGCCGCCCCCGCTAAATATGCGCCCCTTGCATATGCCCCCAAAGCCGTAGCCTATGACACCGAATACGACCCAAACCCATCCTACAGCTACGCTTACGACATTCAGGACCATCTGACCGGCGACTCCAAAAGCCAACACGAAAGTCGCCAAGGTGACGTTGTCCAGGGCAGCTACAGTCTGGTCGAACCCGATGGCTCCAAACGAACGGTCGAATACACCGCCGACCCCCACAACGGCTTCAACGCTGTCGTCCACAAAGAACCTAGCGCACATGCAGCCTACGCCAAGGCATACCCAGCCCCAGCCCCAGTTCCAGTCGCACCACTCGTCAAATACGCCCCAGCACCAACGAAATACGTACTGCCAGCGGCAAAATACGCGCATCCAGCCGTCTATGCTTACGCACCAGCCCCAGCTCCAGCTCCAGTCGTTGCATATGCTCACTAAAGAAGGTAATGAAAACAAAAACAAAAAACCAAAAGCAACTCCTTTAACTGAGCTGACGATTTTCGACGCTCCAAAATCATGACGACTGTATATTTGTTTCCTTTCTACTTTTTTGTCTTTTCTGTTATATTTCTCTTTTTGTGTGTGTATGTGCGTGCGTGTATATAAATGTAATTTTTAATAAAAGAAAAAACAAAAATTGTCAGATTATGAGCATTTATTTGACTTTAAAGAGTTCGAGAAAATGAGGAGCCTCGCTAGATCGACATAAACATTAGGAAAGGGACTATGAGAAAGTATTGCCTTGAAAGTTAATAAGGCTACACCTTTCCAATATAACTGTTTGTCATTGAAGTAATTAAAGTTTTTAGCATTTAATAATGGTCGATCTTATGAAAAAAAAAAAAAAAATTCAAATACCTATCTTGATAGACTTAAGTAAAATTGAAGAGAAGTGACATTGTCTGTTGGAGATCAACTACATACTAGAAAATCAGCTGCATATTCACTTCTATTCAAGAGGCCAAACTTAAAAATGGACAAAGTTAATTGAACGATGTGCGTGCGTAAATTCAAATGATTAAACAAGGATAAAACATCGCCTTAAATACTCCCGAAAATCCACTCGTTGATATGACAATGGAGGAATGTACGGTCAATGGTCTCAAAGTCTTCACAATCATGAAAAGGAGTATACCAAGAACAGAATGTATTTACTGCTACATGATGTCATCGTGTGAAAGTTGCACTTGCTTACTGCTGAGTGAATGAGTGTGTGTACAAGAGCGCTTTTGCACTCGTAAACCCAAGACCTCAGAATCAAGCCGTTAAATGAAAATCGGAACATCCCGTTATAAACATCTATCCCCTAACACATAATATTGAAAACACGGAAGTTTTTAAATTTAGTTTTCAAATTTCTCATTCCAAAAAATGTAATTCGAAATAAATTTACGATCATTTTCGCCAATTTTTCTCCGATTAGGATTGAATAAGAATGAAAATCAGTCCCCCGCACACTTGCCAGCTTCACTACTTTAGCTCTACATTTTGGCTTGATAAATAAACTTTGCCACTCACTAACGGTACATTTACATGCTCAAGTTTTCTTCCGCAAATGGCTTGAGCTAGGCTTGAATAAAATATCAAACGAGTTGGATATTTTTGCTTAGTTTTGTACATATTGCGTTTACACGCTCAAGTCTACTTGCACAAACCTCGATTTCACACAAGTTTACTTGAGCGCGTAAATGTACCTTAATATTTACTTTTCGCTCCGCGAGTAGTATTGTTGAACTGTCTGGTGATGGACCAGAGTGGACCAAAAATCTGTGGCTACGACTCCACATTGTCCAGTATAGAAAACTATCTCGAAAGTACATTTATGCCGGTATAAATATGATAAATTCTTATTTTCAAATGAAATAATTTTCAATTAGAATATGAACAAGTCAGCTTAGTGTTTGCCGGGAGCGATGAGGCAAACCATTAGGGAAAGAACAACAAATTATTTTATTAAACCTTAAATTTGGATTAATTTTCCCTTTCTTCGTCAATTTTGAGGTCAGAAAAATGAGTTGATTAGAAAGGAGAAGACATTTAAGAAACACTTGAATAATCTTGTCTCACTACTACTTACTTGCTAAACAATCTGCAGTTGATGTTAATGCATACAATTCAAAATAAGCTGAAGGCAGTGCTAAATAATTTAGGTGTGAAATGTCAACAGTCATACCTACATTATTTTAGAAATATGCTTTAAAAATACTGTCTTCGATAAAAATCGATTGTTTTAAAGAATTTTTTGAGTTGTGTCATTATTTCTCATCAAATTTTCATCGGGTGGATTTAATAAATTAGTGAGAATATTTTTACTCTAGAATATGAAGCAAGAAGTGAAAAGGGCCAGTCTCAATTATAGTTGCGGTGAAGAGAAAAGAAACGTTGGAAAGACATAGTTTAACGACTTATTATTTCTCAAAGGCACAAGTTATTTCTTAATTGTTTCGAGGAAATGTAAAAAATTATACGAGACATTGGATGAAAACCAATCAAACTGAATATTCGCGCTAGGTTTACTTACATCAGTCAACTTTTATGACTATGTATTGAAACCTTCATCAACATAATCATGCTTTCATAGTTTCTTACAAAATAGACATTTTTTCATTTTTATTCTGATTCCTACCCATAATGTAGGTCATCCAGACTTAAATTTCGTGCCATTACAACTAAAATTGCATTTTATATTAGTTCTTTCGTAAGACTTTCCTAGTTAATCCAGAATTGATATTTTTGTACAACTAAGAATATAAATTTCACCATTTTGCTTTCAAGTTTGAAGTCTGAAAGGGAAATTTCCTACAATATTGAGAAAATGAGAAGTAGAGAACAGATATGAATTTCCAGCAAATAAATATCAGAATGATCACATCTGGAGAAAAAAAATTAATGATTAGTTACACATTGCATATGCCAGCGATAAGGGTCGGTGAACTATGATATTTTCAACTGAATAAGAGATGAGAGACTAAACCAATATTCTCTAGTTGCAAATGCACGCTCATTAACGAACATTTCATGATTGCGATTATCATGGAACGAAAAAATGAAAAATAAATAATAATAATGATCAACCAGTAGATGGTATTTCATAACACAGAGAATAAACATTTTTCGAAGTCGATTACATTTCGCAAATTAAGAATAAGGCCTGGCGGCCACAAACGCCACGTAAAAAAAAGAAAAAAAATCCACAAAAGATTAGCTACATAAATAATAAATAATAAAATGATGTGCACACAATGTGCACGTCCTCCTTGTTCGCCAACAGCCTACAGTGGAAATTATGTAGGTACCTATACTGAATGTCTAATAAATTAATTAACACGCTTCAATGAGAAGTATAACAGAACTGATAGATAATACAAATTGTCTTGACTTGAAGATGGAAGAAACGCATAAATCAATGGGCTCTCTCGACTCTGTGCTTTATATTCGTGACTGGACGTTAATTTTTTTTACGAGATGATCTGTTCTCTCTTTCTCTGTCTTTCTCTTCCTTGGTGCGTTTACTTTTTTCATTATATATCTTCTTTTTCTTCTAATTACTTTTCAGGAATGTGACGAAAATCACTCACACACTCTCTGTTCTACTCTCTGTACTTTCATCTCCTCACTTTGGTTCTTAATGATGCCAAAATTTACGCCTTCAATAAAAAATAGAAAAAATAAAAAAATGAACACAGCAAGGTGGGTGTAAGGGAATCGCATTATGATGATATAATAACATTTTGTTAGCGTTTTGATTGCAAAAATTAATAGAACAATGAACGTTTCGAGGTTTTGGCACTATACAAAGCTAATAAGGCGCGCCAATTAAAACATTCTTCCCGACAAACGAAAACCACGCAGGAATCAACAAAACATTTGGCCATGAAATTTTTTCTAAAAACTGAATGAAAATCACTATACACTTGGATAGGATGAAGAATAAATATTACATTTTTTTTTATAATTTTGAACACTTGAGAATGTTAAACTTGGAATATGATAAACTAACTTAATGTTCTTATTGGTTCGTGATAATATTTTAGACAAAATTACGATTTTATTCATTTCCCAACAAAATTCAGCATAATAATGCTTCTCTGAAAGATAATATGTATTAAGATTATCAGACAGGCAAATGGGTAAAAATTCAATTTTCAAAATGAGCCCTCCGTTTCATACATACAGTTTTATTGAAAGCGTACCTACGGTATCAAAAGACGATGTTCGCATGTATTCGTTAATTTAAAATGTTTTATGCTACACATTTTCAGGCACAACAATCACTCAAAATAAGAAAATGATGAAAAAATTCGTCGAGTACTTTCTTTTCAAATTAATAAAAAAAAAATTTCAAGATAATGAAATGACAGATTTCGAAGTAATGATCTTCCTTTTCTTATGCGGTACCCACTCCTAACAAATCAGCCGATAAATAATAAATTATTACAAGATAATACCTTCGAGCCATAATATGTTTCTGAAAATATTTTTTCTAAATTATCTAGCGAATTTTTAAATTTTATTTTATTTTAAGATTGCTGAGAAAACGTTTTCTGAAAATGGTGTTTCCGTTATTTCGTTTTTGGATACGAAAAAAAACAAAAAAAAAAGACTTAATACTATTATTAAAAATGAAGAAAGACGAAACCAACTAATAAATGAATGAACATATTTATCATTCACTTGAAGTGAATTCGTTTTGATTATGACAGCTGAGTTCACCTATTCACCATTTCCTCAACAGCTTTTAACAAATTTCACAATCACAGATAGGGAGAGTTCGGAAAAACTTTACCTTAACTGAAAAATTAGTTGTTCTCATCTCTCCAACAAAAAATTCATAATGGAATTTGTGTAATACCCATACACTTTAGCCTAAGAATTATTAAACATAAAATTATGAAAGGAAACTTAAATTCAAAATTTGTTTTATATTGTTACAGAAAAAGTTTTCTTGATTTCCTAGACCTCACCCCCCTAAATACTGGAAGGGAACCATTTATAGCACTTTCTCAATGCTGAATGTTTATCAATTAAAAATTAAAAAACTCAAATTGAGAATGAAATGTAAAATTAAAAGTAATTAATTACTACGTAGTAAAAAATGTTCAGCCTTAGCTAGTATTTTCGGAAATTAAACTGGCCTACGATAATTATTGCTACTAAAAATATAAGCATTTATAATGATCAAATGTTCCACCATAAAATTTCTTGAATTTTTTATACAGTAGCTGAAACATTCCAAGTTTAAACACGCAAATAAATTTCGAAAACCTATATATTGAATACAAATTTGTAAGAAATTAAGTCTTGTAAATCGTTTAGCATGCACAAGCTCACATAAAAGAGCCTCTCGTTAAACAGGTCAAGGTTAAAATGAAATTCTACAGCATAAATCGAAAATAAGTACCTTTTCAGAAGGTAATTCTTCTCTTCATAATGATAATACGTTCAATTTTTTCAACGGTAATATTGCACTAATATTACAGCGTCACCATACATTTGCAATAATTATTCATCAAAAAATCGTAGAACGTCCGTGAACGTGATTTGGTTTGCGTTCAAGATTTACGATATTTTCGAAGCGAATTAGGACATGAGTTATGTTTTATTTATTTTTTATTTTTTTCAGTTTTTGTTTATATCGGGAAAAAAGAAAAAACTTTCTCCTCTATCACAAAAACAACCGAAAAATTTTCTCTGAAAACTTGTCGCTACTAAATTTTAGAATCGATGACAAACTTATAAGTACCATTATCGTGATACAGTTAGCAAAATATAAAATTTAACGGAACTAAGTATCTCATAAATTTACGTGGATAAAAACTACCGGAAATTTCGAAGAAAATAAAATTTTAAAATAAGTATATGAGTAGTAATAAAACATATTTTCTCTATTTACCTGTTAAGTTAATAAAAAAATATTACAATGATCTTGTAAAAAAATAAAAAAATAAATAAATATATATATATATATATATATAAGTGTGTATACAAACTTTGGCAAGTTGGCCTGTTGCTACAACAACATCAGATAATTCTGACAAATGTCTTGATTGATTAATGAGTCACGAGGTCGCCAATCAACGTACACCTCCGTATTAACAATGAAACAACTTCGTGTGCATAAAGTACCTTAGAAATTTCATAATCATGTTCATCTTTGGCTCACTTTATCTGTTTGTCTGTCTGTCAGCCTTTCTCACTCTATCTCTCTCTATTCAATTCCAGTTCAACAAATGCTCTTTAATCACCTGTGACTGAGCGCTAGTCATTTTCAACATTGTATTACTGTATATCGTATTAATTCCTACCGATTAAATGAATAGGAGAGAATACATGAAAAATAATTCCCATGACTGAGAGAAGGTGATTGTTTAATTAACAACATAAGATATTTGTACTCCAAACGTATTCGAGTAAAAATATTTTTTAAACTTTTTATTCGTGGGTCATACCATCGTATAAGAAATACATATTAAGTGCAGAAATAACTGCACATGTCGCATTTACGTAGGTACCTACCTTCTAGTCACAAAGTACTTATACACACAGACGTGCATTCATGATCACGAAAATCAGGTCAAAAATGTCGCACACAGTTCCATGTTTGGATATGCGCGATGTTCAATCGCCTCCAAAGCAATGATTGTACATACTTCTTACATAATTTGATCGAAAAGAAAAGAGCAACTTGAACAACTTTTAACATCCTTATTTTGAAATGAAATAAAATATGTATGAAATAAAAAACCTTTGAAAACCACGCTTTCTTTTAAAATGCACTACAAAATGGAAAATAATTTTTTTCTTATACCTACTATTTCAAATACATATGCTATATAATAAGAAATAATTGTTTCCATGATGCTGACATTTGAAGAATTTCATGAATGATAGAAATAAAAGTGTGGGGGGCGGAGAAATATTTTAATATTTCAAAATGTATGCTACTTTTAATTACTTAACTTTAGGTTATAATAATGCTGACTAATGAGTAAATCACAAATTAAGTTATGTAACATGCTTGAGAAACTACTCACAAGTATTAGCTTATAGTTTATTTGTTTTGAGCGCCCCATATTTTTATATCTATCATTCACAAAATTCTTCAAACTTCAGCATTACGGAAACAATTTATTCGTCATTATCTGGTATAGAAGTTCTCAAACTGTGGTATGCAAGTGGTAGATATGTGGTACGCAATCAGACAAAATTTGAACATTGTGAGAGAGATATTTCAGACTAATTATTTTTCAATGTTTAATAATAGCTATTCTAAATATGACGATGTAAGTTTTGTCGGTTTGGGGAATCAAACCTGGGACCTACATATTTTCCAGCTAAAAGCAGTGAACTTAACCACATGGCCATCTCACTGCCGACTATAACTGGTAAATGTACTTTGTATGGAGCAAGGTATAGCAGTTTCCACACACTCCATCCCTTAGAGAGACTCAACACAAGTTGAATGACATTAGATGCTATGGAAGGTTAGGCAGAGCCAGAAATGCCTCTTATACCTAAATACACAGGCTTGCACTACCTATATGGGTTTTATTTCCTCTATATAGGGCGCCATCTATCCGCAACTCAAATTAGAAAGAAGAGTTGTGAGTTCCACCATGCACTACTAAGGCGCATGCATGTCAAACACATGTCAAGGGTCACCAGATGTAGGTTTTGTCAGTTTGTGGAATTAGACTTGGGGCCTACATATTTGCCAGTTGAAAGCAGTGACACATGGCCATCTCACCACCAACTATAACTGGCAAATGTATTTTGTATGGAACAAGGAATGGTGGTTCCCACAGACAATATTATTACAGTAAATACTTCTCAAAAAATAGCCTATAAAATCTTTAGTTGTATGCAAAATTTTAGCCTATAAAATCTTTAGTTGTATGCAAAATTTTTTTAAGACACTTTACACTCATTGCTAACTAGTTCAATACAGATTAACTTGCTGATCAAATATGAAGACAAGGTAAGCTATGTTCCCCCAGGTTCAAGAAACTTAACTTCAGTCAAAAAGAATTCAGCTGTGGGAAAACTCAAAGTCAAAAATGAAAACATCTTGAATAGTAGAGAATTTCAAGACTGTGGGTGTGTGTATGTGTAGATACACGACACCACACAAACACCAATGCTGGTTGGTTGCGTGTATACGTAGTAGTATGTGCGGGCCGAGCCCAGTAAACAAGTTTAGCTGCACAGACAAAATGTACAGCTGTGAGCGCAAAAACCGAGTTTGTGGGTTTTACCCCACTGGCCCGCTAGGTGGTTGACGAGTGTGTAGTACACACTCGTTTCTCAACAACCAACCGTTGCCAAACCACTCTCCTCCTAGTAAGTTTCCGAAAACTTATGGTGACCTGTGACGCCAGTCAAGTGTGGCGCGGCATTCACTACTATGCTCACGGATGTCGTTCACATAGTAGGATTGCCAGGTCTCTTCGGTTTGGGATTACCGAAGTTGGCTGGGGGAGTGGGATGGGAAGGACATGTACGGGGTGCTTGAGGCTGTGGAGTAGGGTGTACTCGAGTTTGTGATCTCATGAGCGGAGTCTGGGGACAAGACGTGGGAATGCTCATGAGGGGCAGTGGGTAGGTTATTGGCGGCGCCATTAGCGGCGGCATAACCAGGGCCCGAGGATATACCGGTGCCGAAAGTTGTAGATGTGGGGGAATGGGGATTCCGGGTGGAGGCATCACAACTTGGGGAAGTGGCATCGGTGTTGTCGCTAGGGCAAGTAACAGGTCGTTATGTGCTGCAAGCACGGTGGCGGTAAATTGCTCCCACAGCTGCAGTGTTTGATTCTGCGACACAGGAGGAACCACTGGTTGCAGTACAGGGGGCTGTACCACAGACAGGGTAGGCTCCTGTGTGGAAGCCTGTGGTGGAGCAGGAGTTTGGGTCCGGGATTTGCCGCGTCTTTTGTCCCACTTGAGCTCCATATAGGAGAGACCGCGAATGCGAGCTTCACACCAGGCGTGGCCACCTGCCTTACAGTTCAAGCGGGGACGCTTCGCCAGTTTGCTATCAGCCGGGGGACTCTTAGCACGAGAGGTGGATGGCTGAGGCTCAGGGACATTTTCCGGCAAAGGTGTTGCTGTTAAGTCGATAACGGATGGGTTATCGATGGCAGCACTTTCTGTCGGTTCGACCTCTTCACGTACTGGTGAGAGTACGCGTTGAGGGACTGACGTGGGGGTTGGGGGGAGATGGATAGTTGGGGCCAGAGTTGGGTCGACGTCCATCGTCGTCTCTTCCTGGGCAGTCGGTACGACCAAAGGGCGAAGTAGAGGCGACTTGCCTTTTGTGACCGACGATGCCTTTTGCGTGGCTACTGGTGCCTCCACAACTTTGGAAGTTGACGGTTGAGGGGACCGCTTTGTTGCTGAAAACGGACAAGCACCGCTGGTACGCAACGTGGCAGTTGCTTTCACTCGGTGCTTCCAAAGGGGAAACGGTTCAATCTGCTTAACCGTCTTGAGCGGCGGGAATTCCCCAGAGGGGAGGCCCGCCAAGGAAGATGGTTGAGGACCAGGCAAAGGTCCCTTAGATTGAACACGCTGTACGACTTTGGCGAATGTGCGGGTGCACGAGATCTAATTTTGTGAATAGTTTGGCACCAGCTAGTCTGGTGTGGAAATCCATAATATTCGGGACAGGGTATTTGTCGGGGATAGTTTGTGCGTTGAGAGCTCTGTAGTCACCAAGCATGCGCCATGTTTTGTCGGGCTTCATGTGCATATGCAAGGGGGATGACCAGGCACTTTTGGAGGGTCAGCAGTCACTACGTTTGAGCATGGTTTGGAAGGAAAGGCGGGCTGCCTTTAACTTCTCGGGATGTAGACGACGGGCATGGCAAAACACCGGTTGACCTACAGTTTTGATATCATGGGTGACTTCGATAGGGGAAATTCTCGGGCGTAAGCCTTCTTTACCGGTTATGCCAGGAAATTTGTCGAGGATTTTTTGGAATAGACTATTTGAATGAGAGATGGTCAGGCAAATTTCCGGGGGATAGTCAATAGGGCGAGGTTTACCTACTACGGCAAGTCCAGTGGTCTTATCAAGGAAGTGCCCTTTGCTGACATTGGGAAGCAGTTGGTAATGGCTAAGGAAGTCTGCTCCGATGATGGGATCAGCAAAAGGCGATGATGAAGGCCCACTTAAATTCGCATTGAAGGCCAAAATCTACCTGCACCAGCTTAACTCCGTAAGTACTAATTGGAGTTTGGTTCGCAGCGTAGATTTGGAGCTTAGCATTGCATTTCCGGTCTTCAGTGGTTGTTGGTATAGCCGATATCTCCGTGCCAGTGTCAACCAGGAAGTGATGCTCGCTAAGCAGATCTTCAACAAATAGACGGACTGAGGTGAAAAGGAATGGGAGTGCCGTCTTGACTGACTCGTTGACTTGTTTCCCAAATGAGTAGGGGATTTGGAATTGTGGTGGTCGTGATTTTGGGGTTTGCCCCACCACAAACATGAGGGTCAAAACAGTTGCGCAATTTTCTCCTAAACTGTTGGTGATGCCAACAGTAGCTATCGCGTAAACGGGAGGGAGAGCGAGTATTCACCAGTCTCTTACCATTGATGACCGTAACATTGTATGTGGTTTCGAACAAATGGAACTAGAGTCACGAGAGCGCAATCTGTCTCTGGACCTAGTGTCGCGTGAATGCGAATTCCTATGTTTGGGGAATGGGGCGGGATCTTTAGGGGGGTCGACAGAACTCACCTGTTTTCCAGCCAAGAGCTGTTGAAGCAGCTGGGTAATGGTAGCTAACTCCGAGGAATTAGCCATTGGTGCTGTCGACTGGGATGCCGCGGGAGTTGCAATAGCAGAGATGGTGCTAGTGGCAGGGGATGTCAAAGGTTTGCTCGAAGACAATGGGTATTCTCCAGCAGAGTTCTAATTTGGGTGTAGGAGGAAGGGGAGAATTCCTGCTGGATTTGTTTGCGGAGGTTGGACCAAGTCTGCAGCGAGTCGTTGGAACTGTACAGTAATTCCGACACAGCATTGGCTACCTAGGTTGGCAAGTGGCCAGAGATCGCCAGGTAGAGCTGAGAATCGCTGGTATTGCCGCTGGCGTGAGCAAGATTCTCAATCTGCTGCAGCCAAAGACGCACATTCTCGGCGTTAAAGGGTGGAAGGCCTGTGAGTAACTGGGGTGGATAGGCTTGTAAGGGAGGCAAGGTGGTGCAGCCAATAGTGGTGGAATTTGCTTCCTGCCGGTGCAATTGCCAATCAAGGATGGGTGACAACCTCAGCGTGGAGCTGGCAACTGGCTGGTGCTGGTTGACCGGAAGCTCCTTGCCCAGGAGGTAATTGTCGTGGAATGGGCCGAAGTTTACAAGCGTGGAGGACTGCGGGATCGCTAAGTTCATTGGTACATTTGACAAACGCATACTGGTATGCGGCGTTGAGTGGACAGCAGTTGAGGGGTTGGGCTGGTTCTTCATCCTCCTGGAAGGATTGCTGACTGTGGCATTCGCAGGCATCAGCGGGAGAACCAGGTTGTCAAGGGATAATGGGGTTAGTTTGGAGGCCATGGTAGTTGGAAGGAGAGGCTAAGTTTTCACTTTCCTCGTCGGCAGCTGATTGCCGACTGTTTGAATCTCTTTGGGCTGGCTGGTCGGTACTTGCGTACCGAAGTCGAGCCTGGGAAGAGGAGAGGGAAAAATGAAAAATAGGGAAACGGAAAGGGAAGGAGAAGGAGAACCTTCTCCATCGGCTGTCGAGTGCTGACTGATTTTCGTGGACGTTGGTCGGTTCTTAAATACTGATGAGCAATGAGGGGAAGGGGAGGTGAAGGAGAACCTTCTCCATTGGCTGACGAGAGCCGACTGAGTTACTTCTTCGGTTGTTGGCGGGTATGCCAACGTTTGAAGAAGGGGCGTGGTTTGGGAAATAAGCTGATGAAAGCCGATTGGTTATTGTTTCCAAGCTAGTTGGAAGTGGTGGGGAAAGAGGTGATGGTTCCTCCCCCTGTTGACGGTGAAACATCAACAACAAAAATATAATACTTACACCGGAGGTCGCCACTTGTGGGTGTGTGTATGTGTAAATACACAACACCACACAAACACCAATGCTGGTTGGTTACGTGTATACGTAGTAGTATGTGTGGGCCAAGCCCAGTAAACAAGTTTATCTACACAGACGAAATGTACAGCCGTGAGAGCAAAAACATAGTTTGTGGGTTTTACCCCACTGGCCCGCTAGGTGGTTGACGAGTGTGTAGTACACACTCGTTTATCAACGACCACTTGTTGCCACAAAGACAATTCAATGTCAGTGAGCTGTTTGATTTTGGACCCTTCAGTATACATATTTTTTTATTTTACCATTTTTAGTTTCTGTATTCAATTTTTAATTTTTTATTGGCACCACATCATTTGATTTGTCCTACATTCAATGAGATTATACATAGCTGTTTAATTTGGTAAAAAAAAGTTCTACACTTGAAGTGCCTACTGCTGACCATGGTATTTATGGAAAAATTCAGCTGAAACAGAGTTCTGATTTTAATCTAATGGTAGTCATCTTTGGGAAGAAGAAAAACTGGAAAAATTGAAATCTTCAATTAGAACAATACCTGAAGATATTTTTTCAGATATGAAAGAAATGACAAGACAAAAAACGTCATAAAAACACGATCACATGTTGAAAAACATTTTTACAGGATAATTTATTATATGAGTATATAAATAGATACATCATTTTATAGAATTTGAATGGTTCAATCAATATGAAACCTTATGTTCTTGTATTGTCATCAAATTTACACAAGTGTACGAAGTTTCAAGTCGATTGAATCATATGAAGTGGGTGAACAATTGGTTCCAAGATTTGATCCGAACAAACAAACTGACAGAGTACACTAATAAAACCGAAGTAACAAAAATGAAATTTAGATCATGCAAGTAACAATGTTGAGATATAAAGTCCCTCTAGTGAGGATCAAAATCAGTTTTATCCTTGCAAAAAGTTATAAGGATGAAGTTACTCAGTGTTAGTGGTCTAAAAATACACGGACAAAAGAGGAATTTCGACTGTAACTGTTTTTTTTTCCCAACACTTTTACGTACCTACCTCTATCTATCTATCTAAATCTCCCTGTTCACTGGTATTAAAATTCACGCCAGAAGTAACATCTTCGTTTGAAAAAAAAAATCACTCGAGAAAATATACCAGAGTACTGTTAAACTTATCAAATATAAGTACCTATCTACTGATTAGTTCATGACAAAACATTAAAGGCAACTTGATTAGCAATTATAAAATACGACTTTTGCTTCAAAGAACACTTTCTGTGTTTTGACGAACCAACTGATAAGAGATTTTTATACAGACAAACTAGATATTAAAAAGAGATTTTAACTTGAAGAAAAAAAAAATTGATTAGTGGTGTACCCAGGTTTATTCCCCTACAACGAAGAGAAAAGCTGCAGTATTTCACTAACATGGCTTAGTAGGTAGGTACTGCAGAAACTAATTTTTTATTCTAAGCTATAATTCAAATCTAAAAACTGTAATTAATTTTACCATGAAAGGATATCTTCTGCACCATTTCTAAGTTCTTGACTAAGAATATTCTCCTCAAAATAAATTTTATCAGTGACTAAGAATGACAGGTTTCAAGTAAATCAACGCAGGATAGAATGTAGATATGAGAAAAATAATAAATTTGAGGATTAAGAAACTAATGCTTCGAATTTAGTTAATTCAATTCTTTTATTGTCTAGTGTCTGATCTACAAAGTTTGAAATTCAAAAATTATGAATGCAGAACATTTAAAGTCTACATTAGGAATTCATGATTTTCTGGTAATGATTTGAAAATCAAATCAACGATTTTAACCTAGTGAAAATTCTGAAGTTGACAACATATACCGATAAACTTGGATAAAATCAACTAAGTATTAAATCGATACACTCCAAAAATTAGAACAAGAATTTTGTGAATTTCGAACGTATTTTCAATAAATGATTTTTCTACAACAATCGACAAATATGAAACCGGGCCAACTCGTGTAAATATTTCATGATCAACAATCAAGAAAAAACATTCAAAACTAAAAATTACAATTTCGTCCTCCTATTTCAAATATATGACCCAGAGCCACAAAACGATTGATACTCATATGCAAGAGCAAAAAAGTATGACAAAAATCAACAATTAATTCAAGTTTTCCAAAAGGTACCAATGAAGTTAAAACACACAACTGCGACTTAGTCGCAGAGTTTCTTCTATTTCAAGTTTCGTGTGAATTTATTGCAATAAATACCTAGTTATATTTCAAGCTTTTATAGTAATATCCTCAGCGAAAAATATTCCATTAGCTTAAAGTACTCCCATCAATTGGCTACTGAGAATATACATTTTAGATAAAATAGAAAACACTGGATTTTCGACACATTACATTACATCATCTATTTGTAAACGATCAATGAAATATCAAACATTCTCAAGTTTTTTGGAAGTAACTTTTAAATAACAGCTGTAAGATACAAAAAATTAATTTACAGAAATTCATTCGATTCAATAACCGTTTCAAGGAAATAGGTATTACGGTATGGTGCATGAAATTTTAAATAGATAAATATTATATTTTGGGTGATTTTTCCAGCACAGACTAAATTTTTTGATATTTTTCATACAGAATTATTCAAAAATTTTCCAAAAAAACAGACATTGATTCAAAATGTACAAGAATTCACGAAGAATCCGTACTTACTAATTTTTTAATTTTTTTCTTTCTTACAAGACCATCAGATACCATAAACCTACAGAATACGCAATCACATAACTAGGATGATTATTTGGTTGCCTATTCTAACTGCCTCTAAAAAAGAGTTTATATTTGGTGATACGTACTTTCCCGAACTTATCAATTACTAACCACTGTGTTATATCGAATTCGCAATCCACGGGTAACTATTTTATCATTTAGTTGAGTTTGACAAGTACCCTTTTTTATCAAAAATTCCCAAAAATTTTAGCTTCGATCAAAGTTGTAAGGAGTCAACTTGTTAACCCTTGGCCATTTGAGAATTTTTTATTTAAATATATAATACTTGTTATACAAAATTATTATCTTCTAATCTAAATGAATTTCAACTAAGAGAGGTAGATTTTTGTCGAGTTTAAGTAAAAGAGTGAAAACTTCAGATAATTCGTTTTCAAAACAGAAGGAAAAAAATAGATAACTAAAAATAAAATTGATCTCTCTATGAGGTAAAATTCGAGAATGAAAGAAAAAAACTGTTTACTGAATAGAATAATGATAACTTGAGGTGAAAACACGAAGACACACATTGAAACATGATTTTTCCTTGGTTTCATTTGACACCACACAAATTTAGACAATGAATGACTTACATCAAGCACATGCCATAATGATCAATTGATACCCAACAGAAAAGGGAATATACATTTGATGTAAAAGCTAACTACTTTCAGTGTTTTAGATTTACAAAAGTAAAGAGTGTTTCGAATTTACGAATAATCTCCTACATTAAATAGACATATACATAATTATATTTAGGCGATAGCCCAATAGAAAATATATCTGGTTTTTTTTTTAATCTACATTTGAGAAACAGTTTAAAACTTAGCTTAAAGATGATGGTCAATAAATATTTCTTAAGAATAAGAGAAAATAATCAAGGTAGACGGTAAACCGTTATCAACTGGGACAGATTCTCTAACACTGGAACTTGAATAAAATTTTGAACTTTCTTTAGGGCTGTTTTAGGTATTATAAATTCACTATTAACTGCTCACTTGTCTCCATGCCAGTTTTAATAATGTGAAATGAAAAGAAAAAACAGTTCAAGAATGAAGCCAATAGGTAAAAGTTTTAGGGTTTCAGGCAACTTAACGAACATTCATGTCATACAATCACTGGCATCCTAAACTTATACCGTAATTTATGAGCAAATGAAAATGCAACAAGCATTTCAAAATTTATCTGCGCTGTTATGATATGCAGCTGGCACTTCGTCTGTTTACTCACATCGTCAATTAGTAGATTAGGAAAGGAAAAACTCTTACCTGTCTTTCCACGCACGACGAGGGCCGATGAGATAATTTTTTTGCACCTTCCATTTCTTTTTAAGCAAAATTCGATGGTTTCGATATTGACTTAGTACATTACTAAAACGAATATGCTCTTCTTCAATTCGTTGCAAAAATGGTTTATAAATAACATCCTAAAAATGAACATAAGAAAGAATTAGAAATATTTTATTCTACGAATGATATGCGAAGGTTGACGTATTTTTATTTTTAAGAGAGAATAATACAAAATTTGTGTTGTTTGAGAGATTATTGATAATACAGAAAAATAATAAAGCACCCAGAAAAATAGAATGCTGAGAGGGGAAGAAAAAGTCGAATGACAAACAAATCTTAAAAATACTGAATCTTCCAAATTGATACGCAACAGTACTCGTCATTTATAATAAAAAAAAGACAGTTATTGTTCCAATAAAAACAATAAAGATCTCTGATTCCGTAAATTTGAGCAAGATTCTGCTTCATTATAATTTGTAATTTCATTTGATGCATTTTCATCACTTTTTTTTTGATTTTCATTTACTAACTCTTCCCCAGAGAACTACGGATGAATTATGATTTTCAAACTATCACAGTTTTTGGTTAAAAAACGAAAGTAAAAGTGAAATCTCCAACTTAAACCCCACAACACAATCGTTGCAAAAGCACAAAGTGTGTCATTCAGCCTCATTTCTCCCATTTGTTTAGACACCAAAAGAATTCAACATTAACTAAACTATTTGTTTTAAATTTCAATTAAAATTCCACGCTATGTGAATTTATTCCGCAAGTAAGAAGAAAATCGTTAGAATTTTAACTTATCAAACGAGACGATTTCCCTTTTCCTAAAAAAAATTGGTGATAAATTTTGTGGAATACCTTGTCATGAGAGATATTCTGACCAGAAGGAAATTCTACAGAATTTAAGCGTGTTTAGCGACTTCGTACAAAGGTACGGGTAAGCCAAAACCAAGGCAAATACTGGCGATTTTAGAGCCGGTTCTGAGAGTTTATATACTGGTTTTGGCACACGCACACAGACACACTTATGTACATATACATATGTAGGTGTGTTGTAGAATTCACGTCATTTCTTATTCATTGCTGAAGCAACTGATAAGAAATGACATAATGCGTTCGTGTACCAGTCCGAGACATTACCGAGATCTTTATCTATCATTTTGTCATCGGCCGAACTTTGCATCTTACTTGCCTGTGTGTGCAAGTAAGAGCATACGAACAAACAATATATTTTATTTGCTATTGAATATAATATGCCTGATAAAGAATGGCGTGTGTACAAGATCAATAGTCCCCACAGCTACTCCCCCCCAGTTTTTGCACTGAATAAATGATAAGTCACATGTCTGGGGGACTTATCGAGTCTACTGCTCCCTCATTATCATCTATTTTTATTAGAGGTTAGGGGATATTGTGTCCATGATCAATTCTTCTTCTATGCAATCTAATTCAGTTTTCTATGCAAGAAGTTGACGAGCATTTGGGTTCTCTTCAGCCTTTTGCATGTTATTCGAATTGGATGTGTCGAAGAAGTTTTGTTTCGGCAGCGACATTTTGGATAACAGAGAAAAGATAGAAAATAATGTTTAATAAAACACGTTTAATTTCAAAGACAGTTTTGTTTTTACTTTTGTGTATCTTCTTATCAACTTATAGAGGGGATAGCTCTTAAAATTCTCGGCCGTATGCAAGTTTTTTGGTTAAGTTCTGATCGGTTTAAGCAAAGTTATGCCTGAAATAAACTTTAAGAATATATTTTTCAAATTTTATTACAAAGGAATCTCTGCTTGTGACGTCACAACGTTGAGATTATCTTTGTGTTTGACAATAAACGCACGTCGCGATGTTTATTTCCGTATCGCACATGGATTTGTTTATTCCTGTCGTTTTCTTTTTGTTGGCATTCCTCGTTTGCTTATCTCCAGAGTTTCTTTTGTCTCACGGAATTCCGATTTTCGTCGCATATTTTTAGCGGGTTTAAACTTACGTAGCGGATATTACTTTTTCGGGAGTAAATTTTATTTTCTTCGCATTAACCTCTCAGACTTGCCAGAAGGATGAGAATTTTTACATTTTTTACTGCCTAGGGGTCTGCCTCTTTTTTGTGGGCATATGGGGGACTCGGGATCGAATGTTTTGGTAGTAACATTGTCCGAAAACTTTACAGACTTTTTATTTTTTGGTGTTTTCTCTACTTGTGAATTTGTTATTTCACATTTTTCGACGGATTCTTCTATGTTTGTTGGTGAACCTGTCTGAATATTTTCCATGTTTTCTCTCTGTAACCTCTTTATTCTTTTATCGTCGCTTACCATGTATGCAGGCTTCAATCTGTCGATTGAAATTGTTCGAGGTTGGCCTGCAATGAATAAAACAATGTTTTTCTCATCTCGTGATACTACTTTGTAAGGACTGGCGTATGGTTTCTCCAGGGCAGATCTCATTTTTTCATCTCTAACAAATACGTGTGAGGTATTGGCCAAGTGTTTCGAGACGTAAATCTTGGGCTGGCCATAGCAAGCTGCCTGTTCTAGAAAATTGTTGGCATCATTTCTTATATTTTGTACCATAATTTCGGGGCTAACTTCCTTTGATTTTGTGAAGAAGTCCCCTGGGAGGCGTAGCTCTTCACTGAACACTAATTGCGCTGCAGAGTGACCTGTATCCATTTATAGGGCAGATTGAAGGCCTAAGAGGATGGTAGGGAGTATATCTACCCATCTCTTTATATCATGTGACATGATAGAGGCTTTGAGGGCTCTATGCCATCTCTTGATTTTGCCATTGGCTTGAGGATGGTAAGCTGTGGTATGACTGTGTTGAACACCAAGCTTATTTGCTAACTCTTTGAAGAGCAAGCTCTTAAGTTGGTGACCTTAGTCCGTAATTATGACTTCTGGTACGCCATACCTCGCAATCCAGGTGTCGTATAACCTGGTAGCTACAGTTGGAGCTGTCATCTCATATAGAGGAATTGCTTCTGGCCATCGTGTTGTCCTGTCTATTATCTTTAACAGGTATCTGTGTCCGTGAGATGGTGGCAATAGGCCTACCAAATCCATATGTACAGTTTTAAACCGCTCTGTTTGTTTGAAGGATTTGAGGGGCGAGCGAGTGTGTCTTCCTACTTTGGATTCTTGAGAGTTCAGGCAACTGCAAGCCCATTTGTTGCAATCAGACTTCATTCGTGACCATACAAACCTTGCCAAAATTAAATTAGCACTACATTTTGGCCCAGCATGTGACAGATTATGTACACTGTTGAAAGCCAACTTGCGATATTTTACCGGTAGAAATGGCCTAATCTTACCTGTACTGACGTCACATGTTAATAAAACATCAGTACCAGGAATTTTTCACTGTCTCAATTTGAGAGTAGTATCATCGTTCGATAACAACTCTTGCAATTCTGCATCCTTAAGTTGTGCTTTAGCTATTTCAGCATAAGGCAATTGGACAGGAGCCGAGATAGCTTCGATTCTACTCAAGGCATCAACTGGAGTGTTAAGTTCTCCACTTATATACTGAATGTCGGTAGTCAATTGACCAATATAGTCTAATTATCGTGCTCTTCTCGGCGATGCCAGTTCTGCTTTTTGTGTGAAGGCATATATTAGTGGGTTTATGGTCAGTATACACAGAAAAACATCTACCCTCTAATTCGTGCCTGAAATGCTTCAACGCAGCAAAAATTCCGAGCAATTCCCTATCGTACGTGCTATAGTTCTTTTCTGTTTTTGAGAGCTTCCTCGAGAAGAAAGCTAGTGGTAACTTTTTGTTATCTTTGTCAAGTTGGTACAGGTTTGCACCAATAGCAAAATCATAGGCATCGGTACTCACGCATAACGGCAGACTTTTGTCTGGATGAGCCAATAGAGTTGCATTTGCCAGTGTATCTTTGATTTTCTCAAAGGCCTGTTCGGCTTCTTCATTCTATTCGAGTGGAGTCTTGTCTTTCTTTTTACTTGTTTTAATTAGTGCAAACAGCTTACTTTGTTCGGCTGCTGCATTCTTCATGCAACGTCTATAGAAGTTCACCATCCCCACGAAACGCCTGAGTTCAGCGACATTTGAGGGTTTTGGGAAATTCAATATTGGCTCTACCTTGGTCTTCAAGGGGGAAATGCCTTCGGTCGAGACTTTGTAGCCGAGGAAGTCAATTTCAGTCTGTGCATATAAGCTTTTACCTACGTTGATAGTAAGCCCGGCAGTGTGTATGTGCTGTATGATGGCTCTTACATTCTCCTCATGCTGATGCTCACCACCTTCAAAGCAAATGCAGATATCATCCAAGTATGCATATGCAAACGGCAATTCCCCAAACAGTCCATTGATAAATCTCTAGAAAGTTTGTGCTGAGTTGCAAAGACCAAACGGCATTCGAAGGTATTCGAATAGTCCAACGGGGGTTATAACCGCTGTCTTTGGTACGTCCTGGTCAGCCATAGGAATTTGGTGGAATGCCCAGTTGATGTCAAGTTTGGTGAACATCGTTTTACCCTTCATATTCGCGTTGAAGTCCATTATATTGGGGACTGGGTAGCGATCAGGAACTGTTTTGGCATTTAAGGCCCTGTAGTCTCCAACAATTCTCCACTCTCCACTTGCTTTTTTGGTCATGTGGATAGGGGAGCTCTATGAACTTTTCAAGGGGCGACATATGCCCTCCTCGATGATGAGATGGAAGTACTCCCGTGCCGCTTTGAGATTGTCAGGCAGTAACCTTCGTGCTCTAGTATGGCAAGGCGGTCCTTTAGTCTCTATGTAATGAACTGTGTCATGTTTATAGGTAGGATGCCTGCGAATTGATGGTTGAGTGACTCCAGGATAGTCAGACAGGATCCGTAAGAGTTGTCTGTCAACTTTGGTACAGCTGGATATATTTGTGTCCAATCTGTAAGCTGGAGTTTTGCCATCCACACAATGTTTAGTTTCGCTATCGATCAATTTGCCGTTTTTTAGGTCAATGATCAGGCCAAAATGTGCAAGAAAATCTGCACCCAGGATGGGGTTTGGAACATCTTCAACTGTGAAGGACCACGTCATGATTTTCTTGAGTCCGATATCAACTTTGCTGGTTTCAAGTCTGTAAGCTGGAAGGTTTTGACCATTCACAGTACAGAGGTAGTATTTCAGAGAGAGTACTTTTTGAGTTTTGTTGACTGGCAATATGCTCAGGTCTGCTCCCGAGTCGATTAAGTACGTTCTCTTGTTCATCCTGTCCTTAATGAACAGGCGGCATGAGTATTTTTCCAAGGGGTCTTTGGCCGCATAGATGGCCCCTTGTTCTAGTTTTACGCCTCCTTAGTATAGGATTTGCCCCACCATTTGCACCTGTTGTTGCCTTTGGTGGCCTCTGCGCCAAACCTATTATGAAAGAAACAACTCTTCTCATCCCAATTTCAAGACTGGTTTTTGGGAGAGGATGTGCGTGGGGTTGTTGAGCTCTGACCCCTGTTATTGGAATTTGATCTACGGTCTCTGGACCGAGACTGTCGTCCTTTACTATTGCCACTGTTTTTGTTGTTATTTCTTGATTTAGATCGTTGTTGCCAGCTACTATTGGGCTTTGTTGAGCTTTGGCTTTTGTTCCTCTTTACTTCATCGGTTAACTGAGCTATTTGAGCTCGAAGTTGAGCGTGGTTGTGGGTTTTCATTTCCATTTGGTGGTGTGACCATTGCTGTCTTTCTGATGACAAGCGTATTCCACAGAACTACTTCCTTCCTTGCTGGTCAAAAACACTGGCTCCTGTGTTTGTAGGACAGGTGTTTTTAAGTCAGAACTTTAGCTTAAAGTTCAACCACTTCTCAACGTTTTAATTGCTAGTTGTTCTTTATTTATTGCAGTTCCCAGTTGTGCTAATTCTGGGTGTTGAGGACCTTCTTCCAGATTTGGTAAATTCTTAGAGTGTCGAGTCAAAGTCAGGGGGGTTGGGGGATGAGTCCAACCTTCTTCCTCCAGGTCTGCTGCCTGGTTTCTCTTTGTTTATATATTTTAAAGAGAGGGGTGTAAATTCCCACTTCAGCAGACTCTACTTCGACGACCTAAAAGGTGTCTTAGTCTGCAAAAAAATATTTTTTATTTGCTGAGCAAGCAAGTTTCTTGCCCGCACACCGCGCCAAATTTTTGTAAAAGTGCAACGCGCCTCAAGACACCTCACGACGTATCGGGGTCACCACTGTGGAATACCTTGTCGTGAGAAATATTCTCACCAGAAGGAAATTCTACAGAATTTAAGCGTGTTCAGCCACTTCGTACAAAGGTACGGGTAAGCCAAAACCAAGGCAAATACTGGCGATTTTAGAGCCGGTTCTGAGAGTTTATATACTGGTTTTGGCACACGCACACAGACACACTTATGTACATATACATATGTAGGTGTGTTGTAGAATTCACGTCATTTCTTATTCATTGCTGAAGCAACTGATAAGAAATGACATAATGCGTTCGTGTACCAGTCCGAGACATTACCGAGATCTTTATCTATCGTTTGTCATCGGCCGAACTTGCATCTTACTTGCCTGTGTGCAAGTAGAGCAATCTATCGTTTTGTCATTGGCCGAACTTTGCATCTTACTTGCCTGTGTGTGCAAGTAAGAGCATACGAACAAACAATATATTTTATTTGCTATTGAATATAATACGCCTGATAAAGAATGGCGTGTGTACGAGATCTATAGTCCCCACAAATTTTATTTCCGAAAGATTTTATTTCCAAATTCTTTGATTTTTATACTAAAATCTTCGGAGTTCTTTTGTTCTCCCAACTTTGTGGAGGTTCAAATCAATCATACTACCAACTCTACAAAATTAAGTATAGCTTCTAAAGTTATATGCTTCTTTGTAAAAAATCCATTTTTCAACCCGCAAAACATTCAAAATTAATCAGTTTCTATGAGAGACGAGAAAATTTAGTTTCACATTAACTTGCGTTATTAAAATTCACATATTACATAGAAATTTTTAGATTTCGGTAAGTACTAAATCACTAGAACAATGCAGAATACTAAATGCCATTCACGCACACACGAAATACATAATTTTGCTTCTTGACTAGGAAAAATGGCACATTTGGAAACATTACAGAGTTCAGTTTTCGTCTTTAACTTACAAATTATACAAAACAAGAAGTTTCTCAAAAAATTTTTCACAAAGAATGAATAAATAAAAATGCATGTCACATCAAATAAACGCTTACCTCAAATCGTTCTTTACTTTCGAGCACCAATTTATTTTTCTCATTCAAGTTCTTCTTATACGCTTCGAAGCATTCGGCCCAAAATATATTCATCGTTTCTGTTAGGTCACTATTCAAGGAATTTTTGTATTTTTCATAATTCGGTTTCACCTAAATAATAATTAAAAAAACAAAATACACTGGTTAGCCTATATATTTGCATAAAATTTTCATTAATGTGTTGCTTTAAATTCATTAATAATAGTCTACGTAATACACTAATGACGGAAGTAAATTTTCATTACACAGAGAAAGAAGAAACAAAAAAAGAAAATAATTTCTACAGGTGGACGTTTTCATGGCGTGGAAATTATACAACTTCAAAAACTGAAAAACAAGTAACGCACTCCTCTTTTTCTGACACATTTTATTTTTCCTTTTATCGATATCATAGTTTTTTAAAAATTAATAAGTATTATACACAAACAGTAGAAATTGACAATTTTCGAAGGAATCTGGAATTCTGGATTGACTTTACTACACTGAAAGGAACGATCCGAGGTGATCTTGAAAATCGAAACTATTTTTAAATTTACTCACAGATGTAAAAAATAAAAAATAAAAAATAAAAAATAAAAAAAAGGATATTCCGGCAGAACTTTGCGATCTCTATTTCGAGCATTTGAAGTATGAAACTTGAATTTCCGTTTCAAAATAATGCCTTTGAAACAAATTTTAGTTTTTTTTCAAACAAAAATGTTTAAGCTCATCGTTAAAAACATGTGCAGCATATCATCATCAGCAAAAATATTGAAAATCATCAAAAAGCATCATCAAACATGAAAAAATCGTTAATAAATAAATAACGAGAAAATTTTAGTTGTATTTTATAAAAAAAAAATCCGTACGAAAACAACCAACAACTAACATAATTTAAAATTACTAAAATGAGAATACGAGATTCAACTTAAGCATCATCTCGGAGTTATCATAAATTTATCAAAAATTTTTTGTGAAGAATTATCCAAAACCTTACAAAAACATCATAATGAAAACACTTAAAATCATCTTTACATTAAAAAGACACATCAGATAAACTAGTAGAATTTGTGAAATAATTTGTTTTAAACATCATCTCGTACGATTGAGGAAAATGTTTCATACCAAGTATTTTCACAGGATAAATCTCTATAAATAAATTTTATTTATCCATCAAAAAGTACCACCAATTTCCCTCAGCAGTGTAGTGCGGGAAATGTTTTACCACATATTTTAGGCCCAAGGATGCTTTCCAATACTACCCTGTACTGCGAGAAAAATAATTCAGCGGCAAAGGCACAAAGCCATTTAGTTTTGACCCACAAATTCTAAAAATAAAGTTCTATTTTCAGTTTTCAACCATACATAAAGAGCGTAAGTATCGATATACATATGTATATCAATATTTATCTTAATTAAAGATGATAAAAATTTATAAATATCGTATCAAAATTCAAAAATCGTGTTTCCTGAAAATGATGGAGACAATCAGCAAAAAGTTTTGAATAAGCTTGTTTATAGATACATAAGGTAATACGGGAAGTATCTTTTCACATATTTACGCGGCGGGAGTGCCCTCCAATAACCTGTACTGCGGGAAGTATTATTCTGTGCGCAAGGGCTACAATGCCAGTCAGATTTGACTTTTGAGCCATAAATAAATATCTTCGCCGGCTTATAGACTTCCGAGTGAGCTTAAAACTTTTCCTACGACAATACAAATATATTTTAAACATTTCAGAATGAATTGTTGAGTGGAAGTCTGAAGTTATGTGGTTATCAGCATTATACATATACATACAAACTTTCCCATTTATACGTATTAGATAGTTATAGATTTTTATTGATATAGATTTATATGATTTTATTTTATCGAAAGAAATTATATTGATATATATTAATGTGTATCAATACACATAGTTAGGTATGTATCAAATCATTTCTTTCAATAAAAAGGTGATAAAAAAAAATCTGTCGGTAACGAATTTCAAAAATGTCCCGCAATAAAATCATTTTCAACGATAAAAACACGCAGGTAATTATTCCATATCAGATATTCAAGCAGTTCCTCCAAATTTGAGGACAAACGATCGAAACTTCTTAAAATCACATGCTCAAAAATCAAACAATCTATTCGATTCTGAAAGTAATCTACAATACATCTTCATAAACATGGTTTTACTTGTATGAGCTTGTATCATGCATGCACTATCGAATTGTTGAGAAATTAATCAGGGTAGTTCAACGCAAATATTGAAGTCATCAAAATCCGTAGATCGAAAAAGTAAAATTTGTATTTCATTCACTTTTGAGAGTTTATGCAACCACGAACATTCTTTTCGAAGCATTTTATGATCATCACATGTCTGATTTTACGTCGTATAGATGTAGGTACTCAAAATGTAGGCGCATGTACAACCAACTAATCTACATAAAAACTGGGCCACCGATACAACGATTCGAATTCTCACAGGAAATTAGATTCAGCTGAGAGCGAAAATAAAAGATGACCTGGAGGTGCGCAGAAGCCCTCAGCAATTTTATTAATTCCCAACAATTATGTATTTGTACATTGTATGAAGTGGGTATTTCATCAACATCGCGAAGGCGAACAGCAGCATGCGGTTCAAACAATCCGAATTCGAGTTCACTGGTCCAGAATAACTCCGCGCTAATTTCACACTTAGACATACCCGAAATGTGAAAAAATATGAAACCAGTTTCTCACAATTTCGAACAAAAACCCAATTTTTGATAGAATTGCGAGACATCAAATTTTTCATACCTATTATCCTAAGCAGTTGAGGGTGTGATTGCAAAAGACAAGTGGCAGGATGCATTTTTGGGTGAGCAAAGAATAAAGATGCACATATACCGTATACGTAGGTAACGTAAAATTGTTCGGATTTTTAATTGCGACAAAATATGAACACACAAACGACAAGGCAGTAGGCAAAGGAGTGTTTCCACATAAGTATACGTATAAAAATGAAGACAAACAGATGCTACGTACCTAATATCACACTCAGCTGACGAAAGGTAAGAAGAAAAATTAAAACACATTCCGCTAAAAGCGAAAACAAGATGAAAAGTATGAGTTTTGTCGATGCACTTCGACGCTGACGGGTTACAAAAACTTGACCAAATTCGATTGTAAAGAATTATTCAATAAATATCATGAAATTCTTTCATTTTTAACCATACCAGTGAGGAATAATATGGTCATAAATAAGAATCCTTGCGCTAATGCCTGATTTTCCATTAGGCACCAGAGGCAATGGTTCAGGCGGAAAATTTTGAAGCGAAACAAAAAAAATTTTTTTTTAAATTAAATTAGTGATCTCATTAATCCAGTGTCTCATTTTAAACATTTTCGGATCAATAATCCTGATTTCTGGAAAATCAGTACCAGCTAATGAGCGGTAAAATTATATATCAGCTTCTGCCCTAGATTCACACCAGCTACATACTTCTGCTTGAATAAGCATAAGGAACCAAGGGTCATAAGACATTTCTCGAATAGAAATTCATTTCTGTCTCAATTTCCCAAGGTTTTATAAATACTCCCAGGGATATTCATACAAAAATATTTCAAACAATTAGATATTAAAAACAGTAAGTAACATTTTTTTCAATTTTTCGATGGGTACTTTGAAAGTTCTTTTTGTTTTTATTATATTTCTATAAAGAAAAACTTTTTCGGAGGCTTCTGTGTTCACCTCATTGTTGAATTCTACTAAATGTCGCAGAAACGAAATCCAATCCGCACATCTCTAAATTAGAACAAGCAGTAAAACCGAAAATTACATACGGGTAAACCAATTTAACCAAAATCAAAAATACTGAACACATCTTCACTTACGGTAATCGTACGCCTATAACATCTATATGGGCTGGATTTGTACAGACAATATTCGTATAGGTATACGTATAATGGGCGACAAGCGTCGGTCAAAATAAACACACAATTCGATATGAACGGATGCTCAATCAAAACTTTTACAGGTTTATTAATTTACCTTGACGTAATTTTGTGGATGATGGCAGAACTTAGAAAAGCGCCAATTAGAAAGTACAATTTGAGTGGCACACGGCAATGCGCCGGTTGATTCGATTGGAAGTGAAATTAACAAGAGAAGACGAACGAATGGTCGATAGTACGAAAGTAAATATCAATTAATGTAAAAAAAAAAAAAAATAAATAAATGAATATTGAGAGAGATAGAGAGAGACTGATGCTAAATTACTTGATCATGTACATACGCATTGCATATTCACTCATAACAAAACCTAATTTACTGTAGAAGTATATATAGGTACTAACGTTAATGAAACATCCGCGTCGTCGTTGTCACTTCATCCACTGTTGGCATTCATATAATTTCACAGAAAAACTTTTCGTCCATCTTCATTTAGTATTTTTTTTTCTCTTTCTCCCGTCACATTCACCCAGTATATTTCCTCATTTGGATATTATGTAAGTGGCCAAAAAAGGCCGCAGCCGATTCATGACCAGTATCATACACATTTCATAGTGTCACCATAAAGTCTATTCGTCTTTTTACAAGTGCACA
The DNA here is from genome assembly GCA_011428145.1 of Ericerus pela. NCBI lineage: Eukaryota > Metazoa > Arthropoda > Insecta > Hemiptera > Coccidae > Ericerus > Ericerus pela. The sequence continues at coordinate 1,722,922 of WOFM01000296.1, read as the reverse complement.
GCTCCGTTGGCCGAAGCCCGGAAATTCAGAGTATGGCCTCTCGATCTCTTCAGCGATTTCATAACTTACTTTAGATGATCAATAATTGTTATGTAATGTACATATATGAACTCATCTAAATACATTTCAACACACATGAGATGATAGCTGTCGACGTATTAGACATAAAAATTTTCTCATACGTACTACCAAAAATAAAACAGAAGTAACCACAAACAACGACGCCACTTTACAATATAGGCAACAGTAGATATAGCTTACATCAGTTATGTACATATTTTTGTTACCGAAGACATGGAAATCGTAAGTTCACTCAAGATGTACAAAAATAATCTAACAAAAAATACTTATTTAGAATTTACTATGCAATAATTGGACAAAAGTAGGCAGCTAACTTAGAACATACAACAACATTTTCCGGAAGGCTGAGTGAACATTAATCAAGGAAACTTACTCGACGAACGTGACTCCTTTTAAAAATGACTAAAAACGATAAAAAGAGAAAAAAACGCATGGTAAGTACTTAAGAATAACCCCTCCTAATTTTTTAGCGGCTCTCAATAACTATAAAAATCCTTTTTTCTACCTCGCTCTACTTCTGTCCTGGTCACTAAAATGTTAAACATAAATTTTTAAATTAACAAATGAAATTTATTTATAAATCAACGTATGTGTAAGTAGCATAGAAGTATTAGCAAAACAATCAATAATTTTTTCATTACCAATACTTTCTAAAACTTCTGATTCGATAGCAACAATCAACGTCGCACTCATATAAGGATCCAATAAGACACTGCGCAAATGGTTTTTTATAATTCCAGTCAATCGATGTGTACATAACAGAGAGAAAAAAACATCACTGCATCTGCATGGACATGCATGTTAGCATGTTGCGCATATGGCATGTTACGATTATCATTATGCTCGGTACACAACATGACAATATGCGTGACGCGCAGCTTTGGCAAAAAATGTTGTAGGTACAATCCTACTGAAGACCATTATTAGGGTGCCTGGTGATTTTGGGGGGTAATTTCAGCGATGGATTGACGGATTGTGATTTTGGTAGATATTTTCCGTGTTGGATTGTGATTTCTAAATTCTTCCCAAAAATCTTTTTGAGGACTTAGTCCTTAAGAATATGGCTTCTCGGCACCTCTGAAACTAACTCAATTTCATCTAACTTTATGTAGAGAACATAAAAAGTGATTTAAAAAAATATAGCAATGCAGCGTAATCGAATGATGAAATAGCAGCGTTTAAATACCTACTACTAAATATCTTATCAAAGAGTACAAATTGAGGAATATTGTTTATTACATTATATTGTCTACCTATTATTGATTACATGGGTGAAAAATTACCACTAATAAGTTGCTATATAATAGTCCGAGAGATTTTTAGTAACCATACCAATACTGCTTAATGAGTGGAAGGTGAAAAATTATTATTATCATTTGCTGCGTTTCTTCGATGCTGTAAGCTGAACAAAAATTTCAAAATAGAAGCCATAAAGTAGGAAGGAGAGAATTTACGAAAAGGAAGTAAACAAAGTTCTTTCACACGAACAACTGATCTTTCTTTCGAAACTCTACAAGTACATGCGTATTATCAAAATCCCAAAACTAATTCAAAAGAACCATCAAAATTGAACTATTAGAAAAGACAAAAACTTGATTATGCAGATGAAACATTTATCGATTAATTGTTTAGGAAATTACGATTTTTCGGAGGAAAAATTATTTCATTCATGAAACTTTTCTCAAAATTATATCTTGGGTGGAATTGAATATCTGCCGAGTCCGTGAAAATTCATACGTCCGAACATCATTTTAGGGGTAGGGGATAAGGAAAAATTCAGGAAAATTGTCGTTTTACAAATTAGGTCGAATAAGATATCGTACTATATGTATTTTTTCACGATAAATCAAATGAGATCAACTGCAGGTCAGTAAGACCAATAGTTTCCGAGTTATTACGGATTTTATACCAGAAGAGGTGAACTTTTTACGAATAAAAACTTAATACAAAATCCGTAATAACTCAGAAACATAATCTCATTAGATTTAGTGTTACAAAATAAGAAGGATAGGATATGATACGAGGCTCCTGCTAAAAATTTTCACACGAGTTGAAAACTTTGGAGAATAGCTGAAAAAAGTGGATATACATTAAGTACATTTTCATTTCATTTAACTACAATTCGAAAGATACTCAATAGCAACGATTCTAATATAAAGGAAAGGTAACTGAACGTTTCCTCAAATCATATTTTTTACATATCGTTAGCCGTTAAAAATCAAGTTTTTCAGAATAAAATTCATCATAACTCGAATACCGTTAGTTCCAGCGACCTGAGGTTAGTCTCATTCGATTCAGCGTGAAAAAATACATAGAGTACGATATCTCACTCGATCTAATTTATAAAAAAAGCAACACTTTACCACTGAAACGGTATCTCGCCTGAATTTTCACGGACTCGACGAATCCTCTGTTCTACAGTTTAGATAGAATTTTAAGCAAAATTTCATGAATGAACTAATTTTGCCGCCAAACAAGTCACTTTCGGTATATTTTTCCTTACTAAACAGTGAAATTTGGTGGGGGAAAAATCAGAATCCCCTAATGGAACAATTGATGGAATAAGAGCCAAAGACCGTATAAGAAATGATGGGCGTGATTGTTAAAAATTGTAAGTAGAATTGGTATTTCCAACATAAATATGAAAAAGGAAATAGAATATTGGTATCATGCTAAAAACGGAAAGCTGAATTCGATCAGCAGAGAATACAACGGGCAATAATGCGGGAAATATGTGCACGTAATTTAGCTCATTCATTTGCAGAATTTATACTTACAGTGAATTTTATGATCAGCAAGAGGCAATGGATCAAAAATTAAATTCAAAATGGAACGTCACTAATTTTTTTTCAATTCATTTAAGTACGTAGCTTAGACCAGTCGCCAAAGAGCAAGAGGTTTAGGATAATTTTTTCATTTTCTCATTCTCTTTGATCGGATACATCAACAACTGGTTCACGACTAGAGCAAACTGAAAATATAAGAAAGCAATATGGACGGGAAGGGATTATGGAAGATTAATTTATACATCACCTAACAGCTTACAGAATTAAACACTGTGTATTATTTAAATTCATTGTGAACCGACTACTCGAAAACAATAAGACTAACGCTTAACGTAATTCCTTATAAGACTTATAGAAGGAATAAAGCAAATCTGTTACGCATCAGCGACTGATTTTATACATCATTAAAGCAAGCACGGCGGTAGAAACGAAACAACAAAGAGAAAAACATTTTCCAGATTTAATCGACTAAAAACATTCAAAAAGTAAATAAACTCCGCTGGAGACAATAATGAAACGAAACCATGTCCAACGAGAAAAATCCGTTGGGATACTACACCAGTGAGCGATAAATTCTGATTAAATATCGTCCAGTATGACTTCGACATGATGCCATCACTGTGCACTAATTCGAATGAGTCGAATCATAATCGAAGAAGTAATGAATAAAGTACCTAGTTCACTTGGAAGGGTTGCACTTCGTTTATTTACACTACGAGTAGACTATGACTCTTACCACACACTAGCTAAAGTGAAGTAATTTAAGGAGTCAGAAGTCATTGGTCAGACACTATAACAAATCATTAAAATCAAAATTTTCATTTCAAGAAGAATGAGCCGAACTGACTGCTATTTTCGTCCAGTCAAAATCGCGTAGCATAGTTTACAGAATCACTGCATGGTATTTTCGTTCCTAAGACATTACCCAAAGGTGGACCATGGTTTTTGATGAGTGCAATAATGAGTCGCATTAGAAAAATCGAAATAAAGAATCGTTTTGGCCATTTTTACCGATTCTTTACTTCCAGATTAGGATGTTGAAATTTGGAAAATAAATTAACACAATAACGAGGGACTGTACCAACTGGAAATCACCGAGGAGTTGCATTATCAGTGATGTCAACCCAAACTGAATGAAGGAATAAATATTTCTCTTTTTACAGGTTGGTACCTACTTTTTCCCTTTCAAATTGATTATGGATGAAAGAGGCAAAAGAGACCTGTCTTTTTCTTTGAATACAGTTACTCACCTTACCTAATCTTTCACTATACGAGTATGACAAAAAAAACAACTTTTTTTGTACCTATTAAAAAAAAAATTACCCATCTCACCTCATTTAACCACTCACTAATTGACCATACGATAAAAGTTTAGTGAAATGCCTTTCTTAAAGACAGTTGTGTAGTGTGTAAGTACAATGCTGGGTTAACTAAATCACCAATTTATGTGGAATAACCCGTGTACAGTTTCAAATTAAATTGAACTCACACTGTAAAACCAGTCCTTAGGAATACTGTCTTATTCCTCGAATGACTAAATAAATGACTGAATAAATGACTGAATCAACATACAAATTAAATCACAAATCAGATGTTCATTTGTCCGTGCTGGTTAGCAAAACCAAACCACCGAGTTTTCACTGCTCTGTACACTTTCCTCAATTTGTTCGAATTTATCACTCGCACTCCTCAACTTTCGACCTCGTCTCATAATGATCACAGAAAACATAATTCCAAAAATATACTACAGTGGAACCTCAATATAACGAATACTAATGGGACCAGAAAAATGGTTTGTTATATCCACATACCTACGCAAACATATGAATGTCCAAAGACTGGACTACCTGTTGGCTATATTGAGAAAATTTATTATATCTTTGTTTATTATATTGAGGTTCCACTGTACTATACTCTGTTTACGCTAAGAAGTGTATGACATCGTAAGCCATTTCCACGCACATCTTCTCGAAACACCATGTTTGTTTACTATAAAAAATGATTCTTATCCATGTATAAAGGTTTCATCATCCCGGCACAACACTCAGACGCCTTATCGAGGCGGTAAAATTTTCCTGGATGAATTCGACCGCATGTGGTCAAATTTTTTCAGGCGAATCTGACCTCCTTGATAATGTGCCTGAGTAATATACCAGTGTGTTGGAAGGATAACAATGTGCATTTGTACCTTTTTTCTCTCCCCAAATAAGACCCATGACATACGAGGGTGAAAAAACAGCAGTGGAAAATATCTGCCTCCTAGCACAAAAAAACTGTTCCGAAAGGTGTCACATAAGGGGACGTTATTTTTGACTAGAGCAGATTTTTGTTTCACCTTTAAATATTTTTTATCGTGCAAAGAACAATTTATTTTGTTTTTTTTACTTATTTTTGGTTTTTTTTAAACCCTTTTCTCGGGTGACAGCACCAATATAACCCAATATTCTTCAAGACATATGTAAGACTTGAAGTGGTTTGAAAAACAGAAGGGAAATATTTTTTTCCATCGCATAAAATAACTACTCTCCAACCATGGGACAGGCTCCATTAAGGTTTATATGTAGAAATAAAACCCTTATGCAAGCAATTTTTTCAATTTTTTCTGCCACTGTTTTTTATTGCTGAAGTGGCATGGGCCGCCTCATCTAAAAGAGATTCTGACATCACGCACTTCCTAGCGTGAACAGAGTATAAATCTAATGACATGTGCAAACAAAAAAAAAATGGCAAACGACTTCCAAACAGTTTTCAATTACTTTTTTCAATTACCTATTACCAATCTATATTATACAATTCAATCCTAGTTTTGATCTCGTATTTATCCGCAATTTTTGCAACATCTTCAACAATTTAATTTAAAAAAAATTTTTTTTTTTCATTGTACCACTCCTCAGATGCTATTTAAGCTACAAAGTTGGGGTTGATACTGTTAAAAAGAGAAGAAAATTTTCTTCAATTATCAACCCAAAATAATTCTCAAATCATCAGTGTTTCAGAAATGAACCATAAAAAATTGTAAATTAATAAAAAATTTTCTATGGTGACCCACCCTATTTATCAATTATAAATTCATTTCTACCATCATTTTTCACCTAAAACGAAATAATTCTGAGTAAATGGCAAAAAAAAAAATACAAGAACGAAACACTCCAATTTGTGTAATTACTCTGCTGTACCAAGACATATTTACTTTGAATATATAATACTGGACCAGTAAAGCTCCATAAGCCCAATGTATTTTTATAAGCTTTTATTCTACTCACTACTGCAATTTTATTTAATGTCAAGTCAAGACGGCATAAAAGTAGGCAACCCGAGTGCACTTGGTTCTTAATTTCAATGTTCTGCTTGATTTCACCAATTTAGAATACATTTGATGAGGGTTGTCCCTTACATTCACGAGGATAGTGTATATAAACGTAAAGTACGTAAAGTGGTACGCAATGATTGCCTATTTAGCGCCAGTATGTCTAACCTGAAATCATTGTTCTTTACTGGTCCAGTACTATATAATCAAAGCATATTTAGTAAGGGAATAAATTCACACATTTCAGTTTGAATCTTAGCAGCCCAGAGGGTAAAGAGTTGTGCTACTATTCGAAGCAATGAATGGGTGGGGGTCCAAATCCCCACAGTTCCAAAACAATTAAAAAACTTTCTTCTCACTTTTTTTTTTCTATTTATGTAAAGCAACAAAATCAAAAGCTGAATTAAGGAGTTGGAAAAAATTGTGGAGAGAATATTTAATTTTTAAAAGTAACTATAAAATTAACTTTTCTTGAGACTAGTTTTTCATCTTGTGCTGCAGAAGCTCTGGAATGGTTATGGGGGAAGAAAAACACTAAAGTATAGGATTCATTTGTGGATCATTAAAAAAGAAATAATCATCTAATCATTTTTCTATGATTTATATGTATGATTTGAGCGAAGAAATTATTTGATGATGTTTCTGAATGACATGAAATTTTGAATTAATAGGTATTGAATTTGCAAACTGGGTTGTCAGAAAAAAAATTAAAAAATTAAATTCCTTTATTTCAAATTGAATTGAACGAGCGAACGAAGTGCCCACAAATTAAAGTTAAGAGGGGGAATATGCCCCCTCTAACCTCAGTCATCAATAACACCGAAGGAAAATATAAATTTCAGATACCAGAGCTAAAATAATAAAATTGTATGAGAGAAATCCATAATACTGCATAGGTACTTCGAAATTTCCTTCTATTATTCCATCAAAACGATGTTATTTTAATAAAATAATATCTGATTGTACAAAAGAATGAAGTCTAACATGTTTCTCATCTAAAAAAATTAAAAAATCGACTACAAACGGCGCGCAGATAAATTACATATATTTAACCTCTTCAAACAAAATTAATAACTAAAATTTTTATGTGAAAAAAATAAAAAACGTCCCTAGGCTAAACGATATGAGCCATTCTACATAACAAACGATTTCTAGTCACAATACCTATGCATACCTAACTATCTATAATTATATTACCTACATGAAAATGTATTAATGTAAAGAAAACGAATTACCATAAATTCTCTAAAAATAAATATTGGCTTATTTTTGAACACGAGGAATGAATTTGAAGACAGGTTTTGATTTATCTACTCTAAAATCTTATTTTTATTCCATTATTAAAGAAAAATTTTCGAACTTACTCTATTTTAGTATCGGTATTTTTAGCATTATGACAAAACCTAGTGTTGAGATCGATTTGAAATAGAGGATTGAATCCTGGGATTTTTTCGTTTTTTTACCAGTGAGTGAGTGAACGATTGAGTGGGATTCAATCAACTCTCCCAAAATTGAATTAAGATCGATTGCAAGTTAATCACTTAAAGAGTAAAAGATTCCTTAGAATTTGGAATCATTCACTCCTTCCGGGACAAAACAGTTTGGATTTTTATCAGCACGTATATATCCATTTTCTTTCTACCTGATTGCTGTTTTTCTTTCTCCCTGCCCATAATTTGATTTTTATTGGATCATTTTTCTCATTGTTTGCCTTTTTTCCGTAGACCTATAATTACAAAATTTTGAGGAAAAAAATAAAAAAGAATCAATTGGAGTGAATCGTTTTTCTAACTATGCTGACATCGATTCAATCGGATTGATTTGAAGTTATTAAATTTAAAAGTAAAATGAGTTATACATAAAAGTTGAAAAAAATTTTCGGAGAGTGAATCAGATTGAATGGAAGTTTTTGTTCTACTCCTAAACCCTGGGCAAAACATACACGTGTTTTTCAATTCTTTAAACAAATATGAGTACAAAACGAAACTATATGGTCAACATTTAAATTTTGCACTAGCTGTGCAATGGGTATAAACGAAGGTATTAAAATCGATCTCCAAAGAAGAGTGGGAAATCATTAAGAAGTTCAGGAAGGTTAAAAGAAAAAGCTGAGTGGAGCCACGGGAAGTTAGTTGCAAGGTCGATAAGTTTAACATTATGTTTTCCTCCAACTAGGTACCTCAGTGAAATGTAAGATAGTTCTTAATTCAAATTCTGAACTCGACAAAAAAGTGAACCAGTATAATCATACAGCATATCGTTGCATCAAATTAAAAAAATTCATAATCAACATAAAATATGAAAAAGAACGCCACAACAATGAGCAAACAATTTCTCCGATACATTTCAACAGCCACTAACAAAACCGTATAGAAGATGGACTGATGGAGCTTCTTTGAGACGAATAAATATTTAGCGAAAATTTCGAACTCGCAACACGTACAACACTTGTTGACAGCTGTCTGAATGATTTACGAACATCGTAAACAACTGACGAGTACAAAAACGGCAAAAATGCAACCGGTTCATCACCGGATACCCACAATCTGACCAAAAAAAATTGAACTGAAAACTTCATTGATAAACCACAAACAAGGTGAGATAGAGGCATGTTATGGAGTAAATGAATGAAACTTATGTTCACTCAGTTTGGTAGAAATTCTACCCTTTTCAGCAAATCCGTATCAATATTTTGTAGCTATAAAACCGAAAATGCCAAACTGAAAATCGATTTTCTCCGTTAACACTTGACAGTAATTCGTTTGGTGTGGTTTAGGTAATTCACAGTGAATAATGGAATTTGATGATTCATTCCTACACTACAAAGTAAGTAGGTACCTAAATGAGTACGATAAATTGGATGGAGATATAAAAAAATAAATTTACATTTATGGTCAAACGCAAAAACTGACACGAGAGTACCATTTTTCGTGTCTCCTCGAATAATGAATTCCATTTCACTATGCTACGAAAAGGAACAAAAGAAATGTATCTATTACAACATCCATACAATGGAGAAAGACTTTAGGTAGGTATTTAAAAATACGAATTCGATCAACATCAGGTGCACGTTATCGGTCGTAACTCTATGATAACCTAAATAGATGATTGATTTTTTTTTTTCCTGTTTTGATTTCCCACATAGAAAAATTGGCGGCCCTTACATGATGAATTCTCTCTCGTAGGACTATTCGGATGGTAATCATGGCAATCCTCTGATTTATGGAACAGGAAAAGAAAAAAAAAACACAAAGAGAAAAAAAGAGAGAAAGAAAAGAGCTATAATATGTACAGCGACAAAACATTATAAACGTTTCACTTTTCATGAAAAATAATAAGTCGCAATCGAAGAACGGGTCGTATATCGCACTGGAGAAGCGGGTAAACGTTTATTGTTATTATGCGGAAAAAATGTGCAAAAATCAAATGAAAAACGAAAGTCATCGTCGTATGCTGTGAAAGAAAAATAAAATATTTGCAGAGACGTTTATGGTCGTAAATGTCGCATTGCATTGTGCAGGCTTCAAATAGCCGCTACCACTAACCCACTTTTCCAGGAGCCCATAAATCAAATCAGATCGCATGGAGCACACTCATAGTTAGTGCAAGAAAGGGAATTACTGGGATAGTTACACTATCGTTTTAATAAGTTTAGGTTAAAAACGAATTTTTAAAAGATAAGCTTTTATTTTTTTTTTACTTTAGCTTCACGCGAAATAAATATTATTTTGTTGCGGAAAGTTGGTTTCAATATTGGTATTTTTGCTCAGTAACATAGGTTATCCAATGACTGGTTTTTAATTTTTTTTTTTTTGTGTTTTTATACTTTTTTAGTCTCAAACGAAATTAATGAAGACAGGACACTATCTATCGAAACTGTTGATAGTATCAATAGTTTTTGAATATTGATATAAAAACTTTTCGATATTTGCCATCTTCAGTTAGTATACAAACTGTAAACAACTTTCAACAATAGCCTAGTCAACATCATATTTTACACCTTCTTTGGACCCTTATTACTGTCTATAAAAGCTCACTTTATAATGTAACTTGAGGAGTCTGTGGTCATCAGACTACTCATAAGAAGTTAGAGGCTCGGCCTCTTGATGACAGTTGTCATCATAAGATGACTAATTTTCTGCACTGCACGTTCAACACACATTTTATGTTTGTTTGTATGTACTTGCAAACTTATGAAAGTATGATGCAACATCCAGATCATGACAAATTGATAGTTCACATCTCAGATGATGTTACAATCTGGATTATCAGCACACATGCCCTATTTTCCCCTTTACCATGATAACGATAAAATACGTCGCAATTAGTCATCACACACATATATATTCCTTACATATGTGTCTGTGTGTGTGTCGCAGCCATTTATAAGCTTACAAAATTATCTACAAAATCGCCAGTGTTTGTCAAGGTCTTGAATCCACCATACCTTGTGCATGAATTGTAGTGAACAAACAAAACTGCAGAACACCTTCTATTGTTAGAATATCTTCCACGATATAAGGTATTCCACAGAGTCAATTTTGCAACAGAAAAATAATTTCCAAGTCATCAAGAAATTAATTCGATTCCACGGACTAACCCTTCAGGGAAAGTGATTTTTCAAACATTTTTCATCACATTGGATGGACTTAAAAAACTAATACAATGTGAGTTTTTTAATAAAAAATAAACTAAGTAGTTCTTGGATTATTATTACGCGACAAAAAATTTCCATGGTATACAAAAGAACATATATTGACCTGTCTGGACCATCGAATGAGTTGAATTTTAGTAGTTAAGAGATAAATTTGGAAGTTACCAGCGACGAGTATCTAAATTCCCAAACCAGACCTCTAACAAACTATTTAATAAAAGAAAAAACCATGTCATGAATCGTTCGGTAGATGAAAAATAGCTCACATCCACCCATCTTCTTTTCTGAGTTTTGATGGACCAGAATTTTTTTTCTCGATTTTTGCAAAGCCAATAAAGTTTTAGAAATTATTTTTGTATAATTTTCTAGAATTTAAATTTCCATAACGAGGCACCAAACGACACATTTTTAACCAAACTAAACCACATATAGAGTAGCTCTAGAAATATGGTATAATTTTTCAGGAAGAAAAAAATATAGCATTGAATTTTTTTTCTGAGAGAGAATGAAACATTCCGGAAATATTATAACATGCAAAAAATAATTACATGATAGTTAGAATGCTAATATCATACTCTTCGGCAGTTCCACCCCCGACTCAAAATATTTTTGTTTAGTCATAAATTTTCTGAATGTTTATACAGAGGTAGGTATTTAATGTTAAAAACAAAATTAATTAATTAAAATTTATTATAAAAATCTTTTTCCTTAACCTGTGTTAACTTGAACATTTTTGAAAGGCACGCACTGAAGATGAATGAACAAATGAAACTTTTGCTAATTTAAAATAGATTGGTACTTGAATGATTTTTATAACAAATCTCAATAATATTTTGAGATATATTCGGAGAGAAGCCGACGTATTCAACAAACATAATGTATCCTATCCTTGAACATCCTAGTTTTCAAATTGTAAAAACTTTAGATCAAATATCAAACCATATCTGGGTCTAGAATTTTTTATTGGTTTCATGTCTGCTATATCAGATGAAGGCATTTTTTTTACCCCTAATAAAAATTTTAAAAAACTCACAACCAAATTCAAACAATAGCAGGAGCACACTACTCTCCAGGTACAGCTTTATTCACAGTAGACTTTAAACTATAACTTCACATCATGCAACGTCATTCATATCCCAAAGAAAAAATGAACTTCGTCGACTGGAGACTCAACATTACTAGGATGTAGATGCATTGGAAACAAATACAAAGCATTCTAAGGTATACTGCGGTTAATTATCACCGAATAGGTACATGTTACAAGGCGGAAGAGATACGATCTCAGTAAAAAACGTTATGGACGCCGCGATCAATTTTCACACGAACAGAAAACCCAGAATAATAGTCAGATGCGAATACAATCACGGTATCACACGCTAAACCAACATCCAATTGAGAGGTTAATTACGACCGACCAGCCGTTTAAACTGGATTAAACCTTCACACGTAGAATTACTAAGAGAACTGCCCAAATATCGTGTTCACAAGAAAACAAAAACAAAGAAAAATTAGCTAATTTCACTTTTCAGCGCCCAGTTCCTCAGCAGCTACTTATTAGGTAATCGACTCTGATTAACTTTTATATAATTTTCGTTTGTTAAAGAAACAAAACAACAAGATTTTTTTTGAGGAAGAAAACACAACAAAGAAGACAATAAGACAAGAATAGTGAGGAAATCGTTAATTCGTATCAACGAGTATATCTGAGAAAAATTTCGTTTAAAATTCAATTGGAAGAGACGATATTATGTCCCTTAGCGCACGTTGATACGATCTGTTATTACTATGTCCAAAATTTTTCTGCAGACATTGAACCTACTATTTTAAATAGCGTTATTTCTTCTATTTTTCCCCCTTCATTTTTATCGAACAAATGGCGTTACACAATCGCAGGATTACTCAACGAGAAAACAGAGTGGATATCATTTTTAACAAATCGATTAGCTGGTCTAGATAATGCCTTCGATAGATGTTCCATTCAATCGGACACAATGAATCAAAATGGACGGAACCATCGACTAGGGGACAACTGACGATGGACGTTACGTTTTCGACGCAGAGTAGACCAACCAATAGGCTACTTGAACGATTATACGTAATAGCGTATAAATTGGAAAAATCAGCAGACTCAGTAGATTGAGATATTTCAAAATACACTATTGAATAACGAATGCAAAATAGTACATACCTAGGTTGATACTTTGAAAAAAAAAAAAAAAAAAAAAAAAAACGAAAAGGAAAAATTGCTGAAACCCAGCGGGGCGGTACTTAGCAGACATGCTCGGGGTAGATTATTATTTTCAGAATAAAGTTTACTGTCAGTTAACAGATGATTAATTAAATCAATAAATACCTCGATTAAAAACAAGGGGTGGAATGAGGTAGAATTTAATGATGAAACTTTGGGTAGGCTATTAGACATACTCAACGACGAGGCAGTGGGTTTGGGTTGAAGTTCTCCAGCGAGGCACGAAACTCTCCGACTCTTAGAAATTTATTCTACCCCTTTAAATTCACTCACAATGAGAGTAAGTTGATGCGAACAAGGAGTGCACGGGTCGAAGTTCTTGAGGAATATCGTGCCTTCCTTACTCGGCAAATTAAAAATTCTTATTTTACCCTTTAAAAATTTTCCGTTTAACAGTCACAAAAAACACCGGTTTAAAGCAGTTTTTGAATAAAATCAATATTGCTCAATTTTTTTCGACCTATTTTAGAAAAATATACAACTATCACATTTTCTTTCAACTGAATATCGTTTATTTTAATGTAAAATTATAGTTGAGTATTCGTAGTAGTTTAAACCCAATAAATCAATTTCACTCTAACATTCAAATGGGGCCTAATATTTGGTTTTTAGGCTACACATTTTGTGATACCTAATATTCATTTTTTCATACCTAGTATCGTTGGCTAAATAATACCTAGATATATATTATATATGATTTAAATCAGTTTGATACAACTATGGCCTTTGTAGTATTGATACCCAAAACATGGGTGACGGATCCTATTTAGCATCTCCGAAAAATATAAATTCTGATATGATTTTTGCTATTAGGTATTTCTCATTTCTCCACATTTCGAGAGAAATAATAATAACATGTAGACAAAAATAGTTAAAATGTTCATTTACAGACGATTTTCTACAAAATAGATATTCTTTCGGATGATTCAAAACGTATGTACCTACGTGTTAAGATGACATTATTTCGCACGCAATAACTCGTATGACATGAGTCAAGTGCGCCATGTTACTGAGTTTTAAATTATGCCCAAAATCATAATGTTAATCACAATACTCTTCCATATTTACTTCGTTAAAATGATTTTTTCGACGTTAACATTGAATTTTCTACTAACCATTTAAGGCTTCGGATATATCTAAAGAGAGAATTTTTATATTTGTGCAATAGAAATGTAAGACAATCGATGCATAATACATTCAATAAATGAAAATACATATGCTATGATAAACTTAACCTGTATTCAGAGGTGTAAGACGAAAAAATGTAAAAATCTAATTCTGCAATATCCTTCTCAGATTTTCGACAATTTTTTTCAATTTTGCAAAAAAGATAGAACACAAAAAAAAAAGATGACACTTGATTGCAGACCCAACTTTTAACTAACACTTCAGAGGACCATAAAACAAACGAAGAAGGAAAAAACAGTTTTATGTAAGAAAATTCAAATTAGAAATGGCGGTATGGAAAAATCGAAACATTCGCAAATACAAAAGTAAGATTTAAAAAAATATTTTAAATTCATTAAGAAATAAATAAAATTAAGAAATTGAAGATAATTATATTCAATCTGAGTTTCATAGTTGCTATACAGCCTAAAATCCGACGAAAAAAATTACTCTAAATTTATAAAGAAAATTCTTGGAAGTTATAACGAATATAATATAAAGCCTATAAGTATACCAAGTGGCAAAATAATGAGCTCATGCAGAATTCATGACATTACTACAAATCTTGAGTAGGAAATGTGCCTGTGTTCTTCGTAAGAATTTCAAAAAATACATTCCAGAACTGCTCTCTTTCATCTTATTCAATTTCCTACTTCAGTTCTCAATAAATTCCAAAAAAGGCCTTAATAATTGTAAATAGTTTTTGCAATTTCACTTTTTCATCGAAGAATCTATTAAATTCTCGGATATGCCATAGCCTACACCGCCATTTCTAATTCGAAATTTCCTACTAAAAACGTTTTTTCTCTTCATCATTTGTTTTATGGTCGTTCAAAGTGTTAGTTGCAAGTTAGGCTGCAATTAACAGTTGCCTTTTTGTTGGTATTACTTCATTTTTTACAGAATTCAAAAAAATCAGAAAAATCTGAGTAAAGTATTGCAAGAATAGATTTTTTCATTTTTTTTTATTACACTTCAAAATCCTATTGAGGTTATCGTCAAATATTCAGAATTGTCTTACGTACATTTCTGCACCAGAAATATCATAATTTACCATTTTTCACGAGAATAATTATTGAAAAATCTGAATATAAATGTTCAAAAAATATTAAAAAGCTGGTTAAGAGCAACCATTTTTCAAAGTGGACCATTAGAATAATTTAGCATGGTTTGATGACCTCAAGAGATTGATTTCGAAACAGCGCAGAAAATACCATTGCAACGATTTCCATTACACTATATTCGCTTTTATTTTTCACAACTTAGTGATACTGCATACAGGAAATGAATCGACACGCGCATGCCTACATCAAGAAACACACACTCGTGTGATGAATAAGAAATCATAATGTAACTTCGATGATGAGCACTGAAGAAGGCGACGACAGTCTCGTTGAATTGTAACGACGCTTCTAAATTTATAATAATTTGAGGTATGAAATGTTACTAATAACATGTTACGGTTTTCTTATTCGAATTACTGGGCACCCAGATCTTTTAAGCCAAGTAAGATAATTACGGTGGCATTATTACGAGTCGCGCAGTCAAGGTATATAATGCAATTATATGGAATGCTTCTAATTTGGGTTTAATAATAAAAAACTTTAGAAAAAGGTAGGCATGAAAATACGTTTACTTTCATTAAAAAGAAAACCGCCGTTACGTTTACGTCGAGGCTCCTTGTCAGATAAATGATCTTTATACAATTCTGGATATCGATAAATTTTGTAACACTATAACATTAGTGATGGAGCGCCACACCAATATTACTACGAAGCACGGCAGTAATAATGTAAGCAAAAAATAACCATTTTTAGGATATAGAAAATTATGTGTGCCCAAGACCGCTATATCCGATAATATTGAAAGTAAATTTCAAAACAATGTTGTTCATCCGCACCGGTCATTGATTTGACTTTTACCCTTCACACGATAAGATAGAGGAATCTTCGGACACATAATCTGCCTTTAGAACTCGAATTGGTCTTCTTTTTTTTTTACTCATACTTTTACTGCTGAGCACCATAGATTTTAGAACGAACTTAAAAACTTTTATAACGGATGCGTGACATACAATATTTTGCAAACCATAAATTACAATTCACTAGTATTAGTAAAATAGAAAAAAAAATGATGAAAAATCCTTAACCACTTCAGTCTTAAGAAAAAAACCAACTTTCCCTTCCATATTAAAATAATTAAATTATAGCAGGTTCGAAAATTTTCATATATTCCTTCCACCACGTTTTCATTTGATTGTAAAATAATCAACCATTAGGTATCCATCAATTACATGTTTGATTCTTCCGCATACCATATCAGTTAACCTGCACCCTACATTACTCTTGGTCATCACCTTCAACGGATCCCTATTTTTTTCATTACTAACATATCCACAAATTTGCACTTCATCTTTTCAAGAATGCCATTAAGATTTTTTTACGCAACCAATTTCCTCTTTACTTTCTTCTCCCTATATACCTAACTAAATTATAATAGTTTATAAACGAAATTTCAACTCATCTCCCAGTCACGACAAACTTTTTTACGACACATAAAAGTAAGCCCAGTCAAAAACCGTACAAATATTTTTGAACCTCAAACCTCATGAGTCGAGTCATTTTTTGGAGTAGGGATGGGAAAAGACGTTTCTCCTACACTTACATACGTTAACAGAAAGAAGATGAAAAAGAAAAAGAAAACACATCGACAAATACAATTACGCCATTAACTGAGCCAGCTAACCATTTGGATAAGTGATAAAAATCAAGCTTTCACTAAATTCGTAATTTAGACGGCAGAAAAAAAAAAGTTGGGTGTGAACACGAAAAAAGAATTCCAGTAGGTGGTATGTAATTCACGGGGCAACAAATTTTCATAAGAAAGCTTTATGAAGGGATGGAAATTTTTTTCAGGAGTGATTTGACGAAA
This sequence comes from Ericerus pela, assembly GCA_011428145.1. NCBI lineage: Eukaryota > Metazoa > Arthropoda > Insecta > Hemiptera > Coccidae > Ericerus > Ericerus pela. The sequence goes on along the minus strand of WOFM01000296.1, from coordinate 1,705,748 downwards.
TAGCAAAAAATAAATAAAATTGTCAAGGGCCCGTTTAATATGAAACTGAAGAATCCCAAATATCAACGTTATTTACGAAACATTAAAACAGAAAAACTTTGATATACAACCGTATTCCCTTCTGTAGATCAATAATGCTTATGAGCCTGCGAGGATGCGTACAACCACCATAAAATTAGTCCAATTCTTCTCGGCCAGGAAATTAAGTAGTATCAGTAGGTAGATACCTACATTTCACAAAATTCATTAATTTTAATTTAAAATCACATTCATTCAATTTCGATTAAACATGATGAACTATAAATTGTACGATTTTACTAGATGAAAATTTGGAATTTATTACAAAGCATACTTATATTCAAAAATTTTTACTGACTAAAACTCACTCAAGCAGAGTAAATGTAATCAAAAATTGAAAATGAGTACAAAATTTTTCAAAAAGATTACGAGTGTTTATGACCTTTTTTCCTGAATCTAGACAACATCCAGAGTGCTACTTTTAATATGACCGTTTTTTTCTACTACGATTATGTAAATGATAACTGTTTCGGACTTGAGTTGCATTTAATTTAAATCCATTTTACACCAGTTATAGATAATTTGGAAAAATTTTACTTTTCATCTCATTACCCAAGAAAGTATTTCAGTGATTGTAACAGGTCAATCTATCAATGTTCGTATTTTGCAATGTTGATATGTTTGAATATAGAATATACATAATTATTTGCTTAGCCCACATGAAAGTGAGTTTTTGAAGAAAACAAAATTAATAATTTTACTTCGTACATGGTAGGTATCACGGCATCACTAGAGAAAACCGAACAGTTTCATTAGAAATAAAATTTCTTCCGTTCCCTTTCTTTTAAGGCACTTTTACATTTACAATTAACAGAAAAAAAAAATGTCTGTCGCTGTACGAGCAAATCATACGGAAAAGAGGAGGAGCAACGAAATCAAGGAAAAATATCGAAATATAGGCTGAATCGAATCGATCGTGAACTTGAACCGGTTACTAATCGCATCAACTTTCCGACGAAAGAAATTATGAACGGGTACGACAACAAATGAGAGTGAAACAACTCGAGTTTCAGAGCATTGATGCAAGCAGCCAGAGCTATAAGCACTAATACTTTGGAAGAGAGAAACAAAAAAAACAAAACATAAAACATGGAAGTAGCTGAAAAATTATAAATTTTTTCATAAATAATCAGCCAATAAGAAACGTAGGACGATGAATAATTGAAACATTTTTACACTAAACACTGAATGGAAGAATGATACTAGAGAAATTTTTATACATAAGAAATTCTTATCACAAGCAATTCTTAGGTACTGGTACGCTAAAATGATTCTAACGTAAGAAATACTCGAATATTGTATCGATGAAATGTTCAAATTTCTGTCTCTTAAGAACTGATCTCGCCCTGAGTACAGAATTTCTTACATTTTTACAGTAAGTAATGTTCTTGTATATCATGGGTACGAAATCTTCAAAAATTCTCAAGTCACGGTTAAGAAGATCTTCATTACATTCGGCCCCAAGTTTCATTTGTTTTGATTTTTTAATTCCTTGAGGTTTTAACATTATCTGTTTTCGTTTCTTTAGAATGAGATCCTGATTTTAATGAAGTAGTAATGTCCTTCTATCCTGGCAATAAAACCATCGAAGAAAAAATTCTGTTCCCAATAAGTTACTTTATTATTACCACGATGAGAAAATGGAAGAAAATTAAAGTTTTTGAGGAAACCAACCCAGAGATTTTAAATTAAGCCCCTATTTCGAGAAAAATAAAAATAAAATAATAAATTTTTTTAACGTATTAAACATTTATAACACCACATATCAGACGCGCACGAAGGGCGGCTAATGTAGCTAGTACAATATAAGAGTCAGTTCAAGTCTTCATACTTGTAACGAGAAAAATTAGAATTTTAAACCTTTTGATATTCAATAACTATTGAATTTTCTTTCAAATACTACACATTCACAAGAAGTCGAGCCCAAGAAATAAGAAAATCTCTTACGCAAAGATTTAAAAACGGCAATTGGTACCATAGTCGAGTTCCTATTTGAAACGTAGCTTTCCGATTTTCACGATACCTTCGGTTGGATAAGAGTTACCTACTCTCAAAGAATTCGTAAGAAGTTCTGCCAAACGCAACTATTCTGAAATGGGTGCCATAACTCTTATATTTTTGCAATTATTTATCCAGCTGTGCGAAATGTAATAAGAAAATACTAATATTTTTTAGACAAAAATACAAAATAATGAGGAAGATCATGGCTCACATCACAAATACCAACACTGACGACATATCAACAATTACGTGAGCACAACGAATTTAAATGACGAAACTCAACTCATCACTGAGCTATATTGGGGAATGATGGGGTCACCAATATTACACAATATTGTAACCGGAAATGGGTACATTTGAAAATAAACGTATCGACTTCAGCACTTCGGTACGCGCCAGCCTGAAATACTGTTTTCCTTTCATTTAAACTCGTGAAAGCTATGAACATATTCGTGCGCAAAGATGAATCCGTTTTAAATGTGCATGCCAACAAAAAGTCTCCATTCATGATGACTTGGAATGATCTAATACAACAAAATAATACACATTGCCTCTCACTGCAAATATCACCAACTCAGTTCAAAATTTACAGCGTGGTAACACTGTGAGTTTGTTCAAGTGCAGGTGGCAAATAATTTGAGGTAAACCCACTCTTTTTGGAAAAACTCGTCAGTTGTTGCCCAACAGAGGAACTTCAGCTTCCAACAATACTTTAACTGCGCTTAGTTGCACACATGTTGCACGAAATTAAAGGCGTGGAGCAACGTTTCTCAGAGTCGAAGAGCTCTATCCTCCATAACATGACGCCTAACGTCCCATGCCATTTCAGGTCCAAGACATGGAGCTTCGCAACTTGCAGGAGAATTCCACTCTGGGTCTCGTACCCCCTAAGTACAGTCACTTTGAACCTCACCGAAGGAATTCCATCCCTAAGCACCCATCTTCGCGGAGCTGGAGCTTAGGACTTCACGTCTCCCTTTCTACCTTTCCAGTTTTGTAAATTTGTGACGGATTTTGAGAACAATTTTTAAAAGGAAGAAAGGCCACACCAGTATTCCATAATAAATTAGATTTGAAAATATCGTGACAGTGTTTTCAAACCACAGACCTTCCCTACCTTAGGTCGATCCTGGCTATGCTACTGTAGTTTTCTGATAGTATTCGAATATTCAAAAAACTAAACCGCAATAAAAGTTTAACAGTCAAAACAAACTAATATTAATGAGTATAGAACACATTCAGCTATAGTTCTTGGAGGCAAATGAATCAAATAAACTGATATAAAAGTATCTTTTGTCGAATTCTCTTTGAAGGGAAAAAACTCAAAAAATTGGTGACTCAAAAAGAACAACTTTTTGATGTGTAAACATCTTAAAACCGTCAGATTTGTGTAACTTCAACTCTTAAAATTGTAACTCTTGTTTGTGAGTGTTACATGACATGTAGGTGTGGTGTTGCATGCGCACAACCACACTATTATTATGTTTACGCATTAATCCTTCATGAGTATAGCCCCAGTGGAACTTGCACCTTTTTTTTTGATAAGGACATGTGATACAAAATTACAAACACCCTCATATTATTTTTAAAAGACAACTTTTCATCAGAACACATTTAAATACCGAATTTGGTCAAGAAATCAGGCACTTTACAAGAAAATAAGTTTTTTTAACATGGATATGTTTTTGCGTAGAGAATTAGTTAAAAATTTGCGTAGAACAAGTGTGACACAATGACGTCATTGCAGGCAATGAATATACTATGTTATTGCCCATCTTAATTACATATAGTAGGTACTCCCGATCAATATCGATGGTAATGGACTCAAATATCATCCTGGTGATAGGCAAGGAGCGGATTTGAATTGTTTGAAGGGTGTCCTAGTAATGGAAGAGGTGGATGAGGGGTAATGATGGTGGAGTTCATAGGGGGTCTGATATCATAATTATGGACTTGAAAATTTTAGAGTGCAATGTGAGGAGACTAATGAACTTCCTCATGATGGGAAGGGGCTAGGTGAGTGGCTCGAAGTCCATCTTGGTGAGGGAAAGTGACAGAGGGCAGCTAGAGGGGCTGATGACATCATAACTTTGGACTCGGACATTTTAATGGCATGGTCAATGGTATAAGAGGCGTCCTGTATATGTGTAGGGGACGGGTGAGAGGCACGAACCCGATTCCGGGGGCGGAGAAATTTACTTTGGGCTATAGGCCCGTCTACTTCTAATGTAAAAATACGTCTGAAAGCGACAACAGATGATATTTTAGATCTACTTAGGAAAACCGAACGATCTCTACAGAGAACTAGTGCCGAACTTTTCCAAATCGAACAATTTTTTTTCCAAAACTGCTAAAACAATCCGCAAATTTTTCCTCATTGAACAGAACTAATTTATAGCAAATAAAAACATTAGTCTCAGAGAAAAAATAATATTCTAACACGTAGAAAAATTTGTTCTGTCTTTCTGTATTTTTCACGTAATTTTCTGTCCTACATAGAACATTTTTTTGAGGAGCCTCTTGATTTCATAAGCAAGGATCAAAATCAAGATCCACTATTCTCATACTTATAAGAGCTCGGAGATTTGTTTCCTCTGTCCCCCTCAAAGCAGTACTCTCTACAACGCTAACACGCTAAGTGAAAGAAAAAACAGTCTGTCTTCATCTATTCATCTTTCTCACACACAGACTACTGCTAAACATCCGTCGTGTTATTCCAGTCTTTTCCTATTTCATTCCCCCTCTCGGTGCGTTTGTCCAGCACAATTTATACAAAAATAAAAGTAATAATGTTTCTAGCGAATGTTTAGTTCGTTAACCAAGTCGATAGACTCCAGTACCATTCACATGAAATGTGTTGTCGTGTAAACTTGAGTCGAACGAGTTCCATCAGGAACAACATGTGATCGTTTTGTTTCAATTTAGTGCTTTTTTGCCTCTCTACTTAAAGTACTTTGAAAAATTTGTAAAAAATTGTTTTTGTTCGAATAAATTTATTTTCGAGTTCGTGAAGAGAGATTTGTTTCGAAGAATTGCGTGATTTCTGTTTCACAATATTTTTGTTTTTCTTGGTGAAATTACGGTTTTATAATCTAAGAAGCGATAAAGTGACGGATCCTTACTTGGGAAACTTCTCATTAGTAAGCCGATAATGGCCATTCTTTTCAAAGTAAGTAATTCACAATATCATATGAACATTGAAAAGATGCAGTTTTGCATTGTCACTTCGATGCTTTCAAAACAAAAACTAGGAAAATTAATTTTGGTTTCGGAGAAATTATAATAACATAAAAACAAAGGTGATCGTTAAGGACGGTTTAAACTCGTTCATTTATTCTCTATAACCTAACACCTAAGAAATTGAGAAAAAGAAAAAGTTGTGGTATGGTTTATACTGTTTCTCTTGACTTATTCTCTATAAGTTAAAATTTCCCTACTTTACAAAATACAGACTAAGATAAGAGAATTGAAAAAAAGTGTTTTAACCATCCTTTACCAGTAAGGTGTAGTGAAGACGAGGAGGAAGTTTCAGTAACTTATTTTTTTCCACCTATAAACCCACCAATATACGATGAATAACGAGAAAATCCGTAGTTGTTGGAATAATGAGCAATACTTTTTTTTTTCAACTAGGTATACGGTATAATCAAAGATCAAGGTACACTCATAAGATTTCTCTAATGACACTAAGTCTTGTTTTTATGAATTCAGGATGAAAAACAAAATTTTATTGATGTTTTTAAAATTTGCGATTATTCTCCAAAATTTTCTGATAAAAAAACTTTTCCGTAATTGAAAAATTTACTCGAATTAGGGAATATAATATTTTGATAAGAAACTAACCTACTTGAGTCAATTTTAGTTGCTTTTAATCTTCACTAATCGGAGGACATTTTATTCAAGTCCATCCCCTATAGCCTATAGAGATATTTTTGCTAATTTTAAATGAAATTCCGAGTAAAAAATGTCGAAATACGAGAACACATTTGTAACCCAGACAGAATGTTTACAGCAAATTTTTCTAGAAAATTCCTTTCCGAACTCGTTTCTATACAGTCAGTTCTGAGTATTTCTTTCAGATTTAGACTACATAGGCAATTCAACTCCTTTCTTAGAGGTACCTTAATTATCGATAAACAAAAAAACAATGACTATCATCTCAACATGTAAGCTGATTAGAATTAAATGATAATTATAACTTTAGGAACCCAACAATTTTAAAAATATTGAAATAACTTTTTTATAAATTAGAAAATGCTTAACTTGCATAAAGATTTTTCGCCGTAAAAGATCAACACACTCAATTCCTCAAAATAAAACTGTTTAACTTCTGGGCTGGGTTAGGTTCGACACAAAACCTTAACGTTACTTAGAAAATAATGAAGTACCTTTATCAAATTCATCCAGAATACACCATCAGACATATTTTTCAAAATAAACCTGAAATTTGGATTTTCATCCCTGATAAAAATTGCTTCAAATAATACCTAAAAATGTGGCAAGGTCTAATGAAGAGACTAATCTCTGATAACGCAAGAATACAAGTACTTTTCTAGTTTTTAAATATTTGTGTTGCCCCAAATTTTTCGAACTTTGAAAAATCTATGAAAATTAAACGTTTCTCGGTAACTTTTCGATTCATTATGTGGGGCGCTGCCTTATTTGAATGGGAATTATGAGCACTTTTTAGTTTGGCTATAGCCTCAATCAATTTTGAATAAATAATTAGCAAAATTTCAAAAAACTGTCTCCTCAACTTTAATCTATGCCACGAATTGATCGTGAATGGTAAAATTTTTATCTAAAATGGCTGCGAAAAGGATCGGTTTATTGAGACGTGTATCCAGTCGTGAACTGGTGTTCCCATCGTTTGTTTTTCGGTATACGTAGCCGTCTAGTGCCTGACTAACGGCTTGGGTATTTCATATTTTTTCTTATGTTTATGCCCGGTTTTTCAGTCGCCGGGTAAGAAATTTAACAATCAGTTAACGCTAAAATCTTGTTTAATTCTTAGTTCGATCCACCAGTTAAACTAAGGGCAAAAGCTAACTAAAGTTGGAAAAACCAGTACTTAATGTGTGAAGGGAGGTATCAATGATACGAAATAAAATTGAAACTACTTACTTTTTTTAAATATTTCATCTAGAAAATTAACAAAAATCTGTTTAAAAAAAGAATAAGAATCAATTAATTTATCAACTTTTTAAACAATTCTTTTCCTTCGCAAATTTTTCAAGAGTACACTCATGTAAATTACTCATAATTTTTTAACAAGATCATGTGAATATACGACGTATATGGAGTATGCTCTATGTGCATACCACTGCTGGTATCTTCTTTCACATAGTATAAATTACCAAATCTAACCGAACTTCTAGCTATTCATATTTTATGAAAACACTGAAATGTCGAAAATGCAATGAAGTCCCTTGGAACTAGACAAAACAACTTCACCATTTCGAAACATGAGTAAATAATATAGACATTATGAATGGGAAAGAACAAAGTACTTTTTTTCTCCGGGAACAATAGTGGACTTCGAACTTTTTGCAGTCGTACGGATCATTTATGTGCAGTTTTAGAACTATTTAGATCACACACAACAGTGACGTCAATGTATTTCATTTTATTTAAGCAAGTTATTTCTTAGTCTTGTCATTCCATAGAAAAGGGGAAAACAGAAATCTTCAATGAAAAACAATTAACTTAAACACTGACAAATTCTAAAATATTTATTCGCTCACTACATGAATCTGAAGAAGAAAATCGTTAAACAAACTCACTATTTGGTATCTCCGAACATGAATGAGAAGAAAATTTGCGCGTAATTTTACCATAAGATTAGGCAAACATGTTTTCTTCTCAGAGACTTCCATTAAAATCTCTCCTACGTAAAATGCATCAATGGATATTTAAGTTCACTTTACCCAGTTTGAAAGAAAACTGAAAGAGGTCAACGATATTTCCAGACAGGCATTTATTTTTATGTAAGTTTTCTAAGAAAATCTGAATATAAAAACTTATCCGGTATTAAAACTCAGGGTCGAAGGTAAGTTTGTTTTTCATCTTATAAACCCAAGAAACCTTTGGAACAATTATTAAAAATTCATATACATATTTTTTTTTACAAAGCGCAGTACAAGTCGCAATTTTAACCAATAGACTTGAAATTTGATACACTTCGATACACTTTGATACACTTACTCGAATCATGACAAGGAGGAACCCTACTGATTTTGGTCCAGATCATCCCGGTTGGTGCGTCCAGTAAATCGTGTTATGTTGCATTTTTGGAGCTTTAATGGATACAAAATACGTAATTTTTCAGAAATAGGCACGAAATTTCGCACAGACATTGAATATGTTATATCTTGACATTCTCCAAAATTTGGTTTCAATCGGCTCCACGGTTCACGTGTAGGAATGATTTGAAAAAATTTTCAACAACTGCTAAGAAAGTAGATAATTCCAAATGAAACGAAAAAGCTATGTGGAAAGCAGGCCTGCTGTTATTCTATTTGCTAGGCAATCATTTATAATAACTTGGGCACATATTTTATTCTTTATTATGAATTTTCTTGACACTTCATAAACGTAGTCTTTATCGAGCATTCTGGCAAATATTTTTAATATTTTCATTTTTCAATTGTACCTACTTATTTATTTACTTATAATTTTTTGTTTAAGAAAACCTACATTTTCTAGTATAGCTTGCTGCACTAGAGTTTTTTTTTTAAATCAAGATTAGATCAGAAATAATTTTAATATGAAATTTCAGGATAAAAGCACTTGAATTTCCAACGTGTGCTATAGTGTCAAAAAATGATGGTAGAATTTTCTGTAATGAATGTTTTAATTCATTTCCAGTCAAATAACATAAATCTAGATAATATGTTTTTTCTTCGTAGCAAGAGATACCTTAAAAAAAAATGGATAGATACCAACTCAATTTTTGAGATGAAACAAAAAAAATTACTTAATATACCAGCAAAAATTATGAAAAACAAAAATGAAACTACATAAGAAGTAAACTGGGTAAAAATTAAATAAATCCAATTAATAAGAAATCGAAGATACTTCACGTTCAAAGTACTCGAAATTGACATAATTCAGACAAAAAATTTCACAAATCAATCAAAATATACGTAATTTTATGCGAGGATAAAAACAACGAGTGAATCACTTTCTTTCAAATAAAAATTAATTAATTCGTAATTCAGGCTGAGTTTATAGACAAATGAAATGTATACAGGTAATGGAAGAAAATTTTTAAAGGAAAAAAAAAGAAGAAAAATTAGCCGGAATTCAAAATTTATCAAATACATATTTCAAGGCATTAAACATCTCAACCTAGTTAAGTCATGTGAAATAATTCCCATCACTCGGAATAAAAATATTATGTTTTGAATACAGGCTGCGTATTTCAAAACAATGAAATAAATTTCATAAAAATAATAAAAAAACACTAGCACAGAATCACTTTACGAGAATACCCATTTTGTCAATTCATACATCATTGAAAATCTTAAAATCATAAAAACCTCAATGCATGCTGAATAAAAGTTCTTTAAAAATAATTTTCAAAAACATTTAAAAACATAATCAACATTCACAAAATTAAACTTGTAAAAAAAATGGATAATTTTTTTTTTTTGACAATAATTTTCAAATAAATCCTCGCTCCAATTTCAACCAATTCCAGAATACCCTCTCCGGGAATACACTTCAGAAGAAACTCCCCTTGACATGGCAGCTCATTACGCCTTAAACACAAAATTGCATTAATCGTTTTACCTCGTTTGTTTGTTATTATTTTCTCATTGAAATTTCCAACAAATCCTAAATTAAATAATGGAGGTTTTTTCTAACAGAACCAAATAAAATTATTCATAATAAAACGAATTCCGACACTCCGAATGACAATTTTCAAACGAAAGATGCACTCAAGTAGCAAACTGCATCGTTGTATGATGAAAAATGTACATATTCACTAAAATTAGTTCTCACTCAATTATTCTTAAAATAAAAATAAAAATATAATTCGCCGCAACAAAGTATCTATGACAAAACTTTATCTCAATTAACCCATCGCCGCAATACCATATTTAATGAAAGAACACACAAAACGAACGGAACCAATCACAAATTGATTGTATACACTTGAGAGCTTTTCCCAGCAAAATTTATTTGAATAATGCACGCCGAAAATTGTGACCATCTGCGATTATCGAAATTTGTGCACCGCACAGTCAAGTCGAATGGTTAAATATGCATAAAATGCGACAATGCAATTGCATTTCTTAACGCCAATGTAATTTGGATGCAAAGAAAATTTTTCACCAATAAGATGATGAAAGACTATCAAGAAAAAAAAGGTGTTATAGTAAGCGTGCACTGGTGCACTCGTTATGCGCTAGCAAATAGCATAGAAAGTCAGATACGCCAAGTTATGTCCATCGATTAAACTGATAACGGTCATCCTGTATAACTGACAAATGGAAGACAAAAAATTCGATTTGAATATTTTGTGAACGATTGATGTTATTAGAAGGAACATATGATTTGGATACTTGAAAGAGGCAATGATTCCATAGACGAGTTCAAAGATGAAACCAAAACATTCAAAGTCTAAATTCATGACGTCATGAGACAACAATATTTACGAAACGCAAGTGCAGCATCAATTAATTGCATAAGAGCAATATTATACTGAAGAATGAGAATAGCCCTGCATTTACTTCACTGGAAAATGAAATCGGTTAAAAGAAGATCATGTTCTGATCGATTACTTAGAAATTTTGCAAGTCAAAATTGGAAATTGTAAACAGTATTAATCAGTCCATCAATATCAGTAGGTATTCTATCAATACAAATATCATAAAAATGTAGCGTCTGCCTATACATTCGTTTCCTCGACTTGAAAATGAGATAATATGATTAATACGATTCAGAGACCATATCAATCAGTTTTGGACATTTTTTCAGTTTGTTCGAGTCAAGCTGGCGTCAAAATGACGGCAAATTTTTTTGTACAATTTTGAAAGATGAAAATATATGTTTTTAGAATATCCCAGCACTTTATTTCATCTACATCTTGTTGAAACTCGCGAAAATACGATTTCCCCCATCCATCTTTTATCTTTACATAAGACTAGAATACAACATTTGAAAAACAAATTAAAGGGGCGACAGAAACTCGCGAACCTTCACTTAGGCATGCACACCTCTCCCCATCTGTTGCATGATTCGCAAATCCGTATCAACCAGCATCGCATAGTATTCTACTCACTGTAACACTATTTCTCTCAATTATAGAAATTATTATAATGATAATGATTATTATTATTAGGTATTATTTATTTTCAAATTATTAATTTTAATATTAATACTTAAACATTTTAAGTATGTAGCATCTGTGAGTTCATTTATCAAACCTAAAAGAAGGCTGATGTAGTTGAAATGTGATGGAACAGCACCTACTATTTTGGAATTTTTCTCTCTCAATTGGTTTGACCGAAGTCAGTGGGAAAATACTGAAGTTTCTTTTAGAAAATTTTAATACACTAAAAAATACGATTTTATTATTTTCTACTGTAGCACTTTATTTTTATAGATAATATGTACAAAAATTTAGGGTCTATTCATAGATTACATTAGTTTTTTTCAGTCTGATGGTAAAAATGGTGTGGCAAGTATCAATTTTGAGACTTTCAGTATCTATCAACTTTGGAAATTTCGTCCGCTGTTTAAATTCAGTAGGAGTGAAATAGGTGAATTTTTTTCTTGAAACTGCGGTATAGAAAATACAAATGTTTCCAGAATTTCTTTTTACTGTTTTTTGCATCTAGATTTATACATTAAAACATGAGAAAAAGTAATTTGTTTTAAGAGAACTTCGGTATATTTATCTACCCTATTGTTGAAAAAATGTAGTGTCCGTTTACACACTCGTTTTTTCAGCCTGAAATTAAGTTGGTGGAGGTTAAAATATGATTTTGAAATGGAATCTCTCAACTTTATAAATTTTATCTGCATGCTCTCAGACTCAATACCAAATGGTCCAGAAGCAGGAATACGCTATATATGTTATGATACGTTTTCGATCCCAATACCATCATTTTCTACATTCTCACTCTCTGCGTTATACTGGTTATATATACACTACCAAAAAGTACAAAGTAACGATCAATCAATCAACAATGCACCTTTTGGCTGCAAATAATTCAAAAAAAAAAAAGAGAAAGTAGGGGAAGATGTCTACATTACTTTTGCTCGACTACCCTCAGTTTATTCATTATACAATCAAAGGTTTGACTAAGTTGGCTTGAATACCACTGAACCTTCTCCTCCTCTCTTGACATTTCAATACCTGAAAAAAATGCTACCATAATTTTCCTGCATTTCTCTTTGTCTTGGTCCGTCGAGTAATACCTGAAAAAATGTGATTCTCTTTCTAAACAGATTCAGGTTCATCACACAAAACAAACTTCACATTAGTCTTATAATGTAATAAAAAATTGTAAAAATGTAGTGTTTTCTTGTATGTTTGTTATTTCAGCCAGAAATTAAATGAGTGGAGTAGAATATCATGCTGAGACAGTACCAACTAGTTATGGAAATTTTTCTAGTATGCCTATTTGACTGTTATTTCGTTTGCTGCCATTTAGGTTGGCTTGAAAATGATTGAACCTTTTACCATAGAATTTTGGTACAAAAACACAAATACTTGTAAATTTTTCCCGCATTTTTTTTCAGCTGGATATGTTGAGCATTAGTTCATCTTTTTTCATACCCAACTTTTTACTAAGTTCAGTGGACGTTGCAAGTAAATCCATCCTAGATTTACTAACTTGGTAATTGAAAATTTGTTCAAAATTTATGTAGGCTAATTACACTGTTATCGTTTTAATTTTAATTTTCAATATTTTCCATCAGAAACACAGAAGATCGTATATTGCTATTATATTATCATGTAAACGAGAATAAAACAGCGGGTAAACGAGAGTTACATTTATATATAAAACTGCAAAAAAATCCTCACACTTCTGTTCGAAATCAACTATAATATCAATAACAATCTCCATTAAATAAACTCTGGAGAAAATGATCTATAATTCTCAATCTAGAATGAAACAGAAAATTTGTAGCACACGCTGCTTCGAAAAAGGACTAACTTCACACACCTACCTACCGATTGAATACTTGAAATCTGATTCGGTCTCCATAAATTAGGTGATACAAAAGAAGTACATAACGATACTCCTGTCTACTTCCCTCTTCACTTATTTATTCAAGTTTTGACTCACAGATGTACAAGTACAGTAAATTTAGAAGAAAAAAAGATTGAAACTTCAATTTTCTCGGCTTTTTGCTGACTAGGCAAGGATTTAAACAAACCAATTCGTCGCCTCTTTTTGACTAAAAGTCTTCATTATTATAAGTTGAATAAAATTGTAAAATACTTATCTAAAGGCAAGTGTAACTTCTAAATAAATAAAAAATTGATGACATAGAAGACAGTTTATGGGTTCACTAATAGTCATTTTGAAAACACAGAATTACTAATGAATCAATACGATCAATTCTATCTTCACACTTCCAACTCGCATGAGTCAGTTGGATACTTACGGCCAAGCAAAATTTATTGATACACTCTAAGTACTAACTATTTCTCATTTATACCATTTAATTTTTTTCTTCACTCCCAATGAGAGATGTAGTATTTTTAGTATTTTTACAACTAGTTTATAATATCTGAAATCCGCTTCGGAATATGTTCGTAAGCAAACTGGTTTCGCTGGTCACATAATTAATTGTGTGAGTCTCTGCCTTTCGTTTTTTTGTTGTTTTTTTTTCACAGACGGAATAACAAAAGTGAAGTTATAACGGTATTTGGTCATGAAAAATTTAAAAATATATCAGGAAAAAAGCTCCATACCAAAAAGTAGGAGAAATGTGGCAGCAATTCTACTTACTCAGCCAATGAAATGAAACTTGATATTTTTTGGAGAACAAAAAAACAAAACAAAACAAAACTTAATGGGCAACATGAAAACATTGGCCAGAGAAGTATTCATCGTTTCAAAGGAAACTATTGACTTAAACCGAAATGTATCAACCATCAATCAAGAACCAAACAGCTTAAATTTTCAGAATAAAGTTTTCCATGCAACTAGCCACACTTTCATTCCAAAAAGAAGGAACAAGACGAAATTAATATTTTTATTACCTACGATTGTTTTCATTTTAAAAACTGGCTTCCCTTATTATTATTTAGACCTAATAGTCGTAACAAACAAAATTCAAGAAAATGGCGCTATTTATTTCTAAAAATGAAGGGTTGTTCTGGAGGAAAATTATAATTTTAACTAGAAGTTAGGTTTGAGGTGTCTTACACTTTCCAATATCAGAGAGATTTAGTATATGTTTAAAAATAACTCTCTTTTTTACTTAACCAGTTGTATTTTTTGAGAAAAAATTCTTTCTACTCCCTTGAAAATTTCAGTAGGTACTACACTTTTGGCGATCAAATTTTCAGTTTCAGAAAAATGTTAACATAGTAAACTTTACTTTTTGTCAAATCAAACAGACCTAGTGTTGGTCTAATTATGTTAAATAATCATCCTCAGTCTGTTGTATCATGTAGTTTTTACAGGGTTTGAGTTAAGCCAAGTTAGAATAAATAAGAAAATTAATTTTTACAAAATAAAATGATAATATTAGAGGAATACTAATTCAGATAATTAAACAATAAATATCAAACTAAAATTTGGTATTCAAAATTCTCCTTTTTTTTGAGTCAGTGTATGTCTAGGAATGGGTTCAATTAAAAAATGAGGAAAAAATGTAAATTTAGAATCTTGAAATATATAATTGATCATATATTGCCCTATAAAATATTAAAAATTGAAAATTCTCCTCTTTTTGGAACAATGAGGGTCGAAGAATGGGTCAAGTGATGAAATGAACATCAAATTTGAATTCAGCACCTGAAAAAACATCTTCCATAATATATTACACAATAAAATCTGAAATTTAAAAATTGTCCCTCTTTTTGGGGGGGGTCAAGCAATGAATATCATGAACAAATTAACACAAAATTCGAATTCAACCCCTCAAAAAACACATCCAATAATTACACAATCAAATCCAAAATTAAAAACCATCCCCTTTTTTGGCCTTTGAGGGGGGGTTGAAGAATAGATTTCAATAGAAAATTAACACCAAATTAGAATTTAGAGCCTTAAAAAAACATTTTTGATGATTACATAAGAAAATATAAAAATTAAGTCTTTAAGGGTGGATCAAATAGCTTTCGCAAAAAAATGAAAACCAAATTTAAATTCAGCACCTCAAAAAATATGTTTGACGATATATCACACAATAAAATTGGAAAATAAAAAAAAAAAACCTTTTTGGTCTTGGAGGATTTGAAGAATGGGTTTCTTAAAAATATTAACACCAAATTTGAATTCAGCCACCTAAAAAAATATACAATGATTACACAAAAAAATCTGAAAACTGAAATTCTCATCTTTTTAGGTCCCAAAAGGGTCCAAGAATGAATCTAATGATAAAATGAACATCAAATTTGAATTCAGTGTTTAAAAAACATGTCCGATGATATATTACGCAATAAAATATGAAAATCAAAAATTCTCTCATTTTTGAGCTCCATGGGGATCCAAGAATGGGTCTAATGATAAAATAAACATCAAATTTGAATTCAGTGTCTCAAAAAACATGAATAATGAAATATTACGGAGTATAATATGAAAATCAGAAATTCTTCCCTTTTTGGTTTCCATGAGAGTTAACCAATGGGTCTAATGATAAAATGAACATCAAATTCCAATTTAGTAGGTACCTCAAAGAACATGTCCGATGATGTAAATTTATGAATCAGGAAAAGGCCACTGAATTCAGCTCTAATAAGTTTGCATTTTTCCTTTTTACCCAGTTTACTTAAAAACAGGGTATTAAAATTGACCTCACAAAAGGATGATGAAAATTATCCGTTACATGAAAAAATGCTGCACACTTCTAATAGTTGAAATAGATTTGAATAGGTGAGCTGAAAAGAGACTATATTTGGCACATATGTACTTTAAGGCCATATGCATCATTTGCTACAGTTCAATTAAAGGTTTATTCAAAAATAAAAAAGTAATAAAAAAAAATTAAAAAACTGTAATTTTGGCCATCTTACCCAATGGGAGTGGCCGCTAAGACGGCTAATGGAAATTTGCATGCATTTCAAAACAAAAAGAACATTCAAATCCAAAATTATTGAAATTTCTGGAAAAAATCTATTAAAATTAAAAAACCACACAGAATTACTTTTCTTTGATTTTAAAAATATAAAAAAATCAGTTTGAATTGTTTTCTAAAGATATTCTTCAGTCCCTCAAAGCACAGTAGGTTTTTCCAATGTATTTCCCTAAACTCTGACCAGAAATAAAGAGAAAATGGCATAAGATGGTACCTATTTCAATTATTCGTTAAATTTAATCAAATAAATATCATTCTGCAATGGGTAATTTAAATATTGGTACATTATCTTAGCAGTGAAGAATGTTGAGCATATTACCCGAATTGAATTTTTCATTGTTTCACATTTTTTGAATTAAATAATGACATTCAAATTAGAGGAATTAAATACTACCGCAATCTATACAAAATTTACTAATTGTTACATAAATTATCAAAACTGGACAATTCCCTCCCACAATAACCAGCATTAAAATTCAAGTTAATTATTTTTAAGCTTATCATCAAACACAAAATTCACTTTAAAATAAAATGCAAGGAGGAACCAAGGGTCCTTGTTACAAAAAATTGAACAGAAGGTCTGTTGACTACCCTGCACATACCAGTGATGTCATTTTTCTTTCAACAGTGCTGCCAACATGACTTTATAAAAGTGCAGCATCTTTGCCGCCTCTGCCTTATGAATGTGTAGTATATGTATGTATTGCCGAAAATTTCATGTTCACAGTTTTGAGAAAACTACCAGGTGGATAAGACTAAAATTTTTACAAGAAATAGTTCTCATATTGAAGCAGTCTGAAAGAAGTTTTTTTCCTATACGTTAATTAGTTTCTAAAAAAAACTGGAAAATAAAAAGTTCCAGGAAAAGTTGTTTTTCTGGGATTCTAAGAAAATGAGAAAAGGTATTGGGCTGAAATTTTCACAATAGATTTTCCTTATATTTGTGCAAATTTCTTAAAAGTTTGGTGTCAATTAGTTCAGTAGTTTCTAAGAAAACTGGAAAAGAAAAATTGCTAAAAAAAATTTTGTTTTCACAGTTTTGAGAAAACTGCAAACAGATAGGGCTGAAATTATTACAGAAGATAGCTATTATATGGGATCAAGTTTGAAAGAAGTTTGGTGCTCATTGGTTTAGAAGTTCTTGAGAAAACTGTAAACAAGAAATCTTTAGAAAAGTGGTTTTTAGCGATAAAACATTGATAGATCAATATTTTGTGAAGATACGAATAACTATCAATAGTTTTTTCATAATTTCTCAATCTGAAATTAGCAATGAAATATCAATATATCGATAAGTTTGTCACATATCGCTTAATATCCATATAAATATAGCCATATAAATATAGATTGCTATTGATATTATTTTGAAATTTTTTCAAGCAAACTCTCTCTCTCTCACTCTCTCTATCTACATCTCCATCTCTATCTCCATCCCCATCTATATCTCTATCTCCATTTGCAAACTGGGTTTTCTAGCAAAGCATTGCTGCGCTAGAGTTTTTATTTAATCTTACACACACAGCGCTATTAATTTAGTCTTTATTGATTTTCTTTGATAAATAAGCTTCCTGAAATGATAAAATGATAAAACCAAGCCTAGAACCTTCCTAGGTTCACAAAGAATGCATGTACAAAAATTCATTAAAATTGCTAAAGCAGATTCTGAGATTCAGTTTCCCAATTTTTCCTCATTATATATTAGTATAAATATATATTTTAATATCCGTACTCTAGAACGATACTTGAATAAAGATTCACAACTTCAGTAATATTTTACCAATAAACCTAGTTGAACTAGTACTTAAGTCTAACTTGACTTTAAGAAACGTTCTAAAATACGGGTGTAAAGTGTTTCATAAAAATTACCCCAAAAATTAGCATTTTAGCTATAAATTCTTACACGGGCATCCGAAACTTTAAAAATGTTGAAAATCATAAAAAAATCGTTATAAATTAGCAAAATTGTTTTATTTTCTGAGATATTTCCTTACAACCGACCCTCCCCTAGGCTAATGCCCTGCTGATAGCATTCGAGCATTCAGCAAATCAAACCACAATTTTAAAGTTTGAACATAGAACACATCCAGCTACAGATCTTTAGCCGAATGGAATCAAATGAACCGACATTACTGACACTTTAGAGAAAGTATCCTACGACGAAACCATCACAGTGGCTGTTCACGCTTATTATACCAATATTACGCATAAAAACATACTTAATACCACACTTAACAGTTCACTGCGCGGGTGAAAAAACATCTAATCGAATAAAATCAGGTGCTTAAGGTTTCCTCAGCGGCGAAGAAAGACACCGCGAGTGAAAACCGGTCACAATCTGTCAATGAAAACCTATTCACATCCTACAGGTAACAAGATTATATAAAATTTTCCGAAAGAAAAGTTCGAGCGTTTTTAAAGAAAACACATAAAGGAATCCATCATTTATCATATGTACTATATTTCAAGAGAGTAGCCAAAGTGAAACGATCTTATGCTACATAATTAAGAACGTATCCGAGACCTTAAACGATTTCAATTAGCTCCAAATGAAACTGATGACTTTTAATTTTTCATAAGCGGAGGAGTGTATGAAAAAAAAGAAAAAAATGTCGAAGAAAAGAAGAGAATAATGAATCTCAAACTCCGGAATTTGAATGATGTATTTCCTACTGAGGAATACCAGTGGGTCCAACAAATTAAAAATTTAATTATTGTCGGTTAGATAAAAAATTCAATTGAATTAGCTGAAGTAATGAATTTGTTACACTACGTTAAACACGAATGAGTCGAACAAACTTCCAAAATGTAATGATATTAATCACATCGTTAACAAGTTGATCAATTTGTGTTGTCGAAAATTAGAGGTCTTCGAACAAATTACAAATGTAATAAACCAGGCTGTAACTTTTTTATTGCACACGTATCAGAACACATCTTCCCAAAACGGCTGTCCATTTCACGCAGTGTAACCGTGAAAGACCCTTCACGAAATCTGCCATTAACAGCTAACCGAAGAACAGCAAGATGTTTGAAAGTTCATCAACTTTTAGAAGATACCTACTTTCATCGAAGATACATAATACTTGAAAACAAAGGTACAACTTTTTCTCTCGGCAGCTAATTGACGAACGAAACCCGTAAGTTTTGCTTCACTGATTCTCATCTATACTCTTCAATGAATAAGGATAGTGAGACTTTCTATAGCCAGATGGAAAAGCAAATAAATTTCAAATTGGCCACATAAATAACTAAGGAGATAAATTTATAAGTTCTAGTCACAATAAAGCCTGAGAAAATATTTTCATATAACAGTGATTTTAATAGTTTTATGTTACTCTATATTCAATACACAAGCACCAACGAGCCCTTAGAGAAAAAATTCGAGTCCGGGAAAACAAAAATTAAGGGCCATCCAAAAAATCGAAAATTACATCTATGTTCATTTTTAAGTAGATTTTCTATAAAAAAAATTAATTTATTTTTCTCTTTTATTTTATTATTTTTTTAAAGGTCTGGCCCCAGGGTAAACAAACCATACTGATTCATCTGATTCAATCTGGGTTCCACCTCAAATCAGTAACTAGTATACAGAGTAAAACTAAAATACATTGTTTTTTGTGTGTGCGCGTGGCTGTTTTTTTTTTGTTTTTTTTTTCCAACATATTTTTAGAAATCTTTTCACAATGATAGTAAGTACAACAGAAAACAAATAAAATCGTTAATATTATTATTTAATTAAGATGAATTTCAAAATTAAATTTGATGACTTGATGATACTTATACCACATATTTTATGGTGTTTTGCAAAAACTCAGATCTCGCCACTAACAGAAAGCTGAAATAATAACAGTACTCATGACAAGACAAACCTACTTAAATTTCATTCGGCCTAAGCTCACGTAACAATATTCCAAAAATCTTGTCCAAATACATACAGGCGAAGATTCGCATCGGCTCTGAATAAAAATTAAAACTATGATGAGTCATTACAGCTGTTGAGCATACCAATTCTGCGCCAACCCCATTATAAAAACATTACAATTACGCTCATTTCAACATTACAGATATGCTCATTTTTATAAGCTTTTATTTGTGAGCCAGTGGCTGACTTCGATGCATATTTTGTGAATGAAAACAAAAAGACGTTCAGTATATCACTGTAGTATTACTACAGTGCTATACTACACTTGAAGTTCTAGTTCTGCACAAGTTCTGTTAGAAGTTATTAATTCTCAACTGAAGGTTCTACTGTGGCGGGACCAAATGCAAAAAATTGTTTTCTCAAGTAGTACAATTTGAAAAACTTTTTTAAGCGGAAGGAACTAGTAAGACATACAAGGCATACGATACAGATACGATCACATCTTTAGAAGAGAGCTTTTTATCAGAACTTACTCTTGCAGTTGAGTCACGAAATTTGAGTTTTTGAGAAAAAAAAAGTGTCTTTTTTCTATTTTGGAAAATCGAATAGCCTCTTGGCAAATAACTAGTTTAAAAAGAACCAATAATTAAGTGGCAGGGTTTTTTTTGGAAACCTGATAAAAGACGAAAGTTTCTCCATATTTTTGTTTTCACACGTAAACCGTACCTAAACAATCATATTGAGAAAAGCGAAACTGCAGGTACCCATTCATTTGCTTCGTCATTATGAATTCTCGCGCTTACATATTCAAGCTTAGACCTACTTTTAAACTTTCTGTATAAAGATCATCCGCTATATTTTGTAAATCCTCTATATTTTTACTCACAATCTGCCACATTGTAAACAAATCGAAGGTTATTTAGCCACTTGCCACTTATTTGATTACCTACCTTTATTCTCCCAGTTTATCTTTAAAAAAATTTCTTCCAAAACAGCATTAAATATCCCTGCCGCGCATTAATCGCGGTAAGTGTATTTTCCAAAAGCGTCAAATTTTGTAGTGGCTACCATTCAAAAACCAATGGACCGATTTCGCTCAAATTCAATAACATACTAATCCTTAATAGTCTTCAACTGCCATAAAAATTTCAAGCCAAAATCTTCAAATTTACGGGAATTATAGTGACGACAACATGGTGAATTTGCAACACTTTGAGAACCACTTTCTCAGAAACCAGCTCACGAATTTCAAAAATTTTAACACGAATGCGTAGCTCATGAATGCTTCTAACACTACCTGAAGTTTCATTTCCATAGGTTGAACAACAAAGGCTCCACAGACTCCCAAAAAATTCCAAAATAAGTAAAAAAAGTGACAAATTTTGTAATGGCTGCCATTCGAAAACCAGTCGACCGATTTCGCTCAAATTCAATACCAAACCAGTCCCTAGTAGTCTTCAACTTCCATAAAAATTTCAAGTCACAATATTTCAATTTACGAGAGTTATCGTTAGGACAACATGGTGGGTTTGCAACATTGATGTAATAATGCTTTAAAGTAACACTATAAAATTGTACCAACTATTTCTTTGAATCGTATTTTTCGCTAATACCGAATTTAAATCCAAGATTAAAACAAATTATTTCAATGAATTTTCAAACGCATCGTTGGGATAATTATATGCAGAAATTAGCCAGCCACCAACTACGTATAGTTATACAAATATCAAAGTGATTTGATTATGTTCCACATTTTTCCCTTCGAAAATAACAAGAAAATTTCAACCCACGGTGATAATCAAACACAAAACAGAAGAAAGCACACAAATTTAAATTTACATCGACAGCGATACGTTTTAATTACAACAATTGATACAATCGTGGAGAAATACCGGCAAATAGAAAATTGTCTCTTCTGCCTCATACACATAAGCCGAGCCACTTCAATAATTTACTTTATTCAACACCGCTATAGAGATTTTTCCGACTGACGTAACTGTCAAATCTTTTTAAGTTACGCACTCTGTGCATCGTTAGTATAATTTTTTTTACATACAGAACAATTCACGATACTATCGCATACAGAAGCAAAACACTATCATTAATCCGTTAGTTTCTGCAAATTTTTATTCCAGTAGACCTGCAAAGCCAACATATTGTATAGATCTCAAGGTTGGTTATATCATTTTTACAGCTGATATATGCCACCAACAAAGGAAGTTATTCAAACAACAATCATGACTGGGACTATAGAGTTTTCGAACTAATTTTTGCAAATAACCTAGTTTTAATTAACACAAGTGGGAGAGGGGAAAATAGAATAATAATATAGGTGAAAGTAATTTCATTCATTTAATGAAAATGGTGATCACGGACTGAAGCAAAGTGTGAAAACGGAGAAGAAAAAGCAGAAAAAATATGGTTCTCGTGTGAAATATCGTCTGGCTGACATGTTCTCAAAACCTCTTAGGCGATGAAAAAGAACATACGTTCGGATAAAAAATGTATGAATGTGGAAAATGCGGCATTTTCGGACCCAACATTCGTACTTTATTGAATTAATTACACACGTTAGTTGAGTGTTGATCACACTAATAGAATTTTCAATAATGAATGTCAGTTAAAGTAAATTATTCTATCATGCAGACTACAATTCAATCAAACATTAGACTACGATCCTAACACACTAAAATGATATACTTAAAAACAGGTCAGCATTTATGGCATTGGAAGCGAGTATCCGTACCTCTGCCCAAAACAAAAAAAACAAAAAAAACGAACAATTAAACGGGAGATTAACAACTTTAGAACGTAATGCTAAAAATAAATTCCTTAATGAATGTTTTTTTTTTTTTTTTTGAGGCGTTGGTGATTAGAATGCCTTTATATAACTTCTTTCCTGGCCCTCAAAAAGATTAAATCTAGGCTCTCTCAGGAATATTAAAATTAAAATGAATTAGAATGAACTTTTGTCGGTTAGCTGCGGCCGCATTATAAAAATTAACACTTATAAGTTGCGGCCTAACTCTGAAAAACTCTAGCAGCAAACCTCGGTAGAAAAAGTAGATTTTCAAGAAAAAGAATTATGAATTTTGATGGCCACATTAATTGTCTGTAAGTTTATAAACGCGTTAGTGGCATGATATGATTGTACGAAATATGTTAGCTGCTGACAAAATATTAGACAATATGAAATTTAAAAGCATTATTTCTTGAAATGAAAAATTAATTAAGATGATAAAGTATGGTAAATAATCGTATAATTTCAAATAAAACCAAAAAAATATAATAAAGCTATGAAATAAAAAACAAAAAACATGAACATGTGGTTAATTTTTATAAAAAGAAAAGTTCATGCTAATTAGAAAAAGAAAGAGGAAAAAAAGCTTAACCGGAAGTACCGTCCGGTCGATCCATATCAAAAGTGGTAGCATATTACAATTTATAATAAATATTTGTTTCAAATTTCGTACACATGGTTCCAAAGTTCCGCATTTTATGACCAATACAAAAACAAAAGTAGCGGTTCCGGAAGTACCGTCAGGCCGAACCACATGAAAATTATTGGCGTACTACAATTAATTAAAATAAATATTTATGCTAAATTTAGTGGCTATTGGTGCTAAATTGAGCATTTTATAGCCAAAATAAAAACAAAAATGGTGGTACCGGAAGTACCGTCGGCCCGAACCGCCCCAAAATCAATAGGTTCAGTGCTTGGCTTAGTACAAATGTTGGTACCAAATTTCGTGATTATCGGACAAAAATTGTGACCTACACGGGGCGAACAAGAAATAGACTTTTTATATATATATATATGAATTTGAGTTATTGGTTACAAAATTTTCCTGAGGTTATGAAACAAAAAACGTACCCACCCCCAACTCTAGGGGCTAATACCGCGACAAGCGTAGTAAGTAGATTTTCTAAAAAAAACCTACTTGAAAAAGGCTATGCTAATTGCGCCCCACAATTTTGTATAAGTTGCAGCCCAGAAGATAAATTCCAAATAAATCAAAGAAGTGCCTACCCATTTGTTTAGTAGTTTCTGAAAAAAGTGGAAAAGAAAAAATTGCTGGAAAGAGGTTCTTACTGCATTCTGAACAAACTCAAAAAGGGATGGGGCTGAAATTTTCACGATAGTTATTCCTTATATGATCAGGTTTGACAGAAGTTTGGCGCTTATTGGTTCAATGGTTTTCGAGAAAACTGTAGAACAAAAAATTCCTAAAAAGAGGTTCGTCTAGGATTCTGAAAAAACTGAGAAAGGGATGGGGCTGAAATTTTCACGAAAGTTAGTCCTTAGTTCACCTTTAAAAGAAATGGTATTTGAAAGAAAGCAGATTTCAAAAATAACAACAACTAGAATAGATTTTTGATTCATATACTTCGTCAATTTTAAGGGAAAATAGCGATTTTCGACAAAATATAACCGAATAATAAACATACTGACTTGTATATCGACCGAATTCAGAACAACTGTTCTTCATACGATATGGTCTGACTTGATATTATTTTGACGAAAACTTTTCTAAATCTATGCACAAGAAATAAACAAACCGCCATTTTCACTTTCACTTAAAATAAGCCAAGAATTCACGCAGTCAAAAATCTAAATTAATTTCACAAAACTGAACGACATTCAACAAGGAATTATGTCAGAGAAAAAAATGTCGAACCTCAATAATTACAGAAATAAACAATACTAGTAGGTAGTCAACCACAGGTTCCGCCTTCGAGTAGCAATTTGATTTGAGACTTATAATCCTCCTACACTAACAGAAGACTTCAGTGAGAAATAGAGAGAAAGAGAGATGGATCTTTTTTCTTTATCGTTTTCTCCTTTTTCTCTTTCTGTTTTTCAGTTCAAAAACAATAAAGATGTGAGGAATATACTTGAAGGAAAATCTAAAAACTGGCACTCAGGGAGACTACAAACTTCTACTATGGCTTAAAATTTTCTTAAGGACAACAAACTTACAGAGAGTAGCCAACTCCTTTGCATAAAATGGCACATTTCATTTACAAACCGTTTAATTGACTAGGCCATGTATTCAGAATAATATACCGAGGTACACTTCAATTTTGCAACTTTTTGGCGCTCCATATCTCAGAAAGAGGATGATATGAATAAAATTTTGTGGACTTATAAATATCTTTACGAAAAATATAATATTTATGGGAAAAAAAAATGTCAAAACAATATTGTGGAGGCAAGAAGATCAAAATCCACAACTTTTCCAGAAAAAAACTATGGACTTTCTCTCTTCAGATGGCACACCTGCATGGTGAGACCTTTCGTTTGACACCTTCATCATAAAAATCGTCCAGAATTCTCTGTAACATCGCGCTTCAGTAGAAAAAAAAAAAACCTAAATTAATATATAGACGAGCAAGCTTTAAAAGTCTCACATTTGAAAAAATTAAAAACAAAAAAGTTTTAAATCATATTACGAGTATCATTATCGATTCCCATTATTTTCGAGTCACCTATAATATCTTTCAAAATGTTTTCATGGAAACGGTTATAGACGTAGGCATAGCATAGTTCAATTTTCACTTTTGAATCTCAATACGGAGTTGGTAGCACTGAAACAGATGTACCAATTAAAATTATGCGAGTCTTACTCACAAAATTATTCAACATAATTTCTCTCAAATAGAGGGACTAAATTATTTTTGAACAGGACTAATCCATGAAAACAACAAGCCAGAAACTGATACGAAAAGTAGGGTGTACCAATCGATTTCATTAATCAGTAATGCTGTCCATCGCAAGGTAGGCATCATCGTTTCAGATTGGATATAACTACATTGATGGGCTGAGAATTCAATGAAGAGAATTCGCTCGTTTCCAGTCGATATAATTACAATCTCTAGTGCGTTGCGAACCGTTAATGATTTTCGAAATAGGTTTCATTCTGTTCCTTATTAGTTTTTCAGAGTTTCTTTTACCCTCCTGCCACCTTACCACCATGTTCTATACGTATACTTTGCAATACCACCATAATTTTTTCATTACATTATGTTATTAAATTTGCAGAGCGGCGTCAAAAAATTAGAGAAAAGAATCAAAACGAAGTTTAAAGGAACACGTCACGAATTCACCTTTTTATGATAACGGACTTTAGGCAATAATCAATACGATTATAATATATCGACCGAATTTCCCTTTCAATAGTTATTTCAGTACACACGAAACGTAGGATCCATAGGTGAACATTTCTTCCAGCAGTTTGGTTCTGAAACTTTTTCGGTACCAAAAATAACTGAGACCTTACAAGAAATTCGTGATCGAGATTGCCCTACAACGAAATATAAATTCTTGGATGATCAATAACATAGTAATCTGGTAACTTTTTCACATTCTTACGAAGATTTCCTAAGGAGAACACAACTATTGCATTCAATGCAATGGCGGCACCTGTGGAAAAGCGCAGATACTGAGTCGTAGATCACAAATATATAGATCACTCAGATTCTTCTGTATACAATATATATATATATCCACTTTTTGCATTTTGGCACTTTTTGGGAGTCTGTGGAGTCTCCGCTGTTTGATCTATGGCAATGAAACTTGGTGTATTGTCAGAAGCTTTCATGGGCTACACATTTGTATCAAAATTTTTGAAATTCATCCACTAGTTCTGGAAGAAGAGGTTCTCAAAGTGTTGAAAATCCATCATGTTGTCATCACAATAACTCCCGTAAATTTCATGATTTTGGCTTGAAATTCTCATGATAGTTGGAGAAGGACTGGTTTGGTATTGAATTTGAGCGAAATGGGTCAACTGGTTTTCAAATGGCAGCCATTACCAAATTTGACACTTTTGGAAAATATATACTGCGGTTGATGCGCAGTAGAGATTTTTTATCAGAAAAAGAATTAGTTGCCCACTGGTAAATGACTCCCTGATTTTGAATAAGATGAAAAATTTTTTGACCTAATCTTATATATAAAAGCCACATATCTGTAACACTTATCACGTGACCAGTTTCACAGATATAGCTGACTAACTGTATATTTGAGTTTAACTTAAAATATTTTTTTTCTTCCAAATATCATATTAATTCACGTGGTTAATTGATAATTCCCATACATTTATGTAGATGTGTGAATTATTGCTGAGCAGTAGCATGGGTGCTCTCTAGTAGTAGTAGTAGTAGTAGTAGTAGTAGTAGTAGTAGTAGTAGTAGTAGTAGTAGTAGTAATAATAATAATAATAATAATAATAATAATAATAATAATAATAATAATAATAATAATTTTAGGTATTCAGATTCGAACCTGTACCAACTGAATACCTAACTTTTCCACCACACTGTCACTCAAAATACAGTACCGTAATCACTCAGCCACAGTGCCAGGTAATGGTGAATGAAGGAAATATGGTACATACACTAATGTGTGCGGTAGCTGCCACACCACTCCCCTCCAGTATAGCAAAGAGTAATATGGCCAGATGAAGGCGCAGTTGATAAGTAGGCGTATGTACAGGAGTGGCAGATGCCCCTCCTCATCTTTGCCACAACAATACATGTGACCTACAGCACCATCACATTTGGCGGATGGTGAGGTGACACACTACCAACATGGCAAGCATGTAGGAGAGAGGGTACCACTTCTCATCTCTCATATCACATCAAGGTCACCTCTTAAGGTATTCAGGTGGTACAGGGATTTGAACCTGTACCAACTGAATACCCAACTTCCCCATCTCACAATCACCCAAAATATGGCACCATACTCACTCGGCCACAACGCTGGGTGACAGTGAATGAAGGAAATATGGTACATACACCAATGTGTGCGGTAGCCGCCATAATAATAATAGACTAATGGGAAAATAAAATCGAATTAGGTATTATATACAATACAACAATACAGATCATAATGATTGAATTTAAGAGAAAATTTTAAAGAAACAAATTGGTATTAAGAGAACCAATTTTCTACAATTCACCATAAAAACAGTAAGATTTTTAGTTTTTGATAGTTATGACCATATGATTCCTCAGTCACAAAATGATTCCAAATTGGAAGAGTTCTGAAATTTTCAATTCATTAACAGATTTAAAAAAACACTGCAACTGAAATTGTTTTACTGTTACAATATTTTCTGGAATACTGTGTTTGATTTTTGGGAAAATTCTTCGATCGGACTTTGTTTTCCCAGTTTCTTATACTGTAGCTAAAAGTAGAGTAAATTTTTTAATAATCGATACTCTTTTTTGATCCCTAGGTAGCGTACAAAAACGAACTTGAGTTAAATGATATGATGAAATTCTACCCTGAAAACGTTTAACTTTTTTATAACATCACGCAAAATTTTTCTTTATCACCAGCTTACAAACCGTTATCACATTAAAAAGAAAAAAATTGTAATGCAGTAAATAGATATCTAATTTTTTCGTTAGAATATTTCCAATTACTCCAAAGTCAGCTTAATAAGTGGGTTCTACAATGCTAAAATAATCTCCAACAACTATTCACTATTCTTTTGAACATATTCAGAATTAATTGAGACATACAGGCTTGAAGAACATGGGACATTCATTATTGAATGACTCCTTATTTGTAGGGTTCAGCTTATTGGGACCAAAGTTCCAGCAAAAGGTAAGAAATAGCACAATTCAACAACATTCACCCTTTATTCCGACAGTTACGAAGCTACAGGGGACATCTCGACTAAAATCTTATCGAAAACTCTAATTATCTGGACAAGGACTAAGTCGAAGCCCAAAATCAGAGCCATGATCATGGTTTCAGTGAATGATTAAAACTGTCTGTCCCAAGTAATTAACTAATTGACATTACAAGTTTACTGCGTTTTTTCTTTCTTTATTCTGCATTACTGATATGCTTAGATACATTACGGAATAAATGACTTCCAACAGCGACCACTGAATGTGAAAGTATGGTTTTGTAGCTTCCTCTTTTTATAACGAACTATATCATCATTTGTACAATTGGAAGACGATAGCATTATTTTTCTTTTTTTTTTTTCTTTTCATTCTGACAGAAATATTCCAGCATTAACTAAATAAACGAAATAGCGTTAGTAAAAATTTCGTTCGCATTAAATCTGTAACCAATATCATACCAAGCCAAATGAATTTAAAGTGAGAAAGTGAACTACGTAAGACAAAATATTATGAAGACATTTGTTTCTTTTTTCAATATAGTGTCCCTATAATATCCGTTATACACACTCGCTGTTATTTGAACTTGAAAATTCCTTACGTACGGTGCTATGATTGAAAAATAAAAAACTAATTTACATACACCTACTCGGTCCGAAAAAATAAAAAATAAAATAAAGGTTTAAATTAGGTAATAGATATCCAATAAATTAATAAAAAAAATTTACAACAATAACAATCGGAGAGAGGTAAAAGGTTTCTAGAAATATTTTTATTCATATATTTTGGTTTTCAATATTTCGTGACGACCCAGAATTTCTAATCCTGAGATAATAAAACAGGCTATCGGTAGAAACACATTTTTTTCACTAATTTTCAAGCATAAATTTTAAGAAAAATAAATTTCATAAGCTAATTCATCTCGTTTTCCAAGTAATAACTTACTTTTATAACCACAACAGACTGATTTGAAACACTGAAGCTAAGCAAAATAGTTTAAAGATCATAATAATCTGTATTAATATTTAATTTCTCATAAGTAAAGAGTAACGAACGAAGTCCGAAAGATGGCAAAACAAAACTGAATATGCAGATTTCCCTTCAATATGTAGTCTGTATATTATGTTTCAAATATGTGAATGTATGGTGTCCTCAATAATAGAAATGAACCTTATTTTTGCAGTTTTTTTGAAATAAACTGCACAATCATAATACGAGTTCAACATTATTTTTCCGATGTTTCGTTAAACCTTTGCTATATATTAATTCCATATCAAACCCCTATTATGTGATTGGACTAATGGTTATACCTACTTGTAATGTGCTACACATTACTGCAACAAGAATAAAGCTATATTAGCTTCTCTGAAATCTGTTCAGAGTATTAACTGAAGCAGAAAAATAAGTTCACATGCTCTACTTAGATAACGTGACGAAGATTTATTATTTTTTAAGTATTTAATCAATATTTATAGTGAAAACGCTCTCTATCTCTTTTCATTTTACCTTTAAAACATCGAGGTAATTTGCTAAGAAAAATATCTCTTCCACGCATTAACTGAGGTAAGTGTATCAAAAATGTCAATTTTCAACATTGGAAATGTTTAACCTGAGGTACATAGCAAGGATATGACGTCATATGCAACAAAAAGTGAAAACACAGTTTGCAATAAA
The DNA here is from genome assembly GCA_011428145.1 of Ericerus pela. Classification (NCBI taxonomy): domain Eukaryota; kingdom Metazoa; phylum Arthropoda; class Insecta; order Hemiptera; family Coccidae; genus Ericerus; species Ericerus pela. The sequence continues at coordinate 1,675,219 of WOFM01000296.1, read as the reverse complement.
AAGTGAAAAAAACAAAGTTTGCAACAAAAAGTTGTAAAAATGTCAGAAACCCAACAAACAAATTATATAGGTATTTATCCTATATATTCAAAATCAATTACACCAAATTCAAGAGGTTTTTGAAATAGGCTATTATAGACACCTGCAAATATAAAAACTAGAGAATTTATTTTTAAGCCCCCATCACATAGGACAGTGAGCCTAATAAAAACGAAAAGTGAAAACAAAGTTTATAAAAAAATCATAATTATGAAATACTCTCAAGTGTGGATAATGTTTATTTAACAAAATGAAAATTAAATACAAAAATCATTTCCAATGTATCCTCCACTGTGCAAGAAATGCAAATCTTGTAAATTTTTTAATGGCTATCATTTGAAAACCAGTTGACTGATTTTGTTCTAATTCAATCCCAAACCAGTTCTTATAGTTTTTAGCTACCATAAAAATTTCAGGTAAAAATCTTTCAGTTTACAGGAATTATTCGAATGACAACATAGTGGATTTGTGAAATTTTGAGAACCCCTACTTCTAAAATTGTTTTGAAATTTATGAAATCTACAAACCTAATGTGAATTTTTTCATATGTTGCAGCTTCTACTGACCACGACAGCTTGTGTAACTGTCTTGAAACATTCACTGGCTGAGGAGAAAATTTCCATACGTATTCGACGTGAACCTCCTCTTCACCTCAATCCACCAGGTCAATCTTCATCGAAACCTCGACAAACATATGGTCCACCACCAAAACAATCCTACAGGCCACCATCAAAACCAAAACCATCTTACGGGCCACCTCCCAAACCTGCATATGGACCACCACCAAAACCAGCATATGGACCACCACCAAAGCCATCTTATGGTGCACCACCACCAAAACAGTCTTATGGTCCTCCATCATCTTCAAACAACTTTAAGCCTCCTGCCACATCATATGGAGTACCTTCTGGTTCACCAGTAGTGATACCATCCACCAAGTATGGACCTCCTCCCAAGACACCATCATCATCTTATGGTGCACCACCAAAAGCACCATCATCGTCATATGGTGCCCCACCAAAAGCACCATCCTCATCATATGGCACTCCATCAAAAGCACCATCACCATCATACGGTACTCCACCAAAGGCACCATCTTCATCTTATGGAGCTCCACCACCAAAAACACCATCTAGCTCATATGGAGCACCTTCAGGAGCATATAGTGCTCCTCCAACAATATTTAGTCCTCCATCAAACTCATATGGTGCTCCACCACCATCAAATTTGTATGGTGCTCCACCATCAAATTCATATGGTGCCCCACCCACCTCTGCACCCTCCAATTCTTATGGGGCACCGCCACCATCAGTTCCCTCAAATTCTTATGGAGCTCCTCCACCAGTAGCAATTTCTGGTTCATATGGTGCTCCTGCTCCATCAGCACCTTCAAGCTCATATGGTGCCCCAGTGCCATCAGTACCTTCTAGTTCATATGGCGCTCCTTCACAACAAGCACCTTCCAATTCTTATGGAGCTCCACCTCTATCAGCACCTTCAAATTCTTATGGAGCTTCACCTCCATCAGTACCTTCAAATTCTTATGGAGCTCCACCTCCATCAGTACCTTCAAATTCTTATGGAGCTCCAGCTCCTGCACCATCATCCAACTCCTATGGAGCTCCTCCTCCTGCAGCACCATCCAATTCTTATGGAGCACCTCCTCCTGCAGCACCTTCCAATTCCTATGGAGCTCCTTCTCCAGCTACACCTTCTAATTCTTATGGAGCTCCTCCTCCTTCACCACCATCCAATTCTTATGGGGCTCCTTCTCTATCTATACCTTCTGGTTCTTATGGAGCTCCATCACCCTCAGCACCCTCAAATTCATACGGAGCTCCAGCTCCATCAGCCCCTTCAAATTCATATGGAGCTCCTGCTCCATCAGCACCTTCAAATTCTTATGGAGCTCCATCTCTCTCAGCTCCTTCAAATTCATACGGGGCTCCGGCTCCATCAGCTCCTTCAGATTTATATGGGGCTCCAGCTCCATCAGCTCCTTCCAGTTCATATGGGGCTCCTGCCCCATCAGCACCTTCTAGCTCTTATGGAGCTCCTGCTTCATCAGCTCCACCCAGTTCCTATGGTGCACCAGGTGGAAATTCATTCAACTCTGCACCATCTTTCTCATATAGTGCATCTAATTCCTATAGTCCCCCAAGTCCTTCATATGATGCTCCATCTGTTTCACCATCAATTTCATATTCAGCTCCTTCAAACTCATTTTCAAGCTCAAAGCCTTCCTTCACTAATGGTATAACTCAGGTTAGTTTTGGTTCTTTAAGTTCGTCATATGGAGCCCCATCCTCATCACCTTCAAAAGGCAATGGGGGAAACATTTTTGGGGCATCTAACGGGCCTAAATCACCATCAACCTCATATGGGGCTCCTTCAAATGTGCCATCTCCATCTTTTGGAGGCTCAGGTCAGTTATCATATTCGTACGGAGCTCCCAGTCAGTCGGCAACCCCATCATGGACTGCCCCAAGTCAGCCATCATCATCTTACGGAGCCCCTAGTCAACCTGCACCACCAGCACCAGCACCACCACCTCCATCCTCGTACGGAGCTCCCAGTCAGTCACCACCTTCACAGTCATACGGAGCGCCAAATGCATTTGGCCCATCATCATTTGGAGCACCACAGAGCCAATCACCACCATTGTCATCGTACGGTGCACCGAGTCAATTGGCGCCATCGCCTTCCTACGCAGCTCCAAGTCAACCAGCTCCATCATCATCTTATGGAGCTCCTGCCCCATCATTTGCCGCACCAAGCGTTCCTTCATCATACGGAGCTCCCAGCAGCCAACCAACATCATCTTACAATGCACCGCCAGAATCGTCATTTGGTTCTCCTGGCGAAGCGTTTCCTTATGGACCTTCGGGAGTACCAGCTTCCAGTGGCGGAGGAGTAGCTCCATCTTCATCTTACGGAGCGCCATCATCTTCGGGAGTGCCATCTTTATCCGATTCGTACAGTGCACCGGCGTCTGATTCGAATACGTACGCCAGTTACTCATTTTCTATTCCTTCATCCTCTTTCGGATCACCATCGATAAATGATGGTTCCACGAAGGTCGATTTAACGAACAATGCTTGGGACTCGAATAATGAAGCGAGCTCATTTTTCAACATATTCAACGACATAAAAGATAGCGAGCTAAAGGATTCATACGGTACGCCTATCAAAACTAGCCTTGCAGATTTATTCTACGAATCCACAAACCACCAATACGACTCCTACCATCCAAACTATGAGCCCCCAGCTGACGCGTCCTTATCAAGAAAATCGTACGACGATTTATCAACCGACGGATCTGAACCCGAATCCATAGTGGTTCGAAAAAATGTTGACACTGGAAAAAACCAAAGGCACAATTCAAACAATTCCTTTCCAATAATGAATGAAAAACTGTCAGCTTACTTAAAATTCCATCGCAGTACGTCAACTACAACACCTCAACCATCCAAAACTGGTTCATTCAAACCACCAACGGAAACGTTTAGCTTTATACCACTCAATCATAAACTAGAAAGGAATAACACAACCGCTAATCAAAATGAAGATACCGAACAGTGGCCATATGAAACTCAACCTGATAGGAACTATCCGCAGCAGTACGCCTCCGAACTGAATAATTTTGAAATACGACGCCATTCGTTGGAAGAAGAAAAAGACAAAAATGTATATGGCAGAAGTGAGAAATTGAGTACCAGTAAATATTTAAATAATAACACAAAAAAACGTAGAACACGTAACCACAGACATGATACCAACAAAAACACCGACGACTGGAAAGCGTCAAATAATTCAAAAGTAAAATTCCAATGAATCTAGTCCTTTTCTAACCATTGCAATTTATGCGAGAGAGAGAAAAAACTAAAAAACCTATAAGATAACCATAGTACCATGTATTATAAATAAATGTAAAGTGTAAATTTTTATTTATTTTAAACTTTTTTTTTTTGTAGAAAATATGTTGGAGAATTTTTTTCTTTCCCGATTTTAATGTTAATAAAATAATTTTAATTTTTATAATTACTGCTATTTGATATAATTTCCACGCCATTAGCAAGGTAACCAGTGCAGTATACAGTGGAGAAAACAGCCAAACAGGAAGAATAATAATTACGTTAAAAATGAATTTTTATGATTTTTTAATAAATACACTTTTATTAGTGTAAAACATCCTGTCTAGTGTGAAGTGAAACCTACCCCACTTCAGTGCACTCACACAGACACAGATAACCAAACCCATCGATTGCGATTTTAGTGTTTACATTGGTCACCTGAAATACTTTGTGAAATTATTAAAATTGTGAGCAAGTCAAATAAAAGAGTATAAAAATACCAATCTTCCCAAAAGCATAAAATATTTGATTACAATATAGTTTCACTGAGATAAAACTTTTTAGATGCATGTTGATTGTTCAAATATAAAATATTAATATAACTTTGACAAGCAAGCTACACAATACTGATCAAGACTGGAATTGATTTGAATGCAATTAGAAAAACTCCAGCGCAGCAAGCACTGCTAAAACAAAAGTAGATTTTCGAGAAAAAGAATTATGGGTTTTGCCGGTCACATTAATTGTCTGTAATTTTATATGCGTTAATCGTATGTTATGATTGTACGAAATGTGTTAGCTGCTGACAAAATATTAGACAATGCGAAATATAAAAGCATTTTTTCTTGAAAAAATAAAAAATAAATTAAAATGATAAAGTATGGTACATCATCATAAAATTTAAAATTAAACCAATGAAATATAATAAAGTTATGAAATAAAAAAAAAGAAAACATGAGCATGTGGTTAATTTTTGTAAAAAAAAAAAAAATTCACGCCAATTAGAAAAATGAAGGAAAAAAAGCTTTACCGGAAGTACCGGTCAATCCGCACCAAAACTGAAAGTATGCTATAATAAATTATAATAAATATTTGTTTCAAATTTCGTACATATTGTTCCAAAATTTCGCATTTCATGACCAATATAAAAATAAAAATAGAGGTACTGGAAGTACCGTCCGGTTGATCCATACCAAAATTTGCAGTAGGCTACAATAAAATATAACAAATGTTTGTTTCAAATTTCATAAATATTGTTCCAAAATTGCGCATTTTGTGACCAATATAAAAACAAAATAGAGGTAACGGAAGTACCATCACTCCGATCCGCACCAAAATTGGTAGCGTACTACGATAAATTATAATAAATAATTGTTCCGAATTTCAGGGCTATTGATGTAAAATTGAGCATTTTATACCAAAAATAAAAACAAAAATGGTGGTACCGAAAGAACCGTCTGTCCGATCCACATGAAAATCAGAAGGTCTGGTTCTTGATTTAGTATAAATGTACGTACCAAATTTTGTGATTATCTGATAAAAACTGTAACCTGTACCGTAGGAACAAAAAATGGGTTTATATCTATCTATGTATCTCGGTATGTATCTACATATCTATCTATTTATTTATCTATCTATCTATCTATCTATCTATATATATATATATATATATATATATATGATTGGTACGATCCTATAATTAAGAGCCACGAAAACGGTTGAGAGAATGCTTTATTAAAAAAAGAATTCAAAAACAAAGCCGTTTTCAGCTGAACGAGAAAACAAAATAAGCAATGCGTTGAACGTGGAAATGTACGTGCAAGTAGCTAGAAAGCAGTTAACGGCATTTTTTGTAGTAAAAATGAATGTTCGAGGATAAGGGTACAATGACGAAAATGTATACAAAGATGAGTGTGTTCGCGTGATGCGAACAAGTTAGGAATGGAAAAAATAAGGTGCGAGTAAATGAAAGATAGGCTAATGAACTGAGTGGTGACAAGGTGAATTTTACATCCACCCTCCCCACTCATTTAGGAGCGATAGTAAAACACGGGAAAGTCATCGTTTACATTTTGTGATAAGTAATTTGCTAGCGTGATACAATCTCTGGCTGGTGCCTATGGTAATCTCGAATACATTGTTTGAGAGTCGATCGGTTATCAGATATGGTCCTATACGTAAGCTATCTAATTTATCGCGATTTAGTTTATTACTGTTATCGACGTATACAGAGTCTCCAACTTGAAATTTGATATCGGTCTTATTCTTATTGTACATTTGTTTGTTATATTTGTGGCTACGTAAAGTGTTTCTTACAGCTAATTCCCTATTGGCAGCTAGGTTGGGGAGTTTCATGAATATGTCAGGAAGAATGCTGTCGATGCGGCCAGTTATAAATAGGATGGACTGTATTTTGTTATCGTATGCGGAGAATTGTTGTACTGACTAACGCACTGAGTGGCGATAGCAGCCCAACTTTTTTTCGGGGATTTCACCGTTATAGCAACAGGAAGTGCCATCAAGCGATCGTGATGAGCGAGATTACGATAATCACCCCTGAAGACGTACTCCTCATCCTCATGAACAAAGCCAACAGCGTGCATAATTTTGATGGTCATTTTAGAATCGGTGGGCTTCTCTTCTGCGCGAAGGGTGAAGCGTAACTTCGTAGACATCGTGACAGAACAAAATTCAAATCAAAAAAGAAAATAAAAAAGTGAGAAAACGAAAGTTTTTGAATTTATAAGATCGGTACAATCCTATAATGAAGAGCCACGAAAACGGTTGAGAGAATGCTTTATTAAAAAAAAGAATTCAAAAACAAAGCCGTTTTCAGCTGAATGAGAAAACAAAATAAGCAATGCGTTGAACGCGGAAATGTATGTGCAAGTAGCTAGAAAGCAGTCAACGGTGTTTTTTGTAGTAAAAGTGAATGTTCGAGGATAACGGTATGATGACGAGAATGTATACGAAGATGAGTGTGTTTGTGGGATGCGAACAAGTTAGGAATGGAAAAGATAAGGAGCAAGTAAATGAAAGATAGGCTAATGAACTGAGTGGTGACAATGTGAATTTTACATATGTATATATATGAATTTGAGTAATTGGTGCCAAAATTGTCCTGAGATCATGAAAATAAAAACGTACCCACCCCAAACCCTGGGGGCTAATACAGCACCAAGCATAATAAGTAGATTTTCTACAGAAAACCTATTCAAAAAAGTCAGTTATAAAGTTTACAGAGCAAACATCTTCCACTATAGTGTTCCTTTTTTATCCATCAAGTCAATCATATTAATACCAAGTATTACAAAAATCCATTAAAAAAGTGATTGCCGCTAGAGTTCTACTCATGAACGATTGATAGGTATACCTGAAAATATCTAAACAGTATTAAACTGACAAGGATTAATAAAAAATTATATGGAAATTAGATTCCAGTGAATTTTTTCCTTTTCTCAGTATTACAAACTTTAGCTATCTAACTTAAATAACAAGGGAGAAATCTTTGAGTGAAAGAAGAGAGGTTCCCAAAACTGTAAATTTTTCCTTTTTTTCATTCATTTATTCACAAACCTGCTAAACATTATAGAAAAATTATTGGAATAGACTTTTGAAAAAACATTATTTTTCAATATTAACCTCAGCTCTCTAATTTAAAGAATGGCTGAGAAATCATTGACTGAAATAGAAAAGGTTTCTATATTCCAAAAAGTGACAAATTTTCCAATATTTACATTTTTTTTTTTTTGTTTATTCATTACCAAATTGTTAAAAATGATTAAAAAATTATATGTAAATTTCGTAAATTTTATCCTCTTTCCAGCAACAACAACGCCACTTCTTTAGCTTAAATAGGGGCTGAGTAATCATTGAATGAAATATAAGAGGTTTGTTTCAGAATTATATTGTTGCATTTAACTTCAATTAACAAGGGGCACGCACACAACCACATACTTGCACACAAATGAGATTTACAATGGACATAGTTACAATTTAACGTTCTGACGCTCGTAAGTCTCACATAAACCCATACTGAGAACTAGAATGTTTGCACATGAAAAAAAAAAGAAAAACTTAGTAGCTGAACTATCTTAAAACTAAAGGAAAGCGTTAAAAATTGTTGATACAGGAAGTAACAAAAATGTTTATGACTGCTCTGTTAGTCCCTGAAATTCATTCTGTACATGGTCTAATTAATCCTAAGAGTTACCTAAATATTGCATCATTCATTCTACATAGGTCTCTCACCAATCAGCTATGTAGATACCCAGAGGCGTACCCAATATTTTCAAAGTCAGCAAACTAGGATATCTCATCAAATTTGAGGTTGTTATTCTTGGCATATTTATTTCAGTTTTTCTTTTCAAAATTTAAGCAGTGGTCTCATCTATTTTCTCATGGGCATTTGGTGGTAGTGTGTTGTATAAATTTATATCCGTGATTGCTGGTGGTTCTGGAGACATATTATTCTAGGTAATCAGGTATGGTGGTGACTGTCAGACTGATGACTAATTTTTGCTCTGCCTCCGACACATAGCCTGTAAAAAGATTTCTTTAAAGAAATATTTTTTACAAGGTGGCGAGGTGGCGATTGAAAGAGGCAGAAACAAAGACAAAATTAGTCATCAGTCACCACCAGACCTGGAATAATATATCACCCGAACCACCAGCTACCACACACATATATACATACACCAGACTACCGCCAATACACGAGAGAAACAACGCACGCAATGCAACACCACTGCGTAAGTTTGGAGGGAAAAAATACTCCAACAACAACTACAGATAAAATAAAATGAAAAGAAGAAACCTGATTAAAAATAGCCAGTACTCCTAAAAACTTCCCATAACACCCTACCACGAAGAAAATACATCATCACTACCATCAAATACTGAACATAATACACCAGCGCTGAAAACAAAGGAAGAGATGAGGAGAGACAGCAAGATCGAGAGACAGTTTTCTCTATTTTTACAACTTAGACTATGAAAAGGGGTGTCACACTATGCGCGGACCTTGTAATTCAGTATAGATACTCTGAACCCACCATTTTCCAACAATTCCGTATAAAAAAAGTTGGCTATTTCTCTGCATATGTGGTCCAGCCGTTTGCATTTATGCCTGATACACCCCCAAAAAAATTCTTTCAATAAGCTACTGTAGATACCCTAATAAGTAATAATTAATAATCTACTTTTTTTAAGCAAGCATTTCTGAAGTATCTTCCTTTCAAACAGTAATGAACAGAAAGTTCAATAAAAATCTTTCATCATGCTAACTAAATTACATTTAATACAAATAATCAGTTGACATATGTACATATGCGTCGCCACAACCCAGCAAGTAGAAATCTAACTGGCCCAAAATTGGGACAAAAAAATAATATTTGAACGTCAGTGGTAATATGCAAACATTTTTCTTTCAACTCCACTGATTCTTGGTGGAACACACTCAATCATCAACTTCACTCCTTTCCCACCAATAACACTGAATATTTACATAATTCTTTTTTTGTAATATCGATTTTTTCAAAAACTGTACTCAGTTTATCATCTACATGATATAATTATATTTAATGAATTAATAATTTGATTTAATTAAGTATTTTCAAGAATTTTTCTACAAGCGGCGATACTGAAAAAAAAAGTTTTTTAATAACTATTACGTTATTCATAAAATTAGCTATTTGCTCCACTTTGAGGTATTATTCACGTAATTTTTTATAAATATGTAAGAAAACAAAAAAATAGGAAAAAAACACGTAAGAGCTCACTGACCTTGGTTTCCAAGAAATTACACCACTTTAGATTAAGACATAGTTCTTGAAACTTTTCATAGAACCGAGGACCAGAATCAACGTTCAAATCGAAAACTACAGGGTCATCAATGAAAAGATCGTCGAGTTTAGCGAGTAGTGTTTTCATAACTGGCACCATGAATGAGTAATGCTCCATATTACGGTCTGTAATTAGAAAATACAGGTTTACGGTTTGCGAAAAAATTACTTGCTTTTTTTGTTTGAAGTTGGATTACCTTTCAAATCGCTGGATATAATTTCATTCAGCAAATATAATATATAGCACCCCTCACTGATTTCTGACATTTTGCGAGTTTGTATTATCGTATGTAACTTCGCCGCAGCTATGGCACATATTTCTGTATCCGTGTGCGAGGCGTTTTTCAGGAGAATTCCGAATGATATTTTTACCAAACTGGAGGTTTCTTCGTTGGGTGTATCCCTGAATACCATTAGCGCATCAATAAGACCGACAATGTTGTCCAACAACTAGCGTTAAAAGCGAATAGTGTTAAACATATTTTCAACAAAAAAGTTAAGAAAAATGAAATCGAATTTTTACTTTTGACGGAATTTTCTTCGATTTATTCCACGTGGGGTCGACAACCAACATATCGTACACCCATCGCAGCAACTCAGCACCATTTTCAAACGGCATGAGCATATTTTCTTTGCCATGAGTGTCTACTAAATCATTGACAGTTTCTTGTAACAGCATTACGAGTAACTTTAGTTTCAATTCTGAATGCGAACAGTGCAAGGCATTGTTTAAACCAATCATATTTATGCACGCCATCACTTGACCACGTTCCTGATCAACAAATAAAAAACACACATTAATTTACAATATTACAACACATAAATTTTCTGAATTGTACAGTCTTACCTTCCAAACCGACTTTTGATGTGCATCGTAACCCCTCCACATAATATGGAATAAAATTGCGACAATGGCATTGCATAATTCTTGCTCCTTATCTTCTTCTCTTTCACTTTCAGTACCTCTCCACTGTCTAAAACGCAGACAAAAAAATAAATAACAACAGACTTACCATTTTAAATCACTTCAATTCATAAAACATCAAAAATAAGGAATGGTTGAAGCATGTTTCCGGCGTAAGACAACATTTGGTCCTCAGATATTACCAATTTCAGATTTTTAGCGCGAATATTGAATGAAAGAGAACTACATTTACATTAGCAAAGCCAGAATTTTTTTCAGGAGAGGCATTATGAAGCGAACGAACATAAAAGGACAGTAGAAAAAATTGAAAACTTCCGTAATTCCGCAGTTTCATTTTAAAAATACGAAAAAAAAAAACTTTCCTAAAATGAAACAAGAAAAAATCACACCATAAGGATCTAAAAATAAGCATCCAACTGGTGAGTTAACATAAAACTTCGGGGTACCAACATTTGTTGAATCTGAGAGTACTCTTGTTCAATTAAAGTATTATACCATTATGCCCCTTAGTTTCATTTAAATTATCATGAAAAAATTTTACAGTAAAATACGGCGAATATAAAATCTGATTCAAATTTATGCAACGAAACCAAATGAATTGAAATATAGAATCAGTAGTTCAAATAGGAAATTTTCGCTCGGGGACTACTAGGCGATGTTTCATTCTCGCCAGCACCGTGGCTGTTTGGATGTGAGAAAACAAAATTATTCTTCAGTTTGAAAATTAATTTTCATTCTAAATTTATCTGCCCCAAGAAGTCTGCCGCCCGGGAAATAGTACCCCTTCATAGAATAAGAGACCTTTTAGCTGCCTGATAGATGGACTCACATATCCATGGCTACCTTCAATAAATAGTTGAAAGAGTCCATCGAAAAATTCGATATTCACAAACCAAATTAATACTCCAAAATTCTAAGAGAATTAATATCACAAAGGGCAATAGGTATTAGAGGTTGCTTGAAGAGAATACTTACATACCACTAGGCAAAACTATTTCAAACAACTAATGACCAAGGTTCACTTCAAATTTTTATTTTTTTTTCAAGTTTCAAAAGAATTACAAGTTCCGCTTCAGGAAAACGATTCCATTTTCTCAAAATTTAAATCCACAGAACTTAAACCTATTTTACTACTCAAATAATGGTCTTAATGACGTATTGTGACAACACATTGAAACATACAATAAGAAAAAAGTGAAGCAACGTTGTTGCGCACCACAGGGAAACAAAAACGAACGATTTAACTTTAGTTTTCAGTTCCCGAATTTGAAAAAAAAAGTTCTTCATATGGTTCTTTGCACCTGGAGAATCTTTTCAAATTTGAGATCTACAAGCTTTCAATCTATCAACTCTTTCTCAAGTGCGAAATAAGAAAAACTCGCTGTTTCCTCACAACTCTCAAGCTCGCAATACAGTTTTCTACTTCCCCGAAAACAATATTGCTGCCTTGGTTCATTCTTACACCTAGGAGGTACACTACGAAGCTAAAAAAATTATAAAAGTAACAGACCGTCGAAAATAGGCAGGGTAAAGGAAAAATTCGTTCAGCGATTTGCATATTTAGTAATTACTCAGTCGAACGGACTTTTGTCCCACACCATACGAAGCGGAAACAGTATCGGATCAACTGAGATTAAAATATCAAAACAAATAAAGCTTTTAGTACCCCACAACGTCAAAAATGACACGTTCTTCGTCATTATCAGCAAATACATCAGAATCGTTCGATTCACTCTGAACAGATTTTACACTAATCGAGTCTTTGGAAGCGTGGGAAGGACTGCATTTACTATGACTGCTGTGTGACCTTAGATCATCAAAACTACCATTCAAAAAAGATCTGTGAACGTAAAAGAAAAAATCCATGTCAAAATAACTACGGACTAGACATTTAATTTCATTTTTAGTAAAATTTGACAGTAATAAAAAATAGTCGAACTTTCTCATGGAAATAAAATGCGCTACACTAAGTAAACGAGGAAGAATCAAAACCGACTCACCTGTTACTTAAACTAACTTCGTCGAAATTTACCAGAGTGAAAGGGTCATCGGATCCGGAAGGTAAACTTAATGCTTTAGTTTCGGCTTCGATTAGTGGAATTTCCGCCTTTTCCTAGGCAATAAAAACATGTCGATAAGTAAAAAAAGTACCGTATAACTACCTATTAATTTAATAACGGGTAATAGAAACTACTCACGATGTTCGACGTCTTCTGAGTAATTAACGAATACGCGGAGCCAACAACACCGGCAGCAAAGTTTATATTATCCGTTACGAGAGAATTAACGTTTCCTGCAACAGACGATACTGTATCGGCTGCGTACTGGATATTCTCATTCACCAACATGGAAACATTTTCAGCTGCCGAGGTGATGTTATTTGCTGCAAATAAAATGTTTTCGGCGACAATGGAAGAAACGTCTTCAGCCACGGACGTGATGCTAGAGGCCACTAAATGAATATTATCGCTGACAAGAGCGGTTACACCACTGGCTGTGTTTGAAACCAATAAGAAAATAATAAAAATAGGATAAAGGATTTAACCTACAATTACTGAACATAAAAACCGTAAGAATATTTTCAAGAATTTTATGTTGAACAAACACTTGAGATTTTTTAAAGTTGCAACAGTTTTTTGTTTTTTTAAGAAAGAAAATATTTCTTAATTTGGGACTAAAATGAAATTTTGTGGAATGACAGACCGAGGATAATTTGTAGCATGAAAAATGAAATTAATGGAATCCGTTCAGTAATTTTCATTAGTTTTTTTCTCCTTAATGTTCAAATGTATGTCATGAATATAGTAAATTGACTATAAAAAATAAGATTAAATGGGCTATTCCATTAATTTATTATGTCAATGGATAGAATTACCAAAAATAACCAAAATTGAATCGCAACTCATTTTCCTCGAAATTTTGAGAAAAACGTCATGTACATTTCATTTCTTCATCTCAGTATACAACCTTTATTTCTGAGACAAAATATTTCTTAGATTTTAAGCTCAGATGATAAAATCAACCTAATATGTCAAAATATCGGTTTTGAGGTACTGCTACCGCAGAATAATGTATAACTGCTCGAAAGTCTGAATTTGACTCGAATCAATATCAAAATTTCACTTTTTCGCAAAAAACCCCACAAAGAACCAAAAAGGAAAAAAGAAAGAAGACAGTGTAACATTGTTAATTTATGGCAATTCTAAAGTTTTTAAACTTTCAAACTGTTTTACGTGATTATACATGGGCCGAAATTCGAACTTTTCAAGGGCTGGAATTAAATATTTTTCTGTAGAACCTTGGCCGGAATTCACTCAAAATTTACTAATAATTTGCAAAGTATTGTTTTTTTTTTTAATTCCAACTTCAGCTGAAGATTTTAAGCAAGAATGTATATTATGATCCGCAACTGTTTTCGAAATTTTTGACAAAAATAAATAAAAAATCAACCTTTTAAATCGGCATCCATACACATATTTTTCGAACTCTCATAATCCTTAAAAATTCGCTCTTCGGACAATTTGTATTCCTCACCAACGTCCAAAGTAGAAACCGAATCCGGTCTTTTGATACGATGAAGAATTAGTAATCGACAAATACAATCCTGCCATCCTGTCTAGAATATTACGGAAAATTTAAATGAATAAATACGAAAACTTTCGTTTTAATTGTTAGACTATTTATTTCGAAATGCATCATAGACATTATTTCAAATTACCTGTTTAGCAAATAACGCAGGAGCATTCGGCTTCATGTATACGACAGCTAAAATTTTTCTTGCTGCTTCCAATTTAGCCTCTAACGGAGCATTCCACAAACGGTTCAACAAAGTTAAGGCTCCAGCAAAACCTCCGCTATTCTCTATGCCATCACATCAAAAAATGACTCGATGATAGAATTTGATAAAACAATTTTATAGCAAAGAAGTCAAGCTCAGTTCCAACAATTTAAACAATGATTTACAAATGTAATAATAAGCTCATGGACAATGATAACCTGATTTTGATACCAGTAGCTAGAAAACTACCTCCATTTGTTTTTTTGTTTTTTTTTTATTTAATTTTTACACTGAAACTGTGAACTACTTATTATGCTATTTTCTCTGGTACACTAGTCGGGATCATTAGCAATGGGATGTTGGGAATGTTTCCGGCGACTGGTCTCAATCCAGGAACCATTAAAATGTAAAGTCGAACACATAAACGTTGCGCCAATCAGACTTCTATCTCAGCATAAAAGTACCTTGACACCAAGACCTTTGAGAACGAGGGGAAAGAGTACCAAAGGTACCGGGCCCGGACGTCTTTAGGGGGCCCAAAATGGCCTTAATTTAGAAATAAATAAACGGAGAAAAAGGGCTTCAAGACCGATCCATGATGAAGTTTTTGGAAGTAAATTTTCCGAAGGTTTGAAAAAAAACCACTAAAATACATGTTTTAGGACCCAAAACGTATCTAAAAAATTTTTTATGAGAAAAGTGAGCAAAATTGTTTTCTGAATTTATCACCCCTTTCCAAAGACAAATCCTGCAGCTGAAGCTAAGAGGGGCCCTTCAGTTTATTTCTCCTGAGTTCGAAATTTCTCTCTGAGGCCCTGCAGTTGACACTAGCTTTCAAATTGATACGGCATTGCATTCCCACAATTAAAGGATTCTTTAGATACAGGGGGTGGGTAATTTTAAAAAAGGTGCTTCTTCATCGCATTTTTGCAATGGTCAATTGCATCCAGAGCATTCACATATTACTGAGTTGAAATTTAAAACATCGAAAATGAAATCTTTTTAAAAATTATGAGAGTTCCTCAGCGTGAAAATGCTATAAATAAATTTTGTTTCAAAATTTACATTTTATGAAATTTTGAATTAGACTAACGATTTTATTGGATTGGTTTGAAACTGTAATAAATTAGTGCAACTCATCAAAACTAGAAAAACTTGGTAAAACAATACGTCATGTGAATGTGAGTCATTTAAAAGAATAAAAAAAGTAAAAAAAATATCACGTTCATGAACTGAAGATTTTAATTAATTTTCTTAGCATGTCGGTTCATGTGAAATATTACATCCTTTAACTTAGAGATTCTAGACCAACATCCACAAATTCTCACCTCGTACATAGTGTTGTTTGATTCACTCCACTTAGTTCTCGCATATACAATTAGAAAATTTAATGTTGGAGACGAAGATCATGGACCACCGAAACCCGATCAGTCCCTCTCCCTCTTCAACGACATTTAAGAACTTTGAAACATTGAAATCTCATATACGAACCAGTTAAAAATATCTGATCCAAAATCATCAAAGCTATGTCAACAGGAAGATTTGAACTATCAGGTAACAACACGATCAAACCAGGATATAAGCCGACGGTAGTGTGATCTTGTAATTGCAGTCTTAGTTTACTGCGTTCATACACTCGATCAGTTTTTAGCAAAACCATGAATAACTGAAAAAACAATAAAAACTATATCACGAAATCTCTAAAATCTTTCTTCTTATACTCCACTGAGATACACATACCCGAAAAATACTTTTCTTTAGTTCTATAGAAAATAAAGGTTTGATCAGCAAAGCGTAAAATAAATCAGCACAATGTTGTTCGTACATTAATAGATAAAGTTGATCTGTACATGATTTATTTTTCAGATGACTAATTAACATGTCAATCATTTCAATTATCTAGAAAGATGAATAAAAAAATCATAAAATGAGCGAATTTTCAGATAGCAAAAAGTGAAAAACTAAAATAATATTTTACTTGAAAATCGTGACTATTCGTCAAAATGTAATTCACAATAGCATTCATTTCTTGCACGCTGATCTCCTTTTGAATATAATAATTTATTATGCCAATGATAGTGATACGAACCGTCTTTGTAGCGTCAGAATTTGTAATATCGTCATTCGATAGGTATTTTTTAATAATGTCTAATAAAAACTGAACACCAAAACGTTTTTTGAAGAATTTTTTGTCTTTTTTAATGAAGTAATGAAGAAATTGCGCGTGACCTAACAAACAAAAACGAAGACAAAATAATGACAATCGATAACATCTGTTTTTATTCAACCGGTAAAGTACCTTGCAAGACTTCAAAATTGCATCGTGCCCAAATATCATAATTAAAAAGCACATTTTGATAAAAAACACGCTGATACTGAGCATTTTTCGTGTTAATTACATTTTCCGACAGCAAACAAACTGATACTAAGACAGACGTATCCATGAGATCAATAGACACCTGACCCAGAGAAAAAAAATTAGTGTAACTGAAATCATTGTCATAGTAAGATAGGAGTATTAACCAAAATCAATACCCCAGTTAATAAGTGGCCAAGCATAGCAAACCCATAACGCTTCAGAAAGTATTCTTGATTAACCGGGTCTTTTAGCATATTTTTCATTAATATCAATAAAACCGCAATCGAATTTTCTTCCAATTGTATTTCTGAAAAAACAAAAAAAAATTAAATACCTATCAGGAAAATATAAAGAAAGATAAACTTCTCAGTTCGAATACACACCAGAAATGTTACGGAAATTTGACACAGCAAAGTCAGTCACTTCGTCGTAATCTTCAACAGAAACGTTTTGTTGAAAAAAATAGTCGCATTTATTAGACGAGTAGTCAGAAGTTTCGAAAAATGGAAGAAACACGCTGACACCTCCAATTGAATTGATGCTTTCCTGAAATTTCAAGTTCAACAAAATAAAAAGCATAATTTTAGAGGATGTAATTTTCACGATACATACCTTCAAGCAATGCACGTTGCACACAGAAGCAATCGTACGTCCATCGATTTTAAACTTCGCATATAGATCAACGGCATGATCAAAAGCACAAGCAAGTGGCGAATAAAAAAACACCAATTTTGATTGTAAATTTATCAATTCTGAATTCTCCTCCGTATTCGAGAAAACATCTCCGTTTATTCCTTAATTCACGAAAAATAATAGAATAGATTGGCTGATTCCGTTTTTTCTTTTTAGATAACCGAACAAAATGGCTACACTGATTTACCTGATTCGTATAGTAAACGAATATATGACGTGGTCAACGGCTCCTGGAATAAGCAAATGTTACCTAGCTGCCCAGACAATGCGATCGTTGGACCAAATATTGTCGACTGCATACCAAGAGGAAAATTTTTCACATATGGATTAACGTTTGTTGAGTTTCGTAAAGGAAACGTTATATAATTCGGCACCTACAGAAATAGCATGGTGAGTGTATTTTTGAATTAAATTTATAAATTCAGGAATACATGAACAGGTTCCTCCTATCAGCTAATAGTAAATTTCCAATATCTGAGAGAAGTTTAGACCCATTAAGTAATCACTGATACCGCAGAACATCTGAAATATAATAATCGGGGACTTACATGACTTATAAAAGATGGGATCAGACCACTTTTTTCAACTTCTGGAGGCGGATTATTTGAACTACTGCAATCAACATCAAATGATACATCGTCTAGCGGAGCACCAATGCGACACCATGTGAAATTCTAAAACATAAATATTGATTATTCTAAATGAAAAGTCTTGATTCATCAATATTTTCTTCATCCTTTAATAAAAAGTTATACATTAGGGCGATACTTGCACAGTTCCAATAATTTTGAGAATTTAAATAATAATATCAATCAACTTTTTTTTCCCGTTATTTTCTCAAAAGCGGATGGTAACAAATAAAAAAATAAAAAAAAACTTGTTAAACTTATTGTCAAAAATTATCATCGTAGTACCAAGAAAAGCACCAGAATTCAAATCCTGTAAATTGAGCAAAATTTCGAAACCGGTCACCTTAAATTTTTTTCAGTTCCTATTCTGACTAATCAAATTATTCAATAACTGGCAGAACTCTTGATAGTCCACACTCAGAAATTTGCTTGCAATCTTAAATCGGAAAACACAAGCGTACCAAGCGAAAATTACATCAAGGAAATTCACGATTGGCAAAAGCAAAAAATAATAACCAAAATATCGATATGAATAATCACAATAACCCCACATACAAACTAAATTTTGACAAAAAAAATTTTTCAACTTTCATAGAACGAAATAATAATACCAAAAAGTTCCGAATAAAATAAATAAAAACTAGAAAAGCTCATACTAACTTCAGGAATATGAGAAAATTTAACCGTTGCAACTAGCTGCTGGATCCCATCGATGTAGATAGAAATCTGATTTTGAGCAAATGGGCGTCTAAAAAAACACAAAAATATTATGACGCGCTTGAACTCCAAAAGAATATTTTTGAAAATTCAATGACATACTTTCCCGGCGTGTAACTAATATCCAAGCAGTACCACCGGTTTTCTTCAAACATAAAATCGAACAACGACACCACAAAAAATTCTTTTTTGGTGGTAATTATGATTGCTAAATTATTTTCCGCGTTCATATTCATTTCAATCCCTTGTTTAGCATTTGTTAAAATCCTTCAAAAAAATTAATTTGGTGAAACAGTCGTAGCATATTTTTAAATAATCCTGTGTCAACTATATTTGAACACATACGTAAAAATTTGTCGACGATAAGATGATGTTTTTAACGAAATTTTCGTATCATCGCTTTCGTCAACCTTATTCAACGAAACCCAACAATGAAAAGTGAAACCGAATAATGAACCTGGCCATTTCTTGATTTCAGGTAAACTAATGCCATCTGATAACAAATTTGCATTTATTATGACATTCTCAAAAAAATTAAATATAAAAATAGGTATATTTTACCGGCATTTGATTGAATATCGAAATAACTTCGGCAGTATATCAAGTTATTACTTCTCGTTATATTCGACAGAACTTGCAGAAGTTTATGATAATATTGGCACTAAAAAAGCAAACACGAATCAACGCTCACGATCAAACGAAAAGACGATATAAAAACATGAAACAAAAGTTATACTCACCAATTTATTGTCACTGACTAGAAATAAACTAAAAATATGTTTAAGCTCGGCTGTATTTAAAGAAATCGACGCTAAAGTTTCAATTAAACTGATTAACTGGTTAATAGTCTCGGGAGCTAAGACATGATATTTCTTCAATGTTTCACAAGCAGCTTTGATAGTACCGCACTTGATTGCTTTCCATTTACTAAGAAAAAAAAAAAGGTCACTAGTCACAAAGTAACGCTTTAGAAAAGTGGTCTTCAAGCTTTTTGTACCCACGGATCAATACATTTGTGGTGGGCCATGAAATAATACAGATACAAAAAATTCATCAGCATCAGTGTCTTACGCAGGGTTCACCCCTGGAGGGAGAAAACAATTTTGCGATAAGAACGAAGTTTTTAAATTATTTTTATGAACACTGAGAAGGATCTCATATGCAAAACATCCCCACCATGAAAATGAGCGTTATGATCATAATGAAAAATTAAAGCCTAATCATCAGCTTTCAATTTTAAATTTAAATTTCAAAATCTTAAAGGTAAAAACAATTTATCACTATCTATAAAAAATGAAAGTTTAATATTTCCTCATTTGTAAATTCTTTTGCCGATATCAAAAATCACCTCATAGACCACAAATGCCCTCCGGGTCAAGGATTGAAAACCACTCCTTTAGAATTTAATATTTAACAACAAAATTATTTTTGTTACTCACCACTGTAGATTAGAAGAACTAATAGAAAAGATTAAAGAGCACAGCCATTCCTGAGTTGTTTTCTCAAGCGACGGTATCAATTGCAATAGGGGTGAGATTAATTTTGAATTCTGTAAATACAATTAACACAATTTCTAAATTATAATTTTCATTTATAATCGATGGTCTACTTGAGAAATTATAACTTTAAAATTTCACTGAATACCCAAACAAGTTCATGATTTTATTTTATTTTAAATTTTTCGATGAGACCTGGTGAATTTCTGAAATATTTCGCGACTCCACAAAACAAGTAGGATACGTTTATTTTTATTTTTTTAAATTATAAATCAATGATCAATTTTTAAAATAATAAACATTTGCGAAAATTTGAATTAATTAGGGATTTTTTTACTCGTTTATTATGAAAAATTCAGCGATGATAAAAAAAATTATTATTATGGTAAATTTAAGTAAACTCTCGCCTCTTTCCAGTAATACCAACTTCAGCTTTCTAACTTAAACATAAATTTCACTTTTTGGTCTTTGGACCAAAAGGTAATGAAATGTTATTTTTTTAATTTTTCGGTCTTAAGACCAAAAAGTAGTCATGCGATTAAAAAATACTCACTTTTAGTAATGACATCAGACATGACTGCACAAAATGTGAATAAAAGGTTCGGAATCGCATAAAAATATTTTTCATTCACCAGTTTTTTTTTGGGAGTCAAGGAATGAGAAATACGAAATACGAAGAAAAGCTAATCGAAATTCAAGCAGTCAAAAACAAGTGAATTAGTCATTCAAAACTTTTTAATAATTGCGGAAGAATAAAAATATTTTTGACTAAATACAAATAAAAATTTTGTGAATAAGAATAACTGAAAGGTATCTTAGAAAATGACATTGACACGAAAAAGTACGAACTGATCAACGAGAGAACACTAACATGGGAAAGAAAAAAAATTCATCAACAACTGCATCAATTAAAGTTCTACTAGGTTTAAATTGAGAAGCTGTGATGCAACTCGACTGAATGTAATACATTCTTTTGTCAGATGAATAAATTATCAAAAATTATCGGAAGAACTTTTTAGCTTTTCCAAATGAACCGTGTACATTATAATATTTAGAATGAATTTTTCACTAAGAAAATTTAGCAACTTATTTTGATGACTTAAAGTAGGTACAAAGAAAAAACATTAAAATCAAGTTATTTTAGTAATTTAATTCCCTACAACTAGATAAAAATATTACAAACCTGAAGATGAAAAAAATTCCCATACGCACTGAAAAATTAAACTAAGAAAAAGCCAAAAATCGAGTGCAAAGGAAAATGATAATGCAGAGGGACGGGCAGGTAAGAAACAGAAAACGGTATGAGAAAAAAATTTTACATGCAAACGCAGATGCATTAAATAAAATAATGAAAATAGATAATTCAAAAGGGGTTGTTGAAGACACGAAATACAAAAAATGTGAAACTCAAAAGATTCCCTGAAACTATGTTTCAAAAAACGTACTCGTAATTTATACGCTTTAGCATCCTGATACGTTTCTTCAGTCGCCATTTCAATGAATATCGTTAACAATTTCATCTCAGGGTTGTCAATTAATTTTAGTTTTTCGAACATCCGAATATATCCATTTATTCTGATCATTCTTTCCTAGAAATTGATACAAAATATGTCAAACGTTTTCAAAATAAATTCTAAAAAGAAAGAAAAAGGAAATACAACTTTTGAAAAATCTTCTGATTTAATTATAACTGCTACAGCTTGGAAACAAGAATGAAGTAGCTCATCATGGACCTACAAAGAAAAAGACAGTTATGAATATGAAAAAAATCCTACCGGAGAATTAAGCAATTTCAAATAATAAAAGTCTCACTTCAAATTTCTCCATTGCTTCTAAAATCGATTCCAATATAAAATTTTGAACCATTATACATTGCACCACTTTCTTATTTTCTTCATTACAAATATTAACTAACGTAGATAACATATTGAGCATCGAGCATAAAAAGACGATTCTACTTCCTTCATCAGCGTCTTTTTTTGAAGTTGAACTCACTTTTCCCAACGAGCCTCTGTACGATTCTAACAAAGTACTAATTTCGATTTGTCTCTATAATATGAAATAAAAACGAATAGCTCTAGTAAGAAAACAAATCTTGATATAATCTCATTGAATAATCGATTTTATTTGTAAGAATTTCAAGGATTAAAAATATGGAACATAAATATAAAGTTAATACTGTATTATGATTTCAAAAAACAAGTTCTCCTAGCCAAGGCTAAAGGATAACGTTTTCCAAAATATAAAAAAAATTGTTACTTTCATCAAAATAATATTTATTCGGTAAATAATCTTGTAAAAAATTCTATGAATACTATTTTCTACATGTATAAAATTTTCCATACTCTGCGTAAATCGCAAAAAGTCAGTTCAGTCCATATAACTTTGAGTATTTCTTGTAACAATATGCACAGAACATCTTTATAATAGGCTATGCCAAGATTTATGAGAAATAAGACTTAATTGGATCAATTATAAAAAAAACATAATATATACTTTGGACCAATTAACTAAATTTGATACGATAAAAAATGCTTCACTACAAACTGATGAGAAAAAAAAAACATGCGATAAAACGTTAAATGCAAACTGAGTGGCAACACAAACCCCAACAACTATGTAAAATATTCTACGCCCAAAATACATGCGGCTGTGGCTCTGACACAGCCCCCGTTGATTTTTCTTTCTCATAGTTTCATTAAAAAAAACTTAAATCAATAATGGTTTAGCTACAAACTCATTACACTCGTGATAATTACTATAACTACCAATTGCAGTAATAAACATATAAACGTACTTGATGTGGCTCTATCGACAACAGATTGTAAATCATAATAATAAAACATTTCACAGCTGTCATTCTGATTTCGATTGTCGCTGAGTTGTCGGTAATAACATTTGTTAGCAGACTTGCAGTGGCAGGGCACACTCCGGACAACGCGTTGTACTAAAAACAAAAAAAAAATTCATAAAATACATTCAGAGCTGAATAAACAAAATCACAGAAAACTATTGACAGATCCAGGATTAAAAATTCTGACCACATGCCAGTCGGAAAGTTAGATTTCGCCACGAATAATCAGAATTTCAAATTATGTGAATTTTGGGTTGCCTTCATTATACGTTTCAAGAATTTTTTACTATAATGAAAACTTCAAAAAGCTGTAATTTAGAAACTAACGAGCCGATTTATGCCATCTTTGAACTTGACTGAGATGTACACTTAAAGTATGCGTACGCTAAATTTTATCCCGATCCGTAAAGAATTATGTTCTTCGTTCCATTGTCTTCAGATTTACAACTCAAACAGACGCCATTCTGAAACTAAGAGCAGATTCGGCCCATCTTTGAACTTGACCGATGCATGGACCACAGAGGATTCACAAGCTAAATTTCGCCTCGATCCGTAAATAAATACGGCCTCCAGTTTATTAACAAATTTTGTTATATTCCATCTATGTATATACATAGGTATAAACTTTTGTGGGAGGATGTTTTTCTGGTCTGGCGACCATAATCGGAAAAGCTATGGTGAAATTTTCCGGAATTCGGAACCTACCCTCCGCAATATGTAAATTCTAAAAAATCCACCAAAAAAGAGAACAAAAGCACAATTTTTCACCGAAAAAAAAAAGCAACGTTCTTGTTTGGATTGTGAAGGGCTACAAATTATTTTTGCGAGATTAAAGGACACATCTAAACAGAAAACTTCCTCGCCGATTCACCACTATTCGAAAAATAACATTTAAATTAGTGAACACATTTATATGCCGATCATACTAACGAGCAATACGGGTTTCAAAGCAAACTTGTAAGGTAGTGCATATCTGTTGATTTGAAAGCAATACCAATTTGGCAAATAGGTCTAATTAATAAATACTGATAAAATTAATATGTTAAGCACTACTCATAAAATGTTTGAGAAAAAAAAAAATTTACATCAATGCACATCACTTTCATCATTGATGAACCATGCAGAAAATAACACAAGAGGAACATCATCATCAGAAAATTTTCCTTCATATCGTGCTACGACATTACAAAATTTGGCAGCAGGCAACACTGAATACCAAATTTCAATCCTCAAAAATGTCTTTCAATTTACGTACTTCATACCAACCCGAAAAATATAAAATCATCAGAGAATCTACGCTACCCAAATATACATTACTCACGCAGAACTCCAAACATTACGCTGACAATCATTGATTCGAAATATCTATCGTTTTACTTTTACTCATGAACTAAATAAAGGCTTATATGTCGCTTTTTTCCCTAAACTACTGATAAAATTACATGCACAAGCAAATAACATCAACAGGACATACAAGCAGGTAGTTGTTTAACCTCACTCACCAGTGTTTCAAAATTACAATCGCCTGTAACGACGTCCTGAAAAATATTTTATAATTTACAAATTTAAATACAGCGAATATGCCATTTCAAATATGTTAGTGACTACAAATGGTGATGTGTGAATGCAAAACTAAAATTTTTAAATTATTGTACAGCCACGATCATGGAGACGAAATGTAAGCTCCACAAAATTTGGTGGCGCTATTATACACATAACACTACTAAGTGAAAAATGAAAACTGAATGTTATTTCTTCACTTATCATTACGTACTTGAGATCCAGAGACAACAGCTCCAAGAACATTGAGCAACTCAAACGCAAGCGACGAATTAATCATGCTGATTTTTTGTTCAAATAATTCTGAAAGACCAAGATAAATAAAAATCATGTTTACTACTGCCAAAGATACAAATTTATTTAAGTTGGGTACGAACCAAAAACAAATGGAACCACTTCGATATGAAGTGGAGCAGCCGATGAGAGTTTGTATTTGACGAAGCCATGAGCTAACAGTCGAGTGTTCTTGAAATATCTCCACGTGAAAAAGGGATCGTATAAACATTCAAGCAGATGGCAACAATAAATGCAGAATGAAATGCTTTCATCTAACGTTTCTTCCATCTCTTTGTTAATGATCTAAGTACGGCGCATAGTGACAAAAATAAAACATTTAATTCGAGGAAGAGGAAAAGAGAGTAAGTCAAGTTACCTTCAACATAATACTGGAACATATAGAAATGATTAAATGAACATAGTCAGCAGAAGCTACAGAAGAAATATTGTTGAAATTTCGACTGATCAAAATCAAAGTTCTGACTAGCAATTCAGCATCTCTTAATTCCTCGCTTGACATGCCATCCTGCGAATTAGATCAAATTAGGAAAAAAGGGTAAAGAATTTTACATTAATGCCCGAATGCAAGAACGATAATCAATTAATTCTTAATTTTTTTTATTATCAATTATATCTTTACATAATTATATAGATATAACTTTGTTAAGATAAGTAATTCTCAAGTCACTGTTGTTACCCAAGTATCGCTCTTGCATTCAGGCCTAAATAGTTTCACATAATGAACATGATCGACGGATGACAGAACCGTACTTTATCTATTTTATCCTTCGTCACATACAGGAATTTTCCAATGGCTGGTAATAATTCTTCAGGCAATCTAGACAAATGAGGACCTAAATCAGGTTTAATGGTAGTCGAATCTGGCAAACTGGTATCGCAGTTCCAATCCAAGTTCAGCTGACTTTCCCATATCGATACCAAGCCTGATATAAACTTCCTAAAGTACTCTTCTTCGTTCTATGAAGCATACAGAAATTGATAAAAATAGATGGGCGATAATAAAAGTAATAAAATGAGGGACTCAGGAACTGGTTTACCTACCTTGGTAGTATAATGAATCCATAAAGAATAGATATCCTTCTTCGATTCCATTATGGAAGAAGAACGGATCACAAAACAGAAAACGACGAATAATAAATTTTGAGAGTTCTCTCTCTCATTTCAAAGACAATACGGGACTATTATATTTTCACAAATTATGAATAAACTGAGCCCCATTAGATGAAACAGAACAATTACACCGTCACAAATTTACAACAAATAAATATTTCATTTTTTTTTATATAACAGCTCATTTTTCCGATTTTGACATGGAACAAGTAACGAAAATTTGATTACAATTTCAGTAGAGAACTATGATTTGTGACGACTTTTACTACTAAAAGAAAAACTAAAATACTGATAACTGGAAAGTGATAGCGCGGCAACGATGTGAAACATCGTAAAAACTCATGAAAAAAAAAACGAAAAAACGTACTCTGCTAGAATTCGAACCGCTTGAGCTTGATCAACACTATATACATAGACAGGGGTGGGCACAGATGACGATTCTGTAATTCGAAAACGGAAAGGTTATTTGGTTTCGGCTGTAAAACGGATGACGGATGAATAAAGTCATCTGGGTATTTGTAATCCAATAATAGATAATTTTTTCCCGAAAAAACCGAATAATTTTCTCAGAAGATTTTAGATTATTTATAACCAACGAGAATATGGATATACTGGAGGCACAATATATTGAGGTGAGTTCTGATCACTTTACATGGAAAAGATAAGCACGGACTTCCATCTTAGAAAAATGATTTATTAGCGACATTTGTTGGGATACGATTCCCTCACTGCCTCACGAACACATAACTGTACATTAATCAACACTGCATGTAACAAATAACATTTATTCTTTTTACATGTGGCGACACTGATCGTCAGCATAATATTTTTCCACCACTGCTCGACGGAGAATGTTCTCCGCTCGTCAGTCGTTGTACTAAAGTCATGAATAAAACTTTTTATTGATAAATGTCCGTACTTAGTTTTCTTTGGATGAAACGATCAAAACTCACCTCAACATGGTAGCCAGAGCTGCGTACCAGCGGAAATAAGTGCGGGAATTAAAATGTGTTCGTGTTAATTGTGTAATTAGTTAAAAGTAAAAAAAAGTTTTTGGTGTTTCACGCAAAGTGAAAGGCTTAGTGCCGTGTGATACTTCTGCGCAAAGTGGAATAAAAGTTAAAAAAAAAAAAAAGTTCGTGAACGCAAAGTTCGGTTCCAGTGATTAAAGGAATTATCCTGGAGCAATTGAAGAAGCAGTAAACCAAACGACTCAAAGGTAAAAGTGAAAATTAATAAAAACTTCAGTGAAATCTTGGGCGCCAATTAAAACGTCGAAATCGAGAGTTTGGTGTAAGCAGATCAGGTACGAGAGGATCCTGTGGTTTGGAAAACCGGCTTGCAGAGTTAAAAACGGCTGGCAATTGTTCGTACTGTGTTCCGGAAAGGAAGTCGAAGTCAAAAAGTCGAAAGTCTGAAAGTCGCAGAGTCAAAAGTCAAAATCAACATCGGAACAGAACAGAAGAAAAACGGAAAATTACGAAAACCGAATCGAGATAAGTAAAATTTAGAATAATTAATTAGTAATCGATGTGATTTTTGTCCCAAAATTAATAATAAAAGTTCGAAAATTAATTAAAGTAAAGTAAAACGTTCGAAATATTTTCCTGTTGACTCTTAACCAAAATTAGAGGAAAGTTGAAACTTGAAAGGTATCATTGGTAACCTTTCAAACTTTATCTCGTTGGTCGAAAGTGGTCGAAATAGGGAAATATTTGTTGAATGAGATACACTCTGAACAACAAAAGAAAACTTATTGAACACCATTTGACTTGAGTGACAGTTTTTTCCTGTTCACAATCTGTATAGAGCATTTCAAATTGACAAAAGATAACGAATCATTTTTCTTTTCAGCATTAACCTTTTGTATTTCTGTTGAATAATTTTTGCCTTGAAATCTAATTTATGTTTTAACGTGTTCAACAGAACTATTTTTCGTTCTGGAACGAGATCGAAAGCTGAAACCAAGTTCGATTAAAAAATTTTTTGGTGATAGAATACCAGAATTTCAATAAATTGAGAAGAAATTGAAACAACGGCGGAGAGATCAACTCATCGTCAGCAACAGTTTTCGTAAGAATTGATTAGAGTATTGATTAATTATTAAGAATTGTAATATAATATTTTAACTTGCATTCCCGATCGAGCGGTTGAGACCGTGCTTTGCATAATCGTGCGGTTGAGACCGTGTTACCCCCTAGAATTAAGTTCTCGTGTTTCTGAGGTAGGAATAATAAGCCCCGATAGAAAAAATTTAACAATATGTCACGTTTTGACACAAAGAAAGTATTTGACGGGAGGAATTACGACGCTTGGAGAACCATGATGGTCTCCACACTTTACGCAGAGGGATTATACCCGATAATGCACGATACAGAAACGAAGGTACTTTTTTTGGGATTAGATTTAAATAATTTTTTGAACCCTGAGTCTAGCAATGCCAACCCAGCGACCCGTATGACATATTTCCAAAATCAGGAAAAGGGAAAGGCACTCATATACCAGGGACTTAACAATGAATTAATCGAAAGAGTGAAAGACCTTAAAACAATAAACCAAATTCTAAAAGTTCTCGATGAGAGATATAAAAGTTGCACACAGGTCACTTATATCAATGCAAAACAGGCGTTTCAGAGACTAAAATTTAACAGTGATGGGAACATGAGAAGCTATTTAGATGTTTTTTCGAGGGCAGCCCAGAAAATAAGGGACTGTGGAAAAAATCTGGACAAACAGGAGGAGATAGAACAGCTCCTAATCTCATTAAACATGGACTACGATATGACTAGGCTGGAGTTTAATACTTTAAGTCAGGACCAAAAAACAATTGAAACACTCCATGCCATGTTAATCGAAAGGTCGGATAGGCTATATGACGAGAAAAAGTCAAGAAATAATAATAATAATAAATTTCGTAACTTCACAAATAATAATAAAAATCAGAGATTCCAATATGGAGGAAGTTACAATAGATATAACTATACAAACAGAAATCAAAACCATAGTCAAAATCTAGATCAGGGGAAAACAAAATATAATACTAACCAACAAACAGAAACGTCTCAGTATAATAATAATAACTATGAAAATAAAAAATATGATAACAACCAAAATCAAAATACTTTGCCAAGTTCGAGTACACTAGTTTGTTTTAAGTGTCATGGCAAAGGGCACATAGCAAAAGTATGTCCGTCAAATAAAGAGGGTACAAGACCCCAAAATAAATTAGATGGTCCTGCACAAAATACGAGATACGGACGAAGCAACACTAATAATAATAATAATAAAAACAAAAAAGAAAATGACGTTCAGTGGTCAATGATGATCAGATATAGAGATCAAGGACCGAACAATAATTCAAATAATAAATTAATAAATCTAATAACATCAAAAGATACAAAACAAGAGCCAGACTCTAATTACGTTCCCCTTACCAAAAGGATTATGTTAGATGGTGGAGCTGTAGCTCACGTCATATCAGACCTGTCGAAACTGTCCAACCCAATAATGTTAGAGAAACCCATTGAACTGGAATGTGCAATTCAAGATACACTCTTAGTAGCCACACATATAGGTACAATGTTTATAAGGATGGAAAACTCAGAACATAATCAAAAGGTCATAAGACTTAAAAATGTACACTATGTACCGTCCCTAAATGTAGACTTGATGTCAGGGATCAAAATAACTGAGAATAGGGCACTGGGAATAGATCAGAATTTCTCTGCGGCACATATATACGTCAGAGGAATGAATGAAGTGCTATTCTCAGCCCCAAAAATAAGGGGGGTATATATGGTCAAATACGAAATCGTGCCGGAATCCACAGTTAATATAATAGAAAATGAAGATGAATTAGATAAAATATGTCCTTATAAAAATGAGTCGAATAAACTGGCATGTATGCCGAACATAAATTCCCAAGATGAATGGATGGAATATGAGATAGAGGAAGAAATTATTGAGGAAAGTCAGGAGGAAGTGGAAGAGAATATAGAGAACACAAATAATAATACACAAAATAACATAAATAATAATAATATAGATAGTAATGACATAATAAATCTCAATGACGAACAGAATAATAATGATTCACATAATAATAGAATAGATGAAGATAATATTGAACTGAATGAGGATGTAGGTACGAATAATAATGAAATAATAAATAATAATAATATAATAGACAATAACCTAGAAGTAAGTCAGGATATAGAAAGGCTGAAAATAGATAAAAAAGTAATATGGCACAGGAGATTGGGACACTTGTCGGGAAAAAACTTAAAACATTTAACAAAAGTCTCAAGGGGTATTCCAAACGGAATTACGTTCCATGACGATGAATTTAGCCTTTGCGATATATGTGTAAAGGCTAATTCCAAAAGGTTGGGACATAGTGGAAACCGGACAAGACCCGAAAGAAAGTTAGAACTCGTTTCATCGGATACTATGGGCCCCTTTTCACCAGGAATATACGGTGAAAAGTATGTTTTAATATTTGTGGATCATGCCACAAAGTACACATTTATTTCTACCATTGAAAAAAAATCAATGGTTTGTGAAGAATTTAAAAAATTGTATATGAAACTGAAATCAAAGTTCCAGGATCACCCTATAGCCACTTTGAGATGTGACAATGCCAGGGAGTATCTTGACTCAAATATGAAAACATTTTGTGAGGAGAACGGCGTGAACCTTGAGCCTGTCGTTCCGTATTCGCTGGAGCTAAATGCAATGGCTGAAAGACAGAACCAAACGATAATGGCTAGAATGAGGGCCATGTTGTTCGACTCCAATCTGAACTTTAGTTATTGGTCATTGGCTGTTTTGACGGCTGTTTATATTATAAACAGAAGCCCAACTAGGGCCAATAAAGACAACAAAACCCCATTCGAAATGTTTTATGGCATAAAGCCTGACTTATCCAATATGAGAGTTTTTGAATCTCTCGCATTTAGACACATCCCTATAGAAATCTGTCAACAGCAGGCTACGAAAAATAAAAGAAATAAAACCAATGTAGAACACCCAAAATTAACACAAAGATCCGATAAGGGTATATTTGTGGGATACACGAATAGCGGGTACTGTATAAGGAACCCGTTAATAGACAAATCGCATGTCACCTGCGATGTTAGATTCGATGAAACGAGAAACATAACAAAAATAATAATGATACCGAACAGGGAAATGATAATATAATAGAAACCCCTGTAATTTTAAATCTGTTTAAATCAAGATATAAAAATTACATTGAGAACCACATCCCTCAAAAATGGGAGGATGTTGAGAATAATCCTTTTAGGGAAGAATGGCGACAAGCTATAGGTGACGAGCTGAAATCACTGTCTGATATGGGCGTGTGGGAAGTTGTACCCAGGGAGAAAAATGTGAGGTTGGTGGACACAAAGTGGTGTTTTACCACAAAACCCAACAATCAAGGCGTTCACATACCGAAGGCCAGGTTGGTTGCAAGGGGTTTCAAGGACCTCACCCACTATTCTCTTACTGAGACATATGCCCCAGTAATCCAATACTGGCTTATTAGATGGATGCTATCGATTACAAATAAATATAACTTAAATATTACACAGTTCGATATAAAAACAGCATTCCTTAATTCCGAAATAAAATACCCTATTTTCATATCAAACCCCAAGGGATGCCAACTGGGTGAAAATAAATGCCTAAGACTAATTAAGTCAATATATGGACTGAAAACGTCTTCCAAAAGTTGGTACGACCTGTTAAACTCAACGATAATACAAGCGGGATTTGTACAATCAAAAATAGATAGATGTTTATATTTAAAAAAGGATGATACTGGTGCAATGGCATTTTTGATAGTCTATGTGGATGACATGTTGTTGGCTAACAACCACGACGAGTGGACACAAGACTTGATAAGTATCTTTAAGAAAAATTTCACTTTAAAAATAGAAGACAACCCTACTTTTTTCGTGGAATTCGAAATAAGTCGAGACATCCCGAAAAAACAAATAATATTAACCCAAAATAGATATATAGACAAAATATTAAGGAAGTTTGGCATGGCGGAATGTAAACCGTCAGCCACACCGATGGAAACTGGGCTTAGAATAAGGAAGCCAACAAACGGATTGGATGACACTGAATATAGGGCTATGATAGGGAATCTGCTATATATAGCAAGGCTCACCCGCCCGGATATTGCTTTTGCCGTCAACTATTTGTCGCGTTTTCAGGCATCCTCTAATAGCGAAATAAAGAACTATGTTCGTCGTATTATTAGGTACCTTAAAACAACGAGGGATTTCTCTTTAGTATTCCACTCGGACCAAACTCAAATTAAAGCATTTGTCGATGCGTCGTATGCACCCGACGTAGACGATTCACCCATTGAAATAAATAATTTGGAGAAAGGGTGCTCCACAACCGGCTATATGATTTTCGTAAACGGAGACTTGTTAAACTGGGCCGTTCACCGGCAAAACTTAGTTGCAACTTCGTCAACTGCAGCCGAATTAATTGCGTTGAATGACGCACTAGACGACATATATGTGATCTGGAGACTCACTGAGAGCGTTTTTTCTGTAACCGACTCAGTGCAGGTGTACGAGGATAATATATCCGCATCACGCATTGCATCTGGGGGAGGCCAGAAACGCTCCAGGTCCCTAGCGATCAAATGCTATGCAGTTTTAGAAGCTTTTCAAAATAAACTAATTACGTTTAACGATATTAGGTCATCTGATCAGGTTGCGGATATTTTAACAAAGGCACTTGATCGAAAGACGTACCAAAATATTGTGATGAGAATACTCCGGACAAGTCAACTTTTCGGCCAATAGTCTTAATTGACTCAACCCTCAAAATTTTTTTTGATAATTGGTTTTGGACTGCGGATGGGTGTCGGTCTTTTAGCGCCTATCGTAAACCGAGCGGTCCATATGTCGTTTCACAACTCACATCATTTTTTTTTCAACAGGTTCCCCGTAGCTGCTCTGCCTCTCTTATTGGTATCAGCATTCCCTTATATATGCCATTGATTCCCACAATAGTACACTCATATCAAAAAAACCCCACATAATTAATTATAGGGACATATATATATAGAATAATATTTTCTTACTACAGCTGACGATGAGGAGACATTGATCTCTCCGACCTACCAATTTTTTATATTTTTTTTAGAATTAAAAATCACATAATACTTATAAGGCGTGACACTATAACATAAGGTCATATATATACCTCATGTTAACCTATACACGATATATTTAAGATAAGACAATATGACAATATATGAACGCATAAACATTTATTATATAATATTATACTAGTCAACGACATACCTAAATTTTTTATTTTTTATTTTTTTTTTACCATTTTATATATAGTAAACTTATATGACAACTACATGTAATAATTTTGACTGCTTTTGCTTATTTCTTGTTTATATGTTTGTTTTAAATACATGCGATATGTGACACATTCTTACTTATATGTTCGTTTGTCCGTTTTGAATCGCAGGGGGGTGTTGGGATACGATTCCCTCACTGCCTCACGAACACATAACTGTACATTAATCAACACTGCATGTAACAAATAACATTTATTCTTTTTACATGTGGCGACACTGATCGCCAGCATAATATTTTTCCGCCACTGCTCGACGGAGAATGTTCTCCGCTCGTCAGTCGTTGTACTAAAGTCATGAATAAAACTTTTTATTGATAAATGTCCGTACTTAGTTTTCTTTGGATGAAACGATCAAAACTCACCTCAACAACATTAGTACAACGACTGACAAACGGAGAACATTCTCCGTCAAGCAGTGGGGGGAAGAATATTGTGTTGGCGATCAGTGTCGCCACATGTAAAACAAATAAATGTAATATACCTATTACATGCAGTGTTAGTCAATGTAAGGTTATGTGTTTGTGATGAAATGAGGGAATCGTATCCCAACACCCAAACTGCGATTCAAAACGGACAAACAAACATATAAGTAAAAACTGTGTCACACAAAGTATGTATAAAAAAATAATAAGCAATAGCAGTCAAAATTGTTACATATAAATATCATATAAAAAAAATTGCTTTAAAAATGGTAAAAATATTAGGTATGTCATTGACTAGTATTATGATGTACAATTAAAATTTGTATAAATTTATGTATCAATTGTTTTATCTTATATATCGTGTAATTATTAACATGAGGTATACA